>OZ005655.1:120912269-121232269 GCA_963930645.1 Salticus scenicus
ATATAAATGACTTTGTTTTGGATATTTCTTTCCCCATTCCACAGCACATTGCCAGACTATTTTATATATATAATAAATTGATTGTATACAATTAAACACACTACTACTTTTATTTATTATTAACAGGCTTTGCCTGCTTCGATTGTCACTATATTAAAAAGAATTTTCTAAAAACATTAATCACTATTTTAAATTACTTTATAAATAAAAACAAAAGAAAAAAATTCATTGAAATTGCTTAGAACCTCGCTTCAGGACGCACTGTCTTGGGCAGTATCTTCCCTGCTTTTGCATCTTAACTGGACGTCTCATTTTAGGTCTAAACTAGATGATAAGTGGCACTGCTGACTGCTGTTATTCAAGGATTACATTTTTGAGACAAACAGGTTCATTCTATGACAACAGACAATCTTCCAGATTAAAAAAAAAAAAAATCGAAAATTTGGCTTTGAAGTGCATCAGGAGAGGTCAAAATGCAAAATTTTGTAGCTCTGCAATCAGCTGTTTGCTAAAAATCGACCAACAAAGTTTAACTTTGCTTTTTGTCACTTTTTCGTCATATTTAGGGTTTTGGATACTGTGAAGACATAAAAAGATTTTTTTTAAAAATTCAATTGGCATATTTTATTTAAATTAATTATCTGCAAAAAGTAGCACATAGGTCGTTGGAGGAACGAACATATGACTTTTGCGTTATTAGCCTGACGCTCTAACCAACTGAGCTAACGGGCCATGGAAAGTGCTTCTACTTTTACGTTTATATCTCTAAGACTATCATTTCAGAAATTTATAATTTTAAGTTAATTAAAAAAAAAAAAAAAACTAATAAAATTTCGAAAAACAGGCTTCAAGGTGCATCAGGAGAGATCAGTACAGACCTCCACGCAAAACCCTGTATCTCTATGATCAGCCGTTTGATTACAAAGTAATGGACATACACACACATCTTACTTTATTAAGATTATTTTTAAGAAAATCAGAAAATATGAGCTAATTTTACTGCATTTTTCCCCCATACTCGCCAGTTTTGATTAAAAAAAAAAAAAAAAAAAAAAAACATGAAATTTTGTATAATTTTAACTGGCAGGGCAGAGAAATGCATGGTTTTTGGAAAGAAAGGTGCATTTTATTCAAAACATGCAAAAAAAAGAAAACCAGATATTTTTTTATTTTTTATTTTTTTTAAATTAATATCAGGAAAACTCTTAGAAGTTAACAATATTTTGGCCTTATTTAAATTATATTTTAAGAGTTAAAAATATGAACTTAAAAATCCTAAATTAAAAATCTACTTACACCAAGACATTGCTTGAACTCTTCTATTCTCCCGTTTTAAAGTATCTTCAACTTGTGTTCTTTCATCTTCTAAAATTTCTCTATAAAATAAAGATGATTTGGAAACTATTTCTTTAAAAGTTTCAAATTAGCCAATATATACAAAATACAATATTCTATTTATCCTTTTTCCAATTTTTAATAAAATTTCAAATATTGCTTACGTTCATATTATTAAATATCATTTTTATATTAAATAAGTTCAAAAAAATAAATGTAGCCACAAACCAATGTAATCGCCTCCTATCTTAAAAACTATTTGGTCAGGGAAATTTAAGTAATATTTTACTATCAGAATCTTCACAAAGATGCATTGCATACAGCAAAATTAATTTTCTCTTTCCTTCCCCAATCAAAGAGAATAAAAGAGCAAATAAATTATGCTGACAGTGATTGTACAAAATAAAAATCTTTGGTAAAAATTTCAAATATATATTTCTCTCATTTAATTTATATTATTAAAAAATAAAAAAAAAATTCTTAATTATTGAAATTTGAACATAGTTATTCTATGGGAAAAGTTACAAAACAGAACATTAATGCTACAACAAACTAATACTGGTTAGATTACTTTTTTGCTTTTGCAATGAAATTATTACAGTGTAGTAGAAATATTGTATATATGCTGTTTGTCCAAGAAATAAATTATTGTAGAAAATAAAAAGTATTAATACTATATACAAATTGCATGGCTTCAGAATATACATATTGACACTTGCATTATATTGAACAAAACTGCCTAAAAATTTTACCAATATTTTATTAGGTGGAGAGGGGGGGTCGTTCTTCTATGGTTCCAAGCATATTCACACAAGTTTCAAAGAAAACCACAGAAAACTCCAAACAGCTAGGCTGACTAGTGTGATCTGGATTATACTATTTATAAAAGCATTAGTGATTGTATACATTAGAGCTTGTATACACTATGTGATGTTAGGTATAGATAGTTTTATCCCTCCAACATTATCTCGACATAACTTTATTTAAAAGTCATTCCAATTCTTAAACCTATAGGCACATCCTTTCAGTTTACATAAACATTAAACAATTCCTTTGTTTGATGTTCGTTTGCTCTGTTATTCCTTTACAACCTTCACTCACCATAGCTCATGCTATACTGAAGTTTCGCGAAAGCTCCATGAGGCAGTGATATCTTTGTATCCGTGATGTCACACCCTGCCGGCTGTTAGCCAGCGTGATACACTTTCCCTCGCTATTGGCTTACGTTTTGCATACCTTATTGGAGGAACTTTTCTTCAACTATAAGTACTAGATCGTAGCAATGCTTACTGGCTTTGTCTTGTTTAGCTTTGTATTTCATTTCATAGCAGCTTTTAGTCACATTATCTTCCGAGATGTATTAGTAAAATGTTCGTTAGCAGGAAGATGTGAATTTTTATCTAAGTTTCTGCTTATTTGTTTTATCTTCAATATGCTACGAGTGGTTTCAAAGAGATTTAGTTTTTATCCGTGACTGAACTGTATTAATTTTCAAGATGCTCTTTTCTCAAGTTTTTTAATTGACTCCTATTACTGGTGAACCTTTCTATGTAGAGAAGAAATTTATCTATATTTTACATTATTGGTTTTTGCACTTATATCAATTTTATAATATACAATATAAATGACATTACTCATGTTATATTTTAATAATTTAATAAAACTAATTTGATTTTTATTTTTCTGTCTTTATCGTTTATCCTAATTAAAACTAGTCATATCTAAAGTTTATTATATTTAAACATATTTGAATTGACTTAAATCATTTCTTTCAATCATTTAAATTTCATATTGCAGTATTTAATTTATTTGAATAAATTTAAGTATACAGATTCACAAAAATTTTATTATCACAAAATTAGTTACGAATATGCAGATGTCTTCTTTCTAAATCTTTCATTACTTACAATATATATATATATATATATATATATATATATATATATATATATATATATTTATTTATTTTTTTTTTGAGGTATTCATAGGTTTATGTATAGGCCGGGATAAGAGATTTATTCCACTGCTAACTCTAACCTGGATTTTCTCACACGCGACACTGAAAATGCAACACCAAGAAGGAATGGCCAGAAAATTATGCAAATTTCAGGGTAGACGCACCTCATCAAGTTATACGAATGATGTGAAATGTGCAGCTCTCCAGCAGACGTTGAATAAGGTATAAGGGAAGGAACCTACAGAATGTTCAATTTGCATGTCGTTATTTCTGCTACGGAAATATTATCGTAGAAATTTTGTTCTTGTCTCAGAGGGCGCATGTAATATCAGAGAATGCCAGGCTGTCATCAACGGAGTTAATTCTAGCAAACAGATGATTTTACGATGATCATGGTAATTGAACTGAGAAGGGCAGGTTGGTCCTTACGACAAATCTCAGTTGACATATACCTGGACACACCTCCAGTACACTGGCTATGGCAAAGATTGTTGGAACAAGGAAATATGGGAACAAGGTTGCTACACAAACCAGGAGAAAAAATTCCCCGAGTTTTCCCTGTCTCTTTTAGAAGTAAAATAGATGACACACAATCATGCAGCATTAGAATCTAACATGTTTACAAGTCAATTGAACATATTTAGGGTTTATTAATTTTATTAACTTACTATAGTTGGAGGAAAAAAAAACATAATTGATTCATTATAAAGCACTAAAATTTTAAGAAATATTTGATTATGAAAAAATTTTCCAATGTTTTTCCAAAAAATTTCAAATTTCACTGAATTTTCCCTGTTTTTGCAATAAATTTTGAAATCCCCTGAATTTTCCTTGTTTTTAAATAGATTTTCAAATTCCCTGAGTTTTCCAAGTTTTCCCTGTTTTCCAGGTACCGTAGCAACCCTGGGAAGTTTGAGGGGTACCAGAGCAGCCAGAGTGATGCCAGCACTCATTGATTGACACATCCACCGACAAGCGGTGGCGAACACACAAGCCATTTCTACTTCCATTCTGCAGCATGTTCAAGATACACTGGATGTTCCCACACCAACCAAAATCATTTCCCATTGATTGGTTGCTAGTGGCCTGCACTCATGATGTCTGTTAAGAAGACTAACATTGACCTCACAGCATGGACATCAACGTCTGGAATGGTGCTGGGCTAGAAGCGATGTGGACAATGGAATGGACAGGGTTGTATTTTCAGAAGAGTCACATTTCTAATTCTCCAACGATAATCGTCATGTATGACTGTGGAGTCAATGTGGAGACAGGTCTGATCTGGCAGTAATTGTGGAACACCCCACCATGCGACAAGGCGGCATCATGGTTTGCAGCACAATTGGGTACAATTCCAAATCACCTCTAGTTTGTATTCAAGGCCCTATGATGGCCCAATGATACGTGAATGATGTGCTGTAGCCAGTGACACTCCCCTACCTTCAGAGGGTGTCCAATGCCCTTTATCAGCAGGATAATATCCAACTGCACACTGTTCACATCAGCCAACGTGCTCTGCAAGGTGTACAGATGCTTCCCTGGTTACTGTTCTCTCACCAATCAACACATTTGGGATGTGATTGGATGCCATTTGCAGGCCCTGTCACTGCTGCATTCAGAAGATGAACTGTGGCAAATGGTTGTGAAGGAATGGAGAGCCATTCCTCAGGACATCATCTGTGCTCTCACTGACTCTGTACTTAGACATGTTGCTTCGTGTATCGCCGTCCATGATGGTCCTACAACCTACTGAGCTGAAAATTTTCTCACTCTGTATTATGAATATTATTTTCAAATAAAGATCACTTATTGTTCATTGCTGTCTCTCTCTATCTGCCAAGGTTTCATCACTTTCTGGCCACTCCTTCTTGGTGTTGGATTTTCAATGTTACATAGTGTAATGGTAGAAGAGTTAGGAGTTTGTTGCAATTAAAATTTGTATCTAGATATTTAATTTAATTTACATACATTAAGTTATAAAGCAATTTGCTTTTATTTGCTTTTTAAACGATAGATAAATATTTCTGAAATATTTTCTTTTTTAATTACAATTTCAGTGGGATATAAATGATTTTAAGGATGTTATGCATTTCTACAGCATAACACATAGTGTTGTATTACTGCAGATTGTGGTGGAAATTCTAGAATATGTATATTTTTATGATACCTTATTATTTGAATTAGACTAAAAAAAAAAAAAAAAAAATGTAAGTATAAAAAAGTGTTTTTTTCTACAGTCAATTTTTCCAGAATTTTAATGCAATTTTTTAATTTCCATAAAATTTTAAACAAAAATCTTAATTCTCTAAGTATTCCAGATCTTCCCTGTGCTGATACATGATAAATAAAAAAAAAAAAAACAGAAAGATAAAATATTAAAATAATTACCTCAAAATATGCTTCATTTCTTTAAAACTAGGTCTTTTCGATGGCTCATAAGACCAACACTGAGACATAAGGCTATATAATCTGGGTGGACAATTAGGAGGCAATGGTAGTCTTTCTCCATTTTCAATTTTTACAATCACATCGTTGTTGCGAACACCTTGAAAAGGCTTTACTCCAAACATCAGAATTTCCCACATGCATACACCTAAATATAAAATAGTTAATATTTGTTAAAACACTTCAGGAAGCAATAATAATATTAAGTAGAATTACCAAAATTTCTGTAAGCAACAAAACTTTCACAGGATGAAGTAGTAAGTGTAGCAATCTTTTGGCACAGATCGGCTTTGACCTCATTTTTCTCAATTACTTTGAAAATTTTCATGCACAAACTACAACTGGCTTTTAAAAAATATGGGCTTTTTATAATTTAACAATGTACTCCTTGGAGGGGGGGGGGGAATAAAAATTTTTGTGTTTTGTGATCCCATTTGCCTCAAACCACGAGACAAGTGTAAGCTTAATATGCTATAGCCATATATAGCACATTAACACATTAAATGCTACTATATGAGTCCCACTGAAAAATGTTGAACTTTCGTGTGTTTTGGGTGTTTCAATATGCATCTCTAATTATATGTAGTTTAAATAACTAAAAAAAAAAATTATTTTGTCAGAAGATACAACATGGTTCCAAAATGGAAGATTTGGCACATAACTGGGGTAGCATAAATATAGATAAACTGCAAAACCCTTTTAAATTAGTTTTCTTGATCCCTGCTTGATATAATTTAAGAAAAGAGCTGTTTTCTTCCATATTCAATGTTTCTAAACCATATTCAATGTTTCTTTTAATTTAAATAATTTAAAAAATTGAAATATTAAAAAATTACAAACGAAGCTAGGTACTTCAATATTTAATGAAAAAAATAAAAAATACATTTATCTCAATTACTTATACAGAAAAAAAATTCTTAATCAAAGGTTCCTAAAATACTTTTTGAATTTTTAAAATATCCCAAATACAAAACTTAAAAAAAAAAAAGTTAGTATATTGGGTTTCTTTGAAAATTAAACGACAGAACTGAAAAAACGATGCAAAAAAAAGTATAAGTGATGCAATTAAGTTGCTTGGGACAAGTGTAAGCATACTGGTTATACTTGCCAGACATACAAAACTTCTGAGTAACCACAAGTAATGAAGAAGAAAGATTTGGAAATGGAACAAATCTGAAGTTATATTCAAAATGTTATACAAAACTTAGTTTACTTACTAAACAATGCGACGTTTACTTCACTACTACAGCAATGGTAAAACTTTGAATTTTGAAAGAAGCACTTTGCTGGAGAGGTCCATGTGAGTGCTCTGGAATACCTGCACTGGTCGCAACCAATGCTTACCTCCATCAAAAGTGTAAAAAACAACGATATTATTTTTCAGAAAAAAAAAAAAAAAGCCAAAAGGGTTTTAATTTAGAATATAGTCTCTGAAAAATTCCCTACATAAGCAGAGATTTTTCAGAGCGAAGTACAAGGAGTTACACATACACACACACAAAAAAAGAAAATAAAATAATAATAAAGAGCGAGAAACTCCTTGAGAAATCATAAATGCAACAGAGAAACTGTTGTGTGCGTTGACGAGACAAGTCTAGACAGCAAATAAGAATTAAGACCTTGGGTAGAGCATTCCAAAAAACACAGGAAAGTGCTTAGAGTCCCACAATTAGTAAAAAGAAGGGGGACATATATTTTAATTAAAATTATAGAAATTCAATACTGAACTTCGACCGGATTCTGGAGAACCAACCAGAATCTTGTTCCGACAGAATAAGCAATTTTTCAAATTTCTAAAATATCATTGTTTCATATTTGATTTGGTTTTTCCTAAGGCTAAATATAATAAAGAAAACTTCAAACAAACAAATATGGTAACTAATAGTTCCAAAATCAGGTTATTGGTTTAATTATAAGCTGATGTTACACTTTACCTATGGTTACACTTATCCAACTTCATCAATCTTCCATATTTTAAATAAATCAATCATTTTATCATTTTATTAGAACACAGCAACAAGGAAATAAAAGAGACTGATCAGATGTTATAGTAATTATTTTCTAATTACATTTTCTGGGCTTAAAGAAAGAAGCAATACTATATTCTGTATCAGCTGCTTCTTTTGCAGTGAAAAAACTTTGACAATTTTAGAAAGAAAAATACCAAGTTATTTATAACTGTTAATTGCATAGTGTTATAGGAATCTACTTACCAAACATCCACACATCACTAGCAGTAGTAAATCTTCGAAAATTTATTGATTCTGGAGCCATCCATTTTATGGGAAGTTTTCCTTTAGAAGCCTTATAGTATGACTGGTCTTCTACCCAACGAGACAAACCAAAATCAGCTAATTTTACACAATCTCGAGCAGATACAAGAACATTCCGAGCAGCGATATCTCTGAAAGATTGCAGAATTATGAAAAGAGAAAGAAATTATTAGATTTTACCAAAAATTACATATATATATTAATATCAATACAAGTCAACTTAACATTACCTATGAACAAACTTTCGACATTCAAGATAGGATAAAGCTGTACTCAGTTGGTAAGCATATAAAATTAATGTTGCTAAATCTAACCGAGATTGGTTGTTCTGGAGATATGCCCTCATCTACAAAAATAAAGAATAGTATTTCACAATGTACACTTTATATTATATTATAAACAAAGTAATAAATATTGTTAAAAAAATATGATGAAGTAACTATTTTAAGCCATCTACTTCAAATGTTTATAAGAACCATTGCTTAATCTTTAAGTCTAAATAAATTTGTAATATCTTAAAAAAAGGGGGGGGGGAGAAAGAAAGAAGAATTGTGTTTTAAATTTAAGCAAAACAAATGCATTTTCAGATAAAATAAAATACAAAATCACAAGACTTGAAAATTTTAAATAATTTAGATTAAGAAAGCATCTTTATGCTCTTTATATTAAATACTCAACTAAAAAATTTCACAGATTTTTTTTTTTTTTTTTTTTTTTTTTAAGTGCAATTTATTTTCTTTCCAACTGTCTTACTGATAGAATATTAATTATTTGGTCAGAATTTAAAAAAAAAAAAAAAAAAAAAAAAAAAAAAATCAACAGATTCTCTCTTTCTCTCTCTCTTTTTTTTTTTTTTTTTTCTTTTTTTGCCTTTTAAAAAAAAAAAAAAAAAAAAAAAAATATTTTTTTTTTTATTTAATTTTTTTTTGCAAAATAAACTGATCTTAAAAATATCTTATGTTAATAATTTTAACAAATCTACTAATTCTGATTTCTTTTCTTTCTCTCTCGCTTTTTTTTTTTTTTTTTTTTTTACTTTTTTTAATAAATTAGACTTAGTTATTCAATATTTTGTCACAATATACTGATGGTAATTACAACCATAAATTGTGAATTTTAAAGCAATTAACTTTATTGTAATTACTTCCCCCCCCTCTCCAAAATAAATAAAAAGAATTAACTATTTAAATAATTTATTTATTAGATTTGAAATATTACAGTTTCATTAAAGAAGTATCTTTTCAAAAATATTCTTACCTCTCCATGTTTTGCTAATTCCATAACAATCCAAATGGGTGATTCAGAACAGATACCAATTAATCTTATAATGTGAGGATGGTCAAACTGCTGCATAATATCTAAAGTGGGGGAAATACAAAAGTTATCCACAAGAGCAACATTAACAAAACTTGACAGAAAGATATTAAGAAAAAGGTAAAAATATAAAATAAGGCTGGATCGGTCGAAAGCCTGTACCCGTCCAACGTATAGTGATGACGTAACTGGTATCATAACGGTTTGCTGTTCGTTTGTTATTTCTCTTGCGCATGGGTATTGCATGTTGTACGCATAGTAGTTTTATTATTATTGGATAATTTATTGGGATTAATTTATTTTGACTAGTTTCTTATTTATACTGTATTAAAGCTACAATAAAATAAATGGAGCGATCTTACATGTCTGGTAGCCAAAAAAAGAAACTTAAAAAGGCTCGAGAACTTCAAGCTAAAAAGGCTAAAGGGAGCCTCTTAAAATTCTTTCCTGCACGTGCAGAAGAATCGAAAATCTCTTCTGCATCACAAACGCAACCAGTTTTACCCAATTTACAAGGTGTCAGTGATAAAAAGCCCCATGACCACAAAGAACAGGAATGTGCTTCCGCAGATGAGATGCCCGAAAATAACATCTAACAAGAAATATTGATCAATGATCCAGCTGCTGATAATAAACAGCACCTGGAAAAACAAGAATGTTCCAGTTCTACTGTAGATAAAAGAAATGGCAATCGATGATCTGGCTGTCGATGATAAAGCACACCTAGAACAAGAATGATTTAACGCAAATGTCTTACCGCCTGAAAGGGGCATTCAGCGAAAAGTGCCGATAGATGATACGGCTAAATGGCACACTATCACTGATGATATGATCGATTGTTTTCTTAGAAAGCCACTTTCACAAAATATGGATCTGGTAAGACAGATGCTTAAGATAGTTGTTAGTTGTAGAAAGCATTCTAATATAAATCTTGCCCTAGCATTTCGTCAGATTGCATTTTAAATTCAATGGTTAAATGTGGTACTTCAATTTAAGACTAAGAGTGCTTTTAGTTTTAAGTTTAAATAGCATTTTGAATTAATTAACGAAAAATACCATAGGCAAGTTCTATGCACTTACAGAATAGGCTAAAAAGCTTTTTTTTTTTTTTTTTTTTATGCATGCCGCATAGTCTTCAGAACATAAGTGCATATGGTTCTGCCTCTTGTTTACCTCTCGGCCATTGCTTGGTAGGTGTTGCCATACTGGATTTGTAATACTATGACAAACAAGAGGCAGAACCAGATGCACTTAAGTTATGAAGACAATGCAACATGCATCGAAAAAAGCTTTTTAGCCTATTCTCTAAGTGCATAGGACTTGTCTATGGTACTTTTCGTTAATTAATTCAAATTGCTAAAAAAGTCTTTACATTTTCTAATTATAAATTTAAATAGCATTTTTGTAAAATTTTGGCTCTTCAGATGTGCTATATCCTTTTAATGATGGACATAAAATTGTCAGAAAATCAATAAAATGGACAGAAGGATATTTTGTCTGATCATTGGAGGGGGGGGGGAAAGAGGACTTTATAGTTATTTTAGGTTCTAGTAAATTTTCTTGTTATATATCTATAATAAGGTGAAAAATTTAAATACCTCCATAAAGTTTGGTTCTTCATTACTGAAGTAATGGAGCAGAGAGGGACCCCAAAGAAGTTTTGCCCCGGGCCCCAATTAGGCTAAGTCGGGCTCTGAAAAGAGTGAGTATAATAATGACATATCTAAAGTTTAAGGCCATTTTGTCCAGTATTTCCTTTAAAAATAGAAAAAATGTCAACTTCAAATAGTTTGACCACCCACTGTATGATAACACCAGGCAAACATAGTTCACAAATCTGTAGATAGCCATACTTGGCACAATAACAAAGATAACATCTAGGAAAAGCTGAATGACTTAAGCTTCATCATTAGCTCTTTATCAGGACCGGCCATAGAATAAGTTCAAAATAAAGCACTGAAGTAGTCCCACATTACAATAACACTTCTGTGTGTTATTAATTGTTGACTTATTACAAAGAAAAGAATGATAAAAACTAGAAGGTCCTGTGGCACATTGTACTTCAAGAGAAGTTCTCCAATATCTGCTCTTCTGAAATTTATGATTTATTCTTGATATTTAAGGGGATTAAACATATAGGCATTGACATTTTCCCGCTTTAATTTAATTGTGCATTCCATCATATTCAAGACTGCATCATCAATACTGTTTGAACGTAGCTTCTGGTTTCGATTCATGCTTGCCCTCCCGACTCGTAGTTTTGGCTCTTTGCCAAATGAGAGGTGATTTTTTTCTCTTTTTGAGAATGTTACTTTTTTTAGTTTAGTTTTTCGGCCTGTCTTAAACAGGAAGTACTACTTTTTCTTCTTGAACATGAAAAGTTATGATTTACATATCTTGATCTTGGCTCCTTTATGGAGAAACAATATTATCACCTGAATAACTACTGAATTTAATTATAATTGTGAATTCTTCTTTAAAATTCTGCAAATAGTAATTTTATTTGTGTGTTTAATTTCTGCAATAAAGTATATATGCTCTCCCAACATGATTTGATCCTATGACTGAAACTGAAAACTTGAATTACAGATTTATAGATATTGAAGTGTTTTTATGATTATATAATTCTGCATTTTTTCATGGTACAAATTTTTTCATGGCGCAGTATTTTTTCATGGTGCACGAAACTCGGGATAAGTGAAATCCCGATATTGGAATTACATTTAACAGATTTAGAAAGTCTAAGAATTATGAAAACAGAACTTGGAAACAATAATGAATTGCCGCATCATATTGGAAAGCTGCCTGGATATTGAACCAGGTAAGCAAAATTTTACTACTATTTATAACATTGATTAAATCAAATTAGAAATTTTCAATTATTTGAATTATTTTGTTTTCTTTTTTACTTGATTATTTGCTCGCTATGAATTTGGATAAGTTAAAAGCTAAGCGTTCTACGGAACGCTCGAGTGTAACGAAATTAATTAATAAATAGAGAATTTATTATTAGATGATATAGAAAATACAAAATCAGACGAAATTAATGAGATTAAAGAAATGTTGTCCGAAAGAGAAATGTCATTAAAAAGTTTAAATGAAAAAATTGAAAATTTAATAGAAGATATAAAAGAGTACGAAAAAGATATTGCAGCAAGCGATAAATATGGCGAGCAAATAATTTCTGCCAAATGCAAAATTAAGTTGAGATTAAAAAGATGTAATAATATAGAAGAGAATGGTTCAAATTGTTCTGTCAGTGAAACCCAAACAAAAACTTCTGCAATAAGACTCCCTAAGATGTCCTTACCATGATTTAGTGGACAAATAGAAAAATGGAACGAATTTTTCGATTGTTTCGAAAATTCTATCCATTTAAATGAAAATCTTACAAAAATTGAAAAATTTACTTACCTGAAAACGCTTTTAACTGACAAAGCGTACAATGTTATTGAAGGGTTTTCACTTACGGAGCAAAATTATGATAATTGCATAGAGATGCTAAAGTCACGTTTTGGGCAAAAGGATATTATTATTAATGCTCATATGAATAAATTACTAAATTTAGAATGTGTGAGGAGTTCATCAAATATAACTGCGTTGCGAAAGCTATATGACGTTTGTGAAGTAAATATTCGCAGTTTATCTAATTTAGGGGTGACAAAAGGCCAATATGGTCATTTACTGAATCCAATTTTATTAAAATTATTGCCAAACGATCTAGTAGTTGAATATTACAGGCAAAGTGATAAAAGGAAGGATGAGTCTGATGTGACAGACTTAATTAATTTTCTTAAAATAGAACTTGAATCCCGTGAAAAATCACTTAGTATGATTAATTATAAAAATGCTTCGGTGATTGTAAATAAAAATAAATCCGAAATTAATGACAGAAAATTTTCAAATAAAATGAATTCATTGAATGTAGGTGTAAAAAATATATGCATATTTTGCAAGAATTATGATCATCCTTCTCTTGAATGTACTAATCAAACTGATGTTGAGAAAAGGTTAAAATTAAAGAAGGATGGCAGGTGTTATAAATGCTTTCTAAAATCTCATCTGTCATCACAGTGCAGAGTGAAATCGCAGCCTTGCGAAAAATGTAAAGCAACAGATCATAACAAATTATTTTGTTTTTCAAAAAACTTGAAACCAGTAGTAGTAGAGAACACTATAGTATCGAATTCACATTTGAAAAATAGTAATCAGGCAGCGTTATTGCAAACATGTTGCGTAATAGCACAATCTAATTCTAGATCAAAAACTGTCAGACTCTTATTGGATTCCAGAAGTGAAAAAAGTTTTATTACTAAAGAATTGGCTCACGAATTAAAATTAACCGGTGTAAGAAAAGAAAAGCTAACTGTTTTTGCCTTTGGCATAAATAAAGGTAAAGAAGAGGAATTCGAAGTTTTTAATATGCAACTGCGTAGCAAAATAAATCCTCGTCGGCTCATTCATGTTGAAGTATTAGCTACAGACTTAATAACCGCAACTCCCTTGAAAAGCCCAAGGGGCAAACCAGAAATTGAAAGTTATATTAAAAATAAAAACTGGAAATTGGCAGACAATTCATTAAGTGATTCCAAAATTAATATATTACTACGAGCGGATTATTTTTGGAAAATACAGAGAGGTATCATTGAAAAAATTAGTGATAACTTATATGTTGCTAATACTATTTTCGGATATACTGTAGTGGGGAAATTGAATAATAATAGTACAGAGGTAATTAATTCGCATTTTGTATCTGTCAATAAATTTGACAGTTTTGATTTGCAGCGTTTTTGGGATTTAGAATCACTTGGAATATGTGACAGTAAGAATGATTCTCTGTCACAGAGATACAGAAATTATTAATTCTTTCAATGAAAGTTTAAATTTTGTTAAGGGAAGATATGAAATTCAATTTTTGTGGAAGAAAAATAAAAATGAATTAAAATCCAATATAGAAATAGCCAAAAATAGACTTTGGGGTTTGAGAACAAAACTGTCTAAAAATGAATGGCTTAAAAATGAATATGAAAAAATTCTTGAGGAACAAAAGAAAATGGGTATAATAGAGGAGTGTGAATTAAACAAAAATGAAACTGGTGTATATTATATGCCCCACAGACCGGTGATAAGAACACATAAGTCCACTATAAAGGTCAGAATAGTGTTTGATGCTTCTTCCAAAGAAAAAGAAGCAAAATCTTTAAATGAATGTTTATTTGCAGGCCCCAATTTAAATCCTAATATTTTGGATATTATTTTGAAATTCCGCCTTCATAAAATTGCCTTTGTTTGTGACATTGAAAAGGCTTTTCTGCAAATACAGGTTGCAGAAAATGATAGAAACTTTTTGAGATTTCTATGGTTTGAGGATATAAATAGTAAAAATCCTCTATTAAAGGTTTTCCGCATGACTCGTGTAACTTTTGGTGTTACAACATCACCCTTTTTGCTCTCAGCTACCATTAAACATCATATAAAAGGATATAAAGACTTGTTTGAGAAAGTTGTTAATATGCTTGATACTTAGTTATATGTTGACGATCTCTTTCATGGTGCTAATTCTGTAAATGAAGCATTTATTTTATCGTCTGGTGCTGTGAAAATACTTAAAGATGCCAATATGACATTAAGAAAATTTAAAAGTAATTCTTACGAATTAAGCAAATTGTGGGAAAAACATGGAATAAACGTTGATGAAGAAATAAATGAGGGAAATATCTCTAAGGTATTGGGAATAATGTGGTCAACTAATAATGACACATTAAGAATAGACTTTCAATCTCTGTTAGAAGGGTTTGATAATGAAATTATCACTAAGAGAATTGTTTTACAAACTGTAGCAAAGGTGTATGACCCTGTAGGGTTTATTTCCCCTTTTATAATAAGAGTTAAATTTCTAATGCAAGAATTATGGGAGCAGGGTGTTGATTGGGATTCTGCTTTACCCGATGCTTTACCCGATGCTTTAACACAAAAATTTAAGAAATGGCATAGTGAAATACAGGATTTAGAAAATTTTGAAGTGCCTAGAAAATATTTTACGAATTTTGAAAAATTAACTCCTGAAACTATACAAATTTGTGTTTTCTGCGTTGCCAGTTTGAAGGGATATGGTACAGTAGCTTATTTTCGTGATCCTTGTTCCCATGAAACTTCATTTATTATGTCAAAAACAAGAGTAGCTCCTCTCAAAAAACTTACTTTGCCTCGACTTGAATTGATGGGAGCCTTAACAGCTGCTCGATTAGCTCATTATCTTGGACGGCTATTTTCAATTCCCGTCAAAAACATACTATGCTTCTGTGATTCCCAAATTACCCTTTATTGGATCAAAGGAAGTGCTAGTAACTGGAAGCCCTTCGTAGAGAACAGAGTGCGTGAAATTCAACGATTAGTAGCCCCGTCTCAGTGGATATTTTGTCCAGGGGTTAAAAATCCCGCTGATGTGCTATCTCGTGGTTGCACAGCAACTGAATTGTTGAAGAATGAAGAATGGTTAAAGGGACCAATCTGGTTGAAAGAAGAGCACTTACCGACACCACTACCGGGAAATGAAGTCAAAATACCTGAAGAAGAGATTTTGAGAGAACAACGGAAAACTACTGTTTGCTCTTTAACTCATGGCAATAATGAATTTGAATTATTATATAAGTTTTCATCTTGGTCTAAATTAAGACGTGTTACAGCTTGGTGTCTTAGATTTATAAAAAATACTAAATGTCGATCTGTGCGAAATACTGGCTTTTTAACTATACAAGAACTTGATGAGGCAACTAAAATTATTGTGAAGTTGGTTCAAAGACATGAATTTGGAGAGGAAATAAAGACTTTAAAATCTGGAAGAAACCTGAATGCTAGTAACAAACTCCTTTCTTTAAATCCTTTTCTAGACAAAAATGAAATTCTTCATGTTGGTGGAAGATTAAGACACGCAAACCTACCTGAGAGTCAAAAACACCAAATGATACTTCCCAAAACGCATCACATTACAGATTTAATTATAAAGTACTTTCATGAAAAAAACATCTTCACAGTGGAACCCAGTTAACAATTTCAGTCCTGCGACAACAATATTGGATAATTAATGCAAGAGACGCTGTGAAAAGAAATCTGCATAGCTGTAGGAAGTGTTTTAGAACCACATCGAACTTAGCCTCTCAACTAATGGGTGATCTTCCAGCTGCTCGTGTAGTGCCATCGCGAGTGTTTTCGAAAGTCGGGGTTGATCTTGCAGGCCCCTTTCTCATCAAACCTCGTAAGGGCCGAGGTGTTAGATCTTATAAAAGTTATATTTGCTTATATATCTGTTTTTCCACAAAAGCAATTCATTTGGAAATACTCAGTGATCTCACCTCTGAAACATTCCTCGCATCTTTGAAGAGGTTTGTTGCTCGACGAGGAAAACCTGAAGAATTGTTTTCAGACAGCGGAACGAACTTTGTAGGTGCCGACAACGAAATGAAAAAAATGATGTCCTTGATCTCTTCTGACGAAAAGATCCACAGATATTTGTCCGAAGAAACAATCAAATGGAATTTCAATACCCCATCGGCCCCCCATTTTGGAGGACTTTGGGAGGCTGGAATAAAACAGATGAAAGGTCATTTAAAAAGAACTATTGGCGAGCAAATATTAACTTATGAACAGTTCCTTACTTTAATTACTCAAATTGAATCGTGCTTGAACTCAAGACCTCTTGTTGCGCTCTCGAATGACCCCAGTGACTTAAAAAATGCTCTAACTCCAGGACATTTTATCATAGGCACTGCCTTGACTTCAATACCAGAACCTGACTATTCTTCAGTTAACCTAACCCCGCTAGAAAGATGGAAACTTCTACAAAAATTTTTTCAAAGTTTCTGGAAGAGATGGTCCTCAGATTACCTATCAGACTTGCAAAGGCGATCAAAATGGTTAATAAATAAACCAAATTTCAAGAAAGACGATTTGGTTTTAATAAAAGACGATAATCAGCCCCAAAGAAGTGGAAACTTGGTCGCATAATCAAATTATTTCCTGGAGCAGATGGCAAGATTCGTGTAGTTCTACTGAAAACTATTTATGGAGAGTTGAAGCGTCCGATCGCCAAACTATCTCCTCTGCCATTTTAAAAAACTTTGAACTGAACAGTTGAACATTAGCTCATTTTTATTTTTTATTTATTTATTTATTTTTTTGTGTTCCTGTATTTTATCCACTTATGTTAATAATCTAGTTACAATGTTTCATTATGTATATTAATCTCTCATTTTCTTATCTATTTGCAGTTGAAGATAGAAAATGAAAACCTGTAACAACACTAATGTTGTTATTGTACTTTTTAGGATATTTTTATGAACCTTCGTTCATGGGGGCGGAGCATGTTTGAACGTAGCTTCTGGTTTCGATTCATGCTTGCCCTCCCGACTCGTAGTTTTGGCTCTTTGCCAAATGAGAGGTGATTTTTTTCTCTTTTTGAGAATGTTACTTTTTTTAGTTTAGTTTTTCGGCCTGTCTTAAACAGGAAGTACTACTTTTTCTTCTTGAACATGAAAAGTTATGATTTACATATCTTGATCTTGGCTCCTTTATGGAGAAACAATATTATCACCTGAATAACTACTGAATTTAATTATAATTGTGAATTCTTCTTTAAAATTCTGCAAATAGTAATTTTATTTGTGTGTTTAATTTCTGCAATAAAGTATATATGCTCTCCCAACATGATTTGATCCTATGACTGAAACTGAAAACTTGAATTACAGATTTATAGATATTGAAGTGTTTTTATGATTATATAATTCTGCATTTTTTCATGGTATAATTTTTTCATGGCGCAGTATTTTTTCAAATACGTATTTCCTAACATATAGTTTTTAACTGTGTGGCAAAAGAGCATAAAAGAAAAATTTATTTTTTAGATTTCAAAATGTTAAACACTAAATGTTAAGGTAAAGACACCAGTGCTCGTCACCCTTAAAATCTGCACCAGTGTTCTTCATCCTCACAAAAGGCATTTTAAAATAACCGTTAATTAACATCTATGGATTTGAATCCACTTGAGTTAGATTCTCCAGTTCTAAGGAATCTAGTGTCAGTTGTTTCAAATTAATAGATGTTATGAAACACTTATTTTAACATGTCTTTTGTGAGGGTGACGAACACTGGTGTCTTTACCTTATTTATAATTTATTGCACTCCTGATTGTTCAAATTTGATTCAACATAAAATTAATTATATCCAATACAAAAATGTTTTTAAAAAGTCAGTTATTAGATACTTACAAGCTTCTTCTAAAAACTTTTCACCAATAGATTCTTCACTTTCAACTTTACAAGTTTTAACAGCAACAGGAATCGGTTGATTCTCCTAATTTTCATTCAAAAACTTAATATTAATTTCTAAGTTAACAAAAGCAAATTTATTCACAGAAATAAAATAGTGCACACACACACACACACATATAATTGAAATAAGAAATAAATTAATAATCTTTTCATTCGATTCCCATGAACAGTTCAAGGATAATTAATTAAAATGTGATTAAATATTTCACAATGTCTGACTAACAAGTGCAGTAGGTTTATGATGTAAATAAACAAATAATTTAGAACATGGATAATCGTTTTTTTTTTTTTTTACCTGCCGCCCATTTTTTCACATCTGTTAATAGTAAAATTTTCTGACCTTCCAGTGGTTCCATGAAAATGAAGATTTGTAAAGTAGGCAAAGTAACTTTACTTTATAAAATTTACAAAATAGAGTTATAAAGTATTTTTCCATTTCAATGTTATTAAAAATTAAATTTAAAAAAAGGAAGGTGCTTCACACTATTGAACAAAACCCCTAACGCCCACCATAAAAGCTAGAAAATCCACGAATAGGCAGTAGAGATTCAGTTGACTACCACTGATCTAGACATGTTTGCTAAGTATATTTATTTTTTTTATCAAAATAAAAAAAATCTGGTGTGACTCCACTCGACTTTTCGAACATTGAGTAATTAACAGTTTTACAGATAAAGTAAAGAAAGAGGAGTTGTTAAACAAACAAAAGAGAGAAAACCATAACAGAGTGTGAGTATTTTTCTCCATATATTACACAATGTTTTATTTAATGCTACTGAACTTTCAGCCCATAGATCATAATTATAAAGAATTTTTCGCTGTGTCCCTGTAAAAACCTATAAATGCTCTAGATTCACCAAAATGCTTATAGTTAGTACAACAGTGATTTATAATATTCATATAAATTTTCATCTCAGTTGAATAAAACGTTTAGATGCTATCGCACTTTTAAAAATTTGGTCCCATAGGCCATAATGATAAAGAATTTTTCTTTGTGTCCCTGTAAAAGAACTGTAAGTGCTAAATTCACCAAAATCTATACAGTTGGTGCACCTGTGACCTATAACATGTGTAAAAATTTTTTGCTCAGATTAATAAGGCGTTTAGACGCTATCGCACTTTAAAAAATTTGGCCCCATAGGCCATAATGATAAAGAATTTTTCCTGGTGTCTCTGTAAAAAAACTATAAGTGCTAGATTCACCAAAATCTATAGGGTTCATACTATGGTGACTTATAATATACGCACCAACTTTCAGCTTATTCGAACAAAGCATTTAGATTTAGACACGAATGTATTCATTCACAGACATACACACACACATACATCGTAAAAATAGTGGAAACGGACTCATTGGACCTCGAAACGTATAGAAGCATCAAAATCTCAAATTCAGATTTTTGACATGATTACAATACTTTCCTCACTATAGTGTTTGGAAAGTAATTAATATAATAACAGTACTTTTCAACAGAAATATCAAATTTTCTCTATCATGTCCCACTTAATAGAAATACAGAGGTGATATAAATGCATTGATAAAGAACTTATTAATGGATTAAAACCTATATTTTCTTGATAACTGTGAAGAGCATCTTTAAACAAAAATAAGTTAAAATAATGCATAAAATCTACAATGTCAATATTTACAATGCTTAATATCAAACTAACATTACTTTTTATCCATATCACTGAAAGTAAATGACTTTTTTAGATAATTTTGGTGATTAATTATTATAGTTATGCTTTTAGAGGAAAATTGCCACATTCATTGCAAAAGCAATAAGGGTGGTTTACAGCCGTAGTGTTTCATGGATATCAAGTTACTTTACTATTTATGCAATACTAATTTTGATAAAGAAATACCTCAAAATTTCACTAAAACTTTTAAATAAAACTAAAATAAGATTGAAGAGCAATAAAATGAGTGAAAATAATAGATGATTAAAACGACTAGTAATATACACCATACTTGGACAAAATGAAAAACTTTCTGCAACAGTACCGTGTCGATTTAAAAAAAAAGCATTTCAACTAGAGTATTTTTTTTTAATGAGTAATGCTAAAAAAAAAAGTTCTGCAAAGAAGAAAATTCTCTGCAAACTATATTCAGATGTTCATGTGTGTATTATTATGCATGTCTGCCATACATGTCTCGAGGCATGATACCCCCCCCCCCTCCCCTCCCTCAAGCATTAAAACTGGGCTGGAATTTGGTAATCTATCATTAATATAAATTTTCTCAAATGTTTAACAGATTAAAATAATAATAAATTAAAACTTATTCTTGTTATTCACTTCATTATTATTTTGCTGTGAAAATAAATTGGGAAAAACTATTAAAAAAAAAAATTAAATTATCATCATTATTATTTTTATTATTATTATTCTTTCAATATTAAAAACCTTATGTGATACAACATTTCTGAAAGCTAATTCAGATTCTAGTTCACACACACACAAAATAAATAAATAAAAAAAATAAAAATAAAAAGAATTCATTTATTTCAAACCAGATTCAAACAGGTTGCTGAGTAGCGTAATCTAATTTGCTTTTGAATGCAAAGAATCAATTATATGAAACAGCATAATAAATATTTATTTAGATAGAATTATAAATTCTTTTTCAGAGACAATAAAAATTAACAAAAAAGATATAATCATTAGGAAATCTAGAAGAATATTTTTATTTCAAACATTTTAAATCTTATAATAATAGGCAATACCTTGCATTTATAAGTCCCTTTATGAACATCTCCAAATTGACCTTCTCCTATTATTTCTTCTAATACAATGTCAGCTCTGTTCAATTCATAGTCTCGTGCTTAAAAAAAAAAAAAAAAAAAAAAAAAAATGCATATATACATAAGTAAATGAAAAAATAAAATTCCAATAAATGTATGTAAATAATAAAAAAAAATTCAATAATGATAAAATTTTATGAAAATTTTTAGCAAAAGAAGCTAAAATATGAAAGAGTAAAGTTTAGTGAAAACGATTTAAGATTACTCTCTTTCATATCTTTCTTTTATGACTATAATTCTAATGTTTACACATTTACTACCCCCCCCCCTTTTTTTTTTTGTGCAGAAAACAAAGTTTAACTCTGTTACTGAAAATGCCTTTTAAATTTATATCCTTCATGTTTCATTTTTAAATTTCAATAATTTGCTATATTGTAAAATAAGATATTTAAGACCTTTTTCAAAATTTACAAATGGTTATTCAGACTTCTTTTGGTTCTATAATAATTACATCTTTTAATCATATATTTATAAAATAATAATAATGATTATTTAGCTAAAGATGAAATAGATTCAGCGTATATATTTTTACAGATATTTAATAGATAATACAAGGAAAAGAAGGAATTAACAAAATATTATATTACTCAAAATATTTTATTTTTATTGATTTACATATGTAAATAGAATTCTCACCAGACAAAATAATTTAATAACTCAAATGCATTTTATTGCTTAAATATACAATTCTCTTTGCTGCAAATTATTGAAATAGATAATTATTCCAACATTAACAGACAAAATGTGCAAAAGTTTTAAAAATTAACTTTCAAAATATGTGATTATTTTACCGAAACATGCCTTTTTGCAATTGATTACTAAAGGTATTTGTGTTAAGTTCAAT
The DNA here is from genome assembly GCA_963930645.1 of Salticus scenicus. Taxonomy (NCBI): domain Eukaryota; kingdom Metazoa; phylum Arthropoda; class Arachnida; order Araneae; family Salticidae; genus Salticus; species Salticus scenicus. The sequence goes on from OZ005655.1 coordinate 120,934,568, forward strand.
TGACCGCAAAAGGGTTTTAGGCCAGCGTGGTGTGCTCAATTTGAGGGTCTGCCTAAGGAGTCCTAGATTGTATTTACACAAGTTTTGGAGAAAACCATGGAAAACTCCAAATGGCTAGATTGAAGAGTGCGACCTGGGAGTTGATTACTAAAATATTACTAAAATGCAGTTTTCTCAAGTTTATTTTAAAGCTTTTTTTAATTGCCAGACTTAACTGAAGAGTCTGTTTTAAAGCTTGTCTCTCTTTATCCTTCTTCTTTATTTTTTAAATGAAGGGCTCATTTTAAATTTATCATTTTTTTCTGAAAGGCCCACTTTAAGATTACCAATTTCTATGGTGGATCTGTTTTCATACAGAAAAATTTCCTAAACAGACCTTGAAGAGTATGAGAATTTCTCACACTATTGAAATTTTCCTGCAAGAAAGTGAAAAAATAAACAAAATTATTGCAGTCCCTCCCTCTAATGAGAACCCTGTAAAATTTAAAAAACACTATTTCTTACATTCAAGCAACACAAAGGACTTACCAACTGGAGTTGAATAGTCTCCTTCATCATCAATTAAATCACTTGAATCACCTACAAAATTTTTTTCATATGTGAGTAAGATTCTTAAGAGTTAATTTTACATGAAAACATTTAGAAATATCAGATCTTTAGTAATATCCTTTATTATTATTATTATTATTATTATTTGTAGCATTACATACTACTAAAACAAATTTTTAATGAATTAAAAACAAAAACTTCCATAAGTAAGAAAAGAAAAAATACAAGTTTCCATTTACTCTAGATAATAAATTTTATCAAAAATAGTAATCTAAAAAAAAAAAAAAAAATTATTATTATCATCTTTATCACCTCTAGTAGTAACATATATGAACACAATCACAACCTTAATTGGGATAGTGATGTAATTTTACACAAAATACTTACTTGAAAGAGAATGAAAATTTAAAATTTAGCCAAGTCTTATAGCTTAAAACTTATAAAATAATTCATATATATATATATATATATTTAATATGAAATAATATAATTTACTTAATTATGGAATACAAAAAAAGTAATATACAAAATTTCAATAAATTTATCAAACATTAGGATTAGCAATGCCTATTTTACTTAATTCCAAAACCATTAAAGCTCAGTGCACACTCTGCAAAAGTTATCGAGATGTGGCATTCTTTCAATTTTATTAGTTTAATTTCTATCGGTATTTCAATGCATACAAGGTGATAAGAAGCACCGCCATATTATGTGGAATCGTCACATAACATAACTCAATTAAAATAATTTATTACATAATAAAACAGATTAAAGTAATAGCAATAAAAAAAGAGTTGCATTAAAATAAGTGTATATGTGTGTGGCGAGAACCTGTATTTTCTAGGGCAAATGAAACAAGCACTTAGTCCTCCTCATTTATAAGAGTACCTTCCAAAATCAATTGCCTTTGGAAATTAAAAGCATTTACATTATTCAAAATTCACTTTATAAAGAAAAAGGCCTTAAATAAATATTTTGCCCTGGGCTCTCAAGTCTATAAGTCAGTCACTGGTGGCAGGTGCCATTTGTTCTTATCTCTCCCTTTTAACTGTAATTAAATCCTGTAATGATGGAAATTCTTGAATTTCTATGGAAAATTTTAATTTCTTGTTGTATTATTACTTTATATATATATAAAAATGACATTTACTAGATTATTATCTAGCTCTCAACTACTTTAACTATAGATATAACCCATAATATAGAAAAGTGTTTCATACGTATGAGTAATGCATCATGTTCTAAAATATATTTCTGTTTTATGCATGCACATATAAATATACACAATTAAAATCTTTATTTTCACTTTTCACAAATTGCGACTATAAATATACCCTGTTACATGAGATAAAAGAGTTTTATTCATTCATTTTATGTAGAGATTCACGAATTTGAGTGATATATGATTTTACTTATTTCCACTTGACTTATCATGTATAATATGGATTTGTTTTACATCTTATACTATTAAGTGAGCAATATTTGTATATATATTTCACTGTTCTCGAAAACGGTAGCTCGGACAGTCACGAGATTTAACACAAAGGTGCCTCCCGAAGGATCATTGAGCACATCGAAGTCAGAATTTCGAATTTTTGTTTAGTTTTCTTTTAATTAATAAAAATATGAAAATAATAAGCTAATAATAGCAAAAAATTAGCCATTTAAATTTAATCCATAACTTAATTATTGCCAAAAAAAAAAAAAAAAAAAAGTTTTTTTTTTCAACAGGAAAATAAATACATTTATCTAAACATGAACAATACTACACACTACTGATCACAGAACTTCCAAATTTGGCATATAGGTACCTGGGACCCTGCAGGTGTGCACCTCATTGAGATTTTTTTCGAATTTCGAATTTGAATTTTTTAAATTAATGTTTTTTCGATTTTAAACATTGGCTTTTATGTTTCATTTTTCATGAATTTATTCTTCAATTGTAATCGTCTGCGTATCTTAGCAACAGCTGCAATTTATTTTTTATTTAATACATTTATTTGAGGGCGAATCTTTTTTCTCTTTTTAATTTATTATATTTATTGAAAATAAAATGGTAATGCAGTAGAAAAAATTAAATATATTAAATTTAAAATTTAAAAACGTATTTATAACAGTTATGTTTATGTATAATTTTTGTAGTATAACAACAATTATTTTTCATTTGTTAATTTAATTTCTTTAAAAGTTTTTTTTTTTCTAATTTATAGTATTTGTCAGGAAATAATGGTAGTATATAGTAGAAAGGATTAAACTGATTGGAATTTATTTGTTTTTTATGTATTTAATTCCTTCTAAAAGAAAATCTACTTTTTATTTTATTTCATTACATTGGTCGGAATCAAATTGTAATACAGTGTAAACAGCATGAGCAATAAAATACTTGGTTCAAAAACTAAAATATTTAATAGACGCTGAGATACGGTTATCTTTAAAATCGTAGTTCTTAAATAATGGCAGACTCACCTATCGTCAATAAATATCCATATTGAAATATATAGGAAAGAGATTTCTGCAGGCAGTGGGAACCTGCTCCCGATACAGTGCGGGCAGAGAAAGAGCTGCCGTAGTCAGCGAGTACCCGATGCGAGGTCTAGAGCGATTCCAATGTAATTATTTTAGTTTTTATTTATAATTTGATGGTGAAATATAAATAATGATCCAATTCTTTTGGAGATTCATTTAAATATAGTGGCCAGCGAAGCGGGCGTAGCCTGCTAGTGTATAAATAAACATAATAAATCATTTTTTTCATTTTCACTTTCTTCGAGTTGTAACTATATCTGAAAAAATATTATTATATATACTGCGCCATGAAAATTCGTACCATGAAAATTTGCAAAATCATGTAATCACAAACTCTATAGTTCTAGTGTTCATTTCAGTCATAAAGTCAGTTGGGAGAGCATAAATTCTTTATTAGAAATTAAACACACAATAAAAACTATTTGCAGTATACTTTGAAGAATTCACAATTATAACTTAATTCAGTAATATTTCAGAATAACATTGTTTCTCCATAAAGGAGCCAAGATCATAATATTTAAATCATAACTTTCATGTTCAAGAGAAAAAATTATACTTCCTGTTTAAGACAGGCCGAGAAACAAAACTAGAAAAAAAGTAACATTCTCAAAGAGAGAAAAAACACCTCTCATTTGGCAAAGAGCCAACTACTAGTCGGGGGGGCTGGCGAAACGAAACCAAAAGCTACGTTCAAACATGCTCCGCCCCCATGAACGAAGGTTCATAAAAATATTCTACAAGTACAATAACAACATTAGTGTTGTTACAGGTTTTCATTTTCTTGGTCTTCAACTGCAAATAGATAAGAAAAAAAAGAGATTAATATACATATGAAACATTGTAACTAGATGATTAACATAAATGGATTAAAAACAGGAACATAAAAAAAAAAAAAAAAAAAAAAAAAAAATAAAAATAAAATAAAATAAAATAAAAATAAAATAAAAATTTCAAAGTTCAAAATGGTAGAGGTGATAGTTTGGCGATCGGACGCTTCAACTCTCCATAAATAGTTTTCAGTAGAACAACACGAATCTTGCCATCTGCTCCAGGAAATAATTTGATTATGCGTCCTAGTTTCCACTTCAAAGGGGGCTGATTATCATCTTTTATTAAAACCAAGTCGTCTTTCTTGAAATTTGGTTTATTTATTAACCATTTTGATCGCCTTTGCAAGTCTGATAGGTAATCTGAAGACCATCTGTTCCAGAAACTTTGAAGAATTTTTTGTAGAAGTTTCCATCTTTCTAGCGGGGTTAGGTTAACTGAAGAATAGTCAGGTTCTGGTATTGAAGTCAAGGCAGTGCCTATGATAAAATGTCCTGGAGTTAGAGCATTTAAGTCACTTGGATCATTCGAGAGCGCAACAAGAGGTCTGGAGTTCAAGCACGATTCAATTTGAGTAATTAAAGTAAGGAACTGTTCATAAGTTAATATTTGTTCGCCAATAGTTCTTTTTAAATGACCCTTCATCTGTTTTATTCCAGCCTCCCAAAGTCCTCCAAAATGGGGGGCCGATGGGGGATTGAAATTCCATTTGATTGTTTCTTCGGACAAATATCTGTGGATCTTTTCGTCAGAAGAGATCAAGGACATCATTTTTTTCATTTCGTTATCGGCACCTACAAAGTTCGTTCCTCTGTCTGAAAACAATTCTTCAGGTTTTCCTCGTCGAGCAACAAACCTCTTCAAGGATGCGAGGAATGTTTCAGAGGTGAGATCACTGAGTATTTCCAAATGAATTGCTTTTGTGGAAAAACAGATATATAAACAAATATAACTTTTATAAGATCTAACACCTCGGCCCTTACGAGGTTTGATGAGAAAGGGGCCTGCAAGATCAACCCCGACTTTCGAAAACACTCGCGATGGCACTACACGAGCAGCTGGAAGATCACCCATCAGTTGAGAGGCTAAGTTCGATGTGGTTCTAAAACACTTCATACAGTTCCGCAGATTCCTTTTCACGGCGTCTCTTGCATTAATTATCCAATATTGTTGTCGCAGGACTGAAATTGTTAACTGAGTTCCACTGTGAAGATGTTTTTCATGAAAATACTTTATAATTAAATCTGTAATGTGATGCGTTTTAGGAAGTATCGTTTGGTGTTTTTGACTCTCAGGTAGGTTTGCGTGTCTTAATCTTCCACCAACACGAAGAATTTCATTTTTGTCTAGAAAAGGGTTTAAAGAAAGGAGTTTGTTACTAGCATTCAGGTTTCTTCCAGATTTTAAAGTCTTTATTTCCTCTCCAAATTCATGTCTTTGAACCAACTTCACAATAATTTTAGTTGCCTCATCAAGTTCTTGTATAGTTAAAAAGCCAGTATTTCGCGCAGATCGACATTTAGTATTTTTTATAAATCTAAGACACCAGGCTGTAACACGTCTTAATTTAGACCAAGATGAAAACTTATATAATAATTCAAATTCATTATTGCCATGAGTTAAAGAGCAAACAGTAGTTTTCCGTTGTTCTCTCAAAATCTCTTCTTCAGGTATTTTGACTTCATTTTCCGGTAGTGGTGTCGGTAAGTGCTCTTCTTTCAACCAGATTGGTCCCTTTAACCATTCTTCATTCTTCAACAATTCAGTTGCTGTGCAACCACGAGATAGCACATCAGCGGGATTTTTAACCCCTGGACAAAATCTCCACTGAGATGGGGCTACTAATCGTTGAATTTCACGCACTCTGTTCTCTACAAAGGGCTTCCAGTTACTAGCACATCCTTTGACCCAATAAAGGGTAATTTGGGAATCACAGAAGCATAGTATGTTTTTGACGGGAACTGAAAATAGCTGCCCAAGATAATGAGTTAATCGAGCAGCTGTTAAGGCTCCCATCAATTCAAGTCGAGGCAAAGTAAGTTTTTTGAGAGGAGCTACTCTTGTCTTTGACATAATAAATGAAGTTTCACGGGAACAAGGATCACGAAAATAAGCTACTGTACCATATCCCTTCAAACTGGCATCGCAGAAAACACAAATTTGAATAGTTTCAGGAGTTAATTTTTCAAAATTCGTAAAATATTTTCTAGGCACTTCAAAATTTTCTAAATCCTGTATTTCACGATGCCATTTCTTAAATTTTTGTGTTAAAGCATCAGGTAAAGCAGAATCCCAATCAACACCCTGCTCCCATAGTTCTTGCATTAGAAATTTAACTCTTATTATAAAAGGGGAAATAAACCCTACAGGGTCATACACCTTTGCTACAGTTTGTAAAACAATTCTCTTAGTGATAATTTCATTATCAAACCCTTCTAACAGAGATTGAATGTCTATTCTTAACGTGTCATTATTAGTTGACCACATTATTCCCAATACTTTAGAGATATTTCCCTCATTTATTTCTTCATCAACGTTTATTCCATGTTTTTCCCACAATTTGCTTAATTCGTAAGAATTACTTTTACATTTTCTTAATGTCATATTGGCATCTTTAAGTATTTTCACAGCACCAGACGATAAAATAAATGCTTCATTTACAGAATTAGCGCCATGAAAGAGATCATCAACATATAAGGAAGTATCAAGCATATTTACGACTTTCTCAAACAAGTTTTTATAGCCCTTTATGTGATGTTTAATGGTAGCTGAGAGCAAAAAGGGTGATGTTGTAACACCAAAAGTTACACGAGTCATGCGGAAAACCTTTAATAGAGGATTTTTACTATTTATATCCTCAAACCATAGAAATCTCAAAAAGTTTCTATCATTTTCTGCAACCTGTATTTGCAGAAAAGCTTTTTCAATGTCACAAACAAAGGCAATTTTATGAAGGCGGAATTTTAAAATAATATCCAAAATATTAGGATTTAAATTGGGGCCTGCAAATAAACATTCATTTAAAGATTTTGCTTCCTTTTCTTTGGAAGAAGCATCAAACACTATTCTGACCTTTGTAGTGGACTTATCTGTTCTTATCACCGGTCTGTGGGGCATATAATATACACCAGTTTCATTTTTGTTTATTTTACACTCCTCTATTATACCCATTTTCTTTTGTTCCTCAAGAATTTTTTCATATTCATTTTTAAGCCATTCATTTTTAGACAGTTTTGTTCTCAAACCCCAAAGTCTATTTTTGGCTATTTCTATATTCGATTTTAATTCATTTTTATTTTCCTTCCACAAAAATTGAATTTCATATCTTCCCTTAACAAAATTTAAATTTTCATTAAAAGAATTAATAATTTCTATATCTCTCTGTGACATAGAATCATTCTTACTGTCACATATTCCAAGTGATTCTAAATCCCAAAAACGCTGCAAATCAAAACTGTCAAATTTATTTACAGATACAAAATGCGAATTAATTACTTCTGTACTATTATTATTCAATTTCCCCACTACAGTATATCCGAAAATAGTATTAGCAACATATAAATTATCACCGATTTCTTCAATGATACCTCTCTGTATTTTCCAAAAATAATCAGCTCCTAGCAAAATATTAATTTTGGAATCACTTAATGAATTGTCTGCCAATTTCCAGTTTTTATTTTTAATATAACTTTCAATTTCTGGTTCGCCCCTTGGGCTTTTCAAGGGAGTCGCGGTTATTAAGTCTGTAGCTAATACTTCAACATGGATGAGCCGACGAGGATTTATTTTGCTACGCAATTCAATATTAAAAACCTCGAATTCCTCTTCTTTACCTTTATTTATACCAAAGGCAAAAACAGTTAGCTTTTCTGTTCTTACACGGGTTAATTTTAATTCATGGGCCAATTCTTTAGTAATAAAACTTTTTTCACTTCCGGAATCCAATAAGAGTCTGACAGTTTTTGATCTAGAATTAGATTGGGCTATGACGCAACATGTTTGCAATAACGCTGCCTGATTACTGTTTTTTAAATGTGAATTCGATACTATAGTGTTCTCTACTACTTCTGGTTTCAAGTTTTTTGAAAAACAAAATAATTTGTTATGATCTGTTGCTTTACATTTTTCGCAAGGCTGCGATTTCACCCTGCACTGTGATGACAGATGAGATTTTAGAAAACATTTATAACACCTGCCATCCTTCTTTAATTTTAACCTTTTCTCAACATCAGTTAAATTAGTACATCCAAGAGAATGATGATCATAATTCTTGCAAAATATGCATATATTTTTTACACCTACATTCAATGAATTCATTTTATTTGGAAATTTTCTGTCATTAATTTCGGCTTTATTTTTATTTACAATTACCGAAGCATTTTTATAATTAATCATACTAAGTGATTTTTCACGCGATTCAAGTTCTACTTTAAGAAAATTAATTAAGTCTGTCACATCAGACTCATCCTTCCTTTTATCACTTTGCCTGTAATATTCAACTACTAGATCGTTTGGCAATAATTTTAATAAAATTGGATTCAGTAAATGACCATATTGGCCTTTTGTCACCCCTAAATTAGATAAACTGCGAATATTTACTTCACAAGCGTCATAAAACTTTCGCAAAGCAGTTATATTTGATGAACTTTTTACGCCTTCTAAGTTTATCAATTTATTCATGTGAGCATTAATGATAACATCCTTTTGCCCAAAACGTGTTTTCAATATTTCTATGCAATTATCATAATTTTGTTCCGTAAGTGAAAACCCTTCAATAACATTGTACGCTTTGTCAGTTAAAAGCGTTTTCAAGTAAGTGAATTTTTCAATCTTTGTAAGATTTTCATTTAAATGGATTGAATTTTCGAAACAATCGAAAAATTCGTTCCATTTTTCTATTTGTCCACCAAATTTTGGTAAGGAAATTTTCGGCAATCTCACTGCCGAACCAGTTTTTGTTTGGGTTTCACTGACAGAACAGTTTGAACTACTTTCATCTTTATTATTACATAATCTTTTTAATCTTAGTTTCATTTTGCATTTGGCAGAAATTATTTGCTCGCCGTATTTATCGCTGGTCGCGATATCTTTTTCATACTCTTTAATATCTACTATTAAATTTTCAATTTCATTATTTAAATTTTTTAATGCAATTTCTCTTTCACCTATCATTTCCTGGATTTCGATGATTTCGTCTGATTTTGTATTTTCTAGATCGTCCAATAATAAATTCTCTAATTTATTTATTAATTTAGTTACATTTGAGCGTTCCGTAGAACGCTTAGCTTTTAACTTTTCAATATTCATAGCGAGCAAATAATCAAACAAAATAATTCAAATAATTAAAATTTCTAATTTCATTTAATCAATGTTATAAATAGTAGTTAAATTTTGCTTACCTGGTTCCATATCCAGGCAGCTATCCAATAACGAATCCGGAATTCCAGTCATTATTATTTTTCAGTTTCGTTTTCACAATAAATTATCCAAGCTTTCAAATCCAAATCCAGATAAATTAATATCTAAGGGTAATTTCACTTTTAAGGGATTTCACATATCCCGAGTTTCGTTCACCATGAAAAAATATTATTATATATACTGCGCCATGAAAATTCGTACCATGAAAATTTGCAAAATCATGTAATCACAAACTCTATAGTTCTAGTGTTCATTTCAGTCATAAAGTCAGTTGGGAGAGCATAAATTCTTTATTAGAAATTAAACACACAATAAAAACTATTTGCAGTATACTTTGAAGAATTCACAATTACAGTACAGGACCCATTATCCGGCAATCGCGGGACCGACCCGATTCCGGTTATTGGATTGGTTGGTTGGAGGATTAAGGCCGATTGACTCCTGATGTGTCCTAGGCCTAGGGGGGAATGCCCTCCGTGGGGGTCTTTCTAAGGGGTCCTAGCCCGTATTTACGCAAGTTTCGGAGGAAACCACGGAAAACTCCGAACGGCTAGGTCGATGAGCGCGACCTGGGATCGAACCCGGCACCTCCCATCTACCAGCTTTGAGCGCAGAACCGCTCGGCCGCTGGTGGGCCTACCGGTTATTGGAATTTTCCGGATTTCGGGTCCCTGACGAAAAACGGAAATATTACATCTGCAAAAATTACCCCCTCCCATTAAACAACAAAATAACATGCTTATAAATTGTACTGATAAAATAATACATACAAGAACAAAATAAAAAAAAATGAGTGATAAAAGAAATATATATATTAGAAGCTCAAAGATCATGAATAAAAACAGATGCAGAACTCTTATCATAATACAAACGCAGAAAAGAAGATAAACACAACGCACTGACTCACATTTGATCGTTTGCAGTAACATCTATTTTCCCCCCTTTCTGCATTTGAAAGAATGACCCAGTAGCACAAGGTCCATTGACCTTGAAGCACGTGACAGTAATCGCGTTTGTTTATCTGTTCCTTTTCTTTGCTCATAGAATGCAGCAGAAAGATGTTTTGATACTGGGCTGATTCATTACACAGGGATGCGATTCGGTGTATCGACACTTGCGTGGCCGTGACTGATGTTTACAGATTTTCATGTGTTTTTGGATTAATGCCTGGCCATAATTTTGCAAAAATATTAAATATTTTAGTTATAAATCATTTTTAATTAACATTCAGTTTTATTTCCTAAAGCTGTCGATCCTCCGAAAGCTTTTCTGGCTGCAGTTTTGGATTCATATGCAGTAAAGCAGCTCAATTTTCTATTACAATTTTAAATGTTTGTTTCATTAATCTTAAAAGTAAAGTTCATTCATTTCAGTGAATTTCAAAAGAAGCGCCAAAGTAAAATAATTTTCTTTTATTATTATTTTTTTTTTTCTACTTAAAAAGATAATATTTTGTTATATGTATTGTAATGATGAAAAGTACTGGTTTGTGATGCAGTTTGCAGTATCGACTCATTCCGTGAGCTGTACATTGGCAATAGCAATGGGTGCCTTAATCAAAACTGTTCTGAGATATCCTTTTTGAGTTCTTTAAATTGTAATTAAAGTTATTTTTCCTTTATGGAGAACGAGGTTTTAAAGGATTTTCTTTCTTTTTATGTATTATTATTATTATTATTATTATTTCATATTCAAAGTGGGATTCGCTAAAAATATAAGATTTAAAAAAAAAAAAAAAAAATTCCAATTTAGTTTGAATTTTGAAAAATGCCGGTTTTTGGAACATTCCGGTTTTCGGGATGCCGGATAAAAGGTCCGATACTGTATATAACTTAATTCAGTAATATTTCAGAATAACATTGTTTCTCCATAAAGGAGCCAAGATCATAATATTTAAATCATAACTTTCATGTTCAAGAGAAAAAATTATACTTCCTGTTTAAGACAGGCCGAGAAACAAAACTAGAAAAAAAGTAACATTCTCAAAGAGAGAAAAAACACCTCTCATTTGGCAAAGAGCCAACTACTAGTCGGGGGGGCTGGCGAAACGAAACCAAAAGCTACGTTCAAACAATATCTATATACTGTAAGTTGAGTAAGGGTTTATCAGTGATATTTTTGCAGCCATTTGTCACGTTTTTGGTAACCATGATTTACCAATCGATTGAAAAAAATAGTCTTTCAGAGTGTTAATATAATTAAATTAAATAAATAATAAAATTTTAAAAATAACTAATAATTGTAAACTAAATACTAAAACTAATGAAAAACTAGTATGTTGTGGCCACCACAAGACTTTCTTCTATATTTTCTTATACAAATTCACGCAGTAACAATATTTAAAAAAAATATATATATGATTTTTTTCCAAAGTTTTTTTTCGTTGAAAGTAAAAAAAATCGATAACTTTGTTTTAAGTTATCACATATTTATAGTTCAACCATTCGTTTTAAAGGTATTGACGAGACCTTTCGAAAGACACCGATCTTGAAAATTTACCCCCCCCCCGGGGGGTACTTCCCCCTACGGGGGGAAGCGATGCCCCAAATTTTTTTCCTAATTAACTACTACTATTATCAATAATTCATATTAATTTCACAATCACAGGTTAAGAATAACTCTCATTATGTACATTTATACGACATTTTGTACTACTTTTGTCCATGTTAAAAATTTAGAAAAAATACGATCACAGCGCCACCTGTTGAGCGATTGATCCCCAAATCTAATCAACCACAGTTTATGTCGGGGGCCAACTAAATACCAAGTCTGGTTAAATTTCGTTAAAAAAAAAAAAAAAAAAAAAAGATTTTTTTTTTCGTTAAAAGTAAAAAAAAATCGATAACTTTGTTTTAAATTATCACAGATTTATAGTTCAACCATTCGTTTTAAAGGTATTGACGAGACCTTTCGAAAGATACCCCATCTTGAAAATTTACTCCCCTCGAGGGGTGACTTCCCCCCCAGGGGGGGTGGCGAGCCTCCTACGCATACAAAAATTTTTTCCCAGTTGACTATCTCTGTTATAAATAATTCTTGTAAATTTCATAATGATTACTAAAATATAATTCTCTTTATGCACATTTATACAAAATTTTGTCCTATATCACCATGTTAAAAATTTAGAAAAAGCGGGATGGCAACGCAACCTGTAAGACAATTTTTACCAAAAGTTGATAGGCACTAATTTATGTCAAGGTGCAACTACACACCAATTAGTATGAAATTCTGTATAGTAGTTCCTGAGATACAGTTGCCACAAAATTTTGTCACACACACACACACACACACACACACACACACACAGACAGACAGACAGACATTTTCTAAAAATGGTCAAATCGTGTTCTACAGCTCTCAAAACGTGTAAATCCATCAAAAACTCGAGGTCGAAAATTTTTACGAATCCAATACTTTCTCTATATTACATATAGAAGAAAGTAATAATTATTGAAACTTTAATTAAAAAATGTGCCAGTAATTACTAAAACTGTGGCCTGTGTGCATGCACCTATCGATTACTGTGTACTAGTTCAACAGTGGAGGTAGAAAATGACATAGATAGGAGCAGAACCCGACGTCAACTAAGATAGCTATCCAACAGTGATGTTGGTATCCAAAAGCTATTGCCGTTCTGTGTACATGCATAGTTCTTCCTATCCAAGACATGGCATCGCAATGCTTTTGCTGTTAGTGTGCAATGAGCCTAAAGTAGGACTAGCTCTGATAACGACTACACTTATTTTCAAAATTTGTTGCTATTAACTCAACCATAAAGATTGAGTAACTAACTACTACTCCTACTACTACATAACTACTTTTTTTCCCCCTTTTCAAATTTTATAAAAATAAATGGGGAGATTGTTCCCTTCAGGCATTCCCTAAGTGCACATGATCACGATGGTGATTAAATGTAAAATTTTTCACATTGTAGAATCTAAAATATTCAACTATTTTATACTTTTCAAATTTTTAATGCTAATATATTTATAATTTTTTTTTATCGATTCATCTTTACCTCTGAAAACAATATCTTTTTTGTTGTCACATTTGTCATTATCATCACATTGAGAAGACCTGGTGGGAGAAAAGAAAATGCATTAATAAAGCTACAAGAAACTTAAGAAGCACACACTGTGATAGTTGAATAATATAATCAGAAACTATACTTATTCAGTCGAACATCCTTTTAATTTATATAAATAAATTTTAATTAAAAACATTTTTAAATACAAGAGTATTTTATATATATAATTATGCTTTTTCAGTAAGATTAAAAACTAAATATCAATTATTATTTTTTTTTAAAAAAGTAGCTAATGAACTCATTGTGTTATCTTATATTCATAATAAACTAGAAACAATTAGTAGGGGAGGGGGGAGGGAAGAGAGAAATTCTTATATAAATTAAAAATTTGAATTTTCAGAGTCTTAGTAGAGAGATTCAAATTAATGCAAAATACTTACGATGAACTGGAACTGCGGTCACCTACAGGAAAATAAATTTAACTTTACAATCAAAATTCTATCATTAAAAAAGGCAAATATGGCAAAATCAATTTATAAAATAAAATTCGAATAAGTATATTAAAAAAAAAGAAAAAAATTACTTTTCTTGTTCCAAAATGATGTCTGTGTTTTATGCACAAGTCTACAATAACCATCAATAAGATCTGCCATACTCTCTGCAACTGTCAACGTTGGACATGAAATACTTAACATCTAAAGAAAAAGAAAATAAGTTTAAAGAATAAAACTAAAATAATTTAGTATGAATTATACTTTTTAAAAAAGGATTATATTTATACTTTTAACATAGATAAATTTACCTTATACAATATCCTTTTAAAAAAGCAAATATATTTCGGGTATCTCCGTACCCATCTTCAGTGGCAAGTGAAAATGTCTGTTCCTCTGAGGTGGTCACTTCGTGGTGTTGTGGTGTTCGTGGTCTCGCTCCGTGGTCCGGCAGTGTGGCAACAATTTTTACAAGAAAACAAAAAAAGAAATGAAGTGAAGCAAGACCACGAACACCACAACACCACGAAGTGACCACTTCAGAGGAACAGACATTTTCACTTGCCACTGAAGATGGGTACGGAGATACCCGAAATATATTTGCTAAGTTTTTTAAAAGGATATTGTATAAGGTAAATTTATCTAAGTTAAAAGTAATTTAGTATGTATTGGTATGTTAGTGAACAATGTTAGTGTATGTTAGTAACATATCTTTCAGTGCTAGCTTTAGACTAAATAGCTTTAGACTCTTTCAAATACTAATTGTCAATTTTCTCGAAAAAATAGAAAGTGATTGTGATCAATGTAAATTTTGATATTTAAATTTGAATTACATTCATATTATTAACAGTTTCAAACGCAAAATGATATACAATAACCCTACAAATCTTTTTCAATACCTGCATATTAACAAATACAATAAATAATATCAAGCAATATTTAAATCATACTATATACATTTATTATTTCAAATTAATACAGCTGTCATTTCACATCTCAAAGATAAGAAAAATTACCTCAGATGCACCAGCAATTTTCAACTGTAATATAGCTTTGCACCCAGATTCATATTCAGACTGGACTGTTTGCAGAGACTGTACTTGATGGAAACTTGCCATGTGAGTAGGCTGAAAGGTTTAAAATATTACTTCATTTAATTGTCAAATATAACACATCAATATGGGGAAAAAAGAAAAACTTGTATTTGAATTTCTTTTTAACCCCTGATCAAAAAGAGGTGTTATGTTTTTGTCTGTGTGCCAATGTTTGTTTCTGGCACTGTAGCTCCCAAATAAATAGACAGTTTCAATGCATTTTTTTTTTTTTTTTTTTTTTATAATCACTGATTTAATCAGGATGTTTCTCAGCTATATTTAATGAAATCTGCTTGACAGATTTTTTTTTTTTTTTTTTTTTTTAATTAATTAAAGTGTGATTTTTTTTTTTCAGGCCAGTATAAAGACTCTTTTTTTAAATTGTTAATTTTAAGCCCATTTTAAACAAACATTAAAAATTGTCTTTAAATAGTGATTATGAGTTTACAGTCCCAAAGCAAGCTACTTATCATCAAAATACCATTAATATATATTTATACAGAAAAATATCAGAATAAAATAAAAATTATTCCTGAAAATGTTTTAGCCAGTAAATTCTTATAAGCATTCATAAAACAAATCCGTTAAAATTAATTCTAAAGTGTTCAAAGATTTTTAAATAATATTCAAAACTCTTGCAAAATTTTCAAATTATGAAGAAATAAAAAATAAAATGAATTACCTGTGTAGCTCTGTCTGTTAGATAGCTAATGCCAAGATCAGGACCTATAACAAGTTCAATGGGTACACTCCAACCTCCCTATTGAAAGTAAAAAAATAATAATTTGATAAATACAGAAGGCTAAGTAAATGACAAACTGATACATTAAAATGTACACTGTCATACAAATCTTTGAAAAAGAATCCTGGATATGCATCATTCTATTTATAAAACCATTCTTTAGTCCAAAAAAGTTAATATTCCTTCAAAACCATTATATAGTTTATAATAAATATTACTAAACATAATGCATATGTGTCACTATGAACAAAATAAAAGATTAAGCTTTTTTAGAGAATTTATAAAGGCAAACTTAAATAAACATTCAGAAAAAAGGAAAAAAATGGAGATTTAATTTTTTTTTTTTTTTTTTAAATATGTTAAATTATTACGCATATTAAATTATATTTACAATATACATATAATTTACAGTAGTCTTAGATTCATTTCTAAACTATGTATTTAAAAAATCAAACTTCTAAATAAATTATTTTTTTTACTAATACATGTTAAAAGATTGATGCACTAAATACAATGTTACTTACACCTAAAGCACACTTGAATATTTCTCTATCATACAGTAAAATGGGATGAACCAGACGTAGAAATTTAAACATACAATCAACTTCACTTAATGACATAAATTTCTTCATGTGGGATTGCATCATCTTTCTTAGTGTCTTTGGCTAAAAAATAAATCCTCCGGTTAAAACAATATACTACCCAGCTAATACCAACAAAATTATTTTTACAATAACACTTCTTTAACCAAATAATAAAAGTACATTGCTGCATTAAAAATAGTAACATATCACAAGTAATACTCAATAATATTTTCACATTTTATGGAACATATTTAAGCAAAAAATTAAACTTTAAATATGATGTTTCTTTAAGCATTGCTTTAGACATGCAATTATTTGACATTGATCATAATTATTATTTTGAGAGGCTTAAATATAAAAGTAACAATTTTTAACAGTTTGACTTCAAGGGCAAGTGTTAAATGAAAAGCATATTAAATCTTTCAATGGGTTTTAAGTTTTTTTTTGTTTTTTTTTTTTTCCGTTTTTCTTCTTTCTTTTTTTAACATTAAAACATGAGAATGACATTTCATTAATCATTCATTATACTTAACTGAATTTATATTTTCTTTTCTCTCTCATTAGAATTAAATTTTTGAAGTAAAAATATGTCTTGATATCTTTTCAAACATCAATGTAATTAGTTTATAAATGCATTTTATTTTTTACATTAAATCTGCCTTTCCTGATAAGAAAATGTCACACATATTTTCATAATAACAAATGCATACATAAATAAAAATCTGGTAAAAGTAATACTACAAAACTGAATATATGAGAATCTACTTCTTTTTTACAAATAAAATCACAGTAAAATAAAGACATAGGCATACTTTAAACAATTAAATCAAATTTTATAATTATTATTAAACATATAGAAGATACTGTACAAAATAAATCCATATAAAAAATGAAAACTAAAAAAGAAATTACCTTATGAGCAGTGATTACAGCTGCAGGTAAAAATTTATGAAGTCCTATATCCCTCTCTAGATATTCAAAATTTGATTTCTTATCCAAAGCTATGTGGGACAAATCTTTGAAAAACCGCCTAAAAATAAATATTTAATTAATAAAATACAAATCATCAAATATGTTTTTTTTCAATAATAGAGGCTTTCACAAAATGTATTAAAACACACCTAAATATTGGAGCGGGGGGAAGAGGAAAATCGATTAAACAGCTTTAACTGGGTTAATCGTAAATTATTAATCGATTAATTGGTCAATTAAACAGATTTTTAATCAATTTTCACTTTTCTTTATATAATTTTATTTGAATGAAAAATTCTTTCTTTTTTCACTCTTCTTTTTCTTCCTTTTTATTTATTTATTTTCCCCAGATAGTACATAACAAGCCATAAAAATGATATAGATTTAATTTAACTAGTTCCTTAAGCAATGAATAATAGTAATAATAAACATGCAAATAAATAATGAAAAAATATATTTATAAAATTTTTATTCGGGAATACAGCTGAGAAATAATTTATATTTATTATTACTTTTATATTTAAAAAAAAAAAATTCATAATATTATTCTATTCATAAGTTTGACTGAAAAAGAAAAAAAAAATTTTTCAACTATTTTTGTTTAATTGATTATACTCGTTTCGAAATTTAAAACAATTTTCAGAGTAATAGTTGGTGACATTAAGTGTTAATTTTATATAAATATTTCAGTTTAATTTTTATTTTAATAAATTCATTTTCAATTCATTTTGAAAGAAAATTTAGATGAATTTACACATACTTTTATTTTATGCTAGCAGGTTTTGTCTACCTCGCTTGTTACTAATTTTAAATGAATTCTCAAACTTCCATATCATTATTATAAAAATCTTCATTGTTCTTATATTTCAGATCTTTTTCATCACTTCACACTAGAAAACAGAATGTTATTTTCTGTTCCTACTTCAATAGTTATTATCAGCAGTTCTGTATGGACAATAAACACTCGAAGGTATTATGAAACCCTGTTGGCATCTCCCCCATCAAAGGGATAGGGAAAATCACAGACCTTTTCTTTTTCTTTTTTTAAACTTCAGCATTTAAGTTTTTTGAAATCTTCTTGTGCCTGGGTAACCTATTTCCCCAGCATGGACATAAAACGGCATTTCATTCAAAAACTATCTTCACCCTTTTCTCTATCAACAAAAGTGTAACAACTTCTTTTGAGAGTTTTTTTTTTTTTTTTTTTTTTTTTATTATTCTTTTTCATTATTTGATGGAAGTTTCTCAGAATGTTTGTTAGCAAAATGTGAAAAAATCTTTTGCAGAATTTTAAATTTTTACTTTAATTCTTAACTTGAAAATTTTAATCAGATTTTGAAAAATTCTAATTAAATTAATCAACCTCATTAACTCGATTAAAACTAGTTGGCATAGGTGGACTCTGCTCAGTTCCCCATCATATTTATGTTCTCATAAATTTCTAGTGCAAGACATATTATAATCATGTTAAAAGAAATGAATTTGACCAAAGCTTGATACAGTGACAGAATGAAATCCCCGTCTAATAGGCTATTCACCGTTCACTTTGATATATTTAATATATTTATATTATTCTAATCAATTAATTTATTTTATCAGGGTCAATTCAGTTGTTTAGTTTTCATGCTACTATTTCCAATGCAATAATCCTTAAAATTCAGATTTATAAAAAAAATTTACAATTTCGCTATGTTGATAAAATCGTAAATTACGAATAATTTACGAAAATTTCCAATTAGAATATTTGTATTCAATCATGTTCAAACAAATATCATAAATGTAATTTTGAAGTTGTCTAATGTATTTACGATCCTCAAAATGGAAGTTTATGCTCAATTTTGCCTTATTCTGACATGTTAAGTAAATCGTAAAATCCAAATAACTTACGAATTTTTTAAATTGGAAAAATCATAGTCTATGATATTCATGCCAGTATTCTATGATATTCATGCCAGTATCCTAAATAATATTTCGAGAGTGATTTGACATCTTTACGATGAAAATATCCCTCAAGATTGACGTTTATGTGAAATTTTGCTCTATACTGCCATGTTAAGAAATTCGTAAATTTCCAATAACTTACGAAAGTTTTATATTGGAAAATTCATAGTCATTAATATTCATGCCAGTGTCCTAAATAATATTTCAAAAGTAGTCTGACATCTTTGCGATGAAAATATCGCTAAAAATTGGCGTTTATGTGAAATTTTGCCCTATACTGCCATGTTAAGAAATTCGTAAATTTCCAAAAACTTGCGAAATTTTCAAAGTAGCATATTTATAGTTACTGATGTTCATTCTGGCATCAAAACTGATATTTTAAAACTGGTCCGACATTTTTACAGTAAAAAGTTTCCTTTTAATGCACATTAAAGTGAATTTTTGTCCTATTCTCCCATGTTAAGAAAATCGTAAATTTCTTATAACTTACGAAGTTTTTTAATTCGAATGTTGCAAATGAATAGGGTTCTTGCCAGTATCGAATATAATATTTTACAACTGACCTGACCTCTCTGCGATCATTTGTTCGTGAGATATCGTGTTAACAGACTAACAAACTAACGAACTAACACACTAACGAACTAACACACTAACGAACTAACACACTAACGGACTAACACATTAACGGACTAACACACTAACGGACACCCTACAGACAGACAATATACAAATTTTGTCATTTTCGGATTCATCACACCTGAAAACGTATATAACCGAGGTCGAAATTTTTCACGATTACCTAAGTTCCCCATACCTATAGTATGATGGGGAACTAAACTAGTTGGCATAGGTGGACTCTGCTCAGTTCCCCATCATATTTATGTTCTCATAAATTTCTAGTGCGAGACATATTATAATTATGTTAAAAGAAATGAATATGACCAAAGCTTGATACAGTGACAGAATGAAATCCCCGCCTAATAGGCTATCCACCGTTCACTTTGATATATTTACTTCATTCTAATCTATTAATTTATTTTATCAGGGCCGATTCCGTTGTTTAGTTTTCATGCTACTGTTTCCAATGCAATAATCCTCAAAATTCATATTTATATGAAAAATTTTCAATTTCGATATGTTGATAAAATCGTAAATTACAAATAATTTACGAAAATTTCCTATTTGTATTCAACCATGTTCAAACAAATATCATAAATGTAATTTTGAAGTTGTCTAATGTATTTATGATCCTCAAAATGGAAGTTTATGCTCAATTTTGCCATATCCTGACATGTTAAGTAAAGCGTAAATTCCAAATAACTTACGAATTTTTTAAATTGAAAAAATCATAGTCTATGATATTCATGCCAGTATCCTAAATAATATTTCGAAAGTGGTTTGACATCTTTACAATGAAAATATCCCTCAAGATTGACGTTTATGTGAAATTTTGCTCTATTCTGCCATGTTAAGAAATTCGTAAATTTCCAATAACTTACGAAATTTTAATATTCGAAAATTCATAGTCATTAATATTAATGCCAGTGTCCTAAATAATATTTCAAAAGTAGTCTGACATCTTTACGATAAAAATATCTCTCAAAATTGACATTTATGTGAAATTTTGCCCTATACTGCCATGTTAAGAAATTCGTAAATTTCCAATAACTTGCGAAATTTTCAAAGTAACATATTTATAGTTACTGATGTTCATTCCGGCATCAAAACCGATATTTTAAAACTGGTTTGACATTTTCACAGTAAAAAATTTCCATTTAAATGTTTAAGTGAATTTTTGTCCTATTCTCCCATGTTAAGAAAATCGAAAATTTCTCATAACTTACGAAGTTTTTTAGTTCGAATGTTGCAAATGAATAGGGTTCTTGCCAATATCAAAAGTAATATTTTGAAACTGATCTGACCTCTCTGCGATCATTTGTTCGTGAGATATCGTGTTAACAGAATAACAAACTAACGGACTAACACACTGACCCACTAACAGACCCCCTACAGACAGACACCATACAAATTTTGTCATTTTCGGATTCTTCACACCTGAAAACGTATAAAAAAGTAAAAAAACCGAGGTCGAAAATTTTCACGATTACCTAAGTTCCCCATACCTATAGTATAATGGGGAACTAAAAAATGATTGGGACTAAACATTGATCGATTAATTGGCACAGCCACACTAAATATACACCTGTTAAAATTGTTAGAATTGCAAATTTGTAATTTTTTTTTTTATTATATTAATTATATCTTCTTTTTATGCATTCTATAATTCAATAATTTCACTTCTTGATATAATTTATTTTTCATGCCTTAAAAATTGTTTAGAGAAAAATCTAGTTATTTATAATATGTTCTTACCAATTTAAAAAATTATTATCACTTCAGTTTATCAGTCTGTAATTCCATATTTATTATTATTATCTATATAGATGATTTCTCTATCATGGACCAGTTATGATTAAACTTTGTCAGAATGATACGATAGTCATGTAATTAATAAAATATGCGAGGATAAAAAATAATATTTAATACATGGACAATAAATATATTTAATCACATAAACTCAGTTCAATGATCTAATAAGAAAAATGATGATATTTGTCTGCTAAAATCCTTTTATTGATTTTTTTTTAAAGTTATATCTTTGCAAGTGTAATCTTAAAACTAGCAATAGTTTTAAGATATAAACAGAATATGATCTATTGTGATAAATTAACTGAAAAACGCAATAATAAAAAGTCTAATCAAAATAGGTACTTTTTTTTAACAAAAAGTTATTCAAAAATAAATAAAAAGGCATAGCCAACATGAATATGAAAACTGGGTCATCAAACATGGATTATTATTATTTTATTTTTTAATGTTTCTTTGAATGATTTTGGTTTCACTATCACAATAAATTAATTTTGTTCTAATAATAATTTGGCTACTGATGCATTAAAATTTAAATTGGGTAGTGAAATTGGTTTAGGATTTATGAGTTTCAAATTTTAAAGGTAAATAAAAAAAGAAATAGCGCGGAATTTTCTTACAAGTTTGGTAGTAATTATTTTTAGTACTAATAAGGCATTTTCTAAATACATTTATGCATCACCATCATAAATACTAAGTCATATATAATTTTCAACATACTGAAAAATATTGAAAATGCATAACACAACTGAAAATACATCTTCATCAATATCCTGCACTTGTAATAAATCCAATTACTTTTGTGAGGACCTGTAAATAAATCATTTATGTAAAATTACATTACTTTCTACAGTAAACTTTACTGCCTCTGAGAAAAGCATGTGATTATAAGAAATATGCCTCTTACACTTAATAAGTCTGAATTATTTTGAGAGTCCTTGTATACAAACCAGTTGTACTATATATACATATATGACTTTTAATGAGAATCATCCTATTGTATAGCTGGAAAACTTGCTAACATGTACAGGTTTCATGGAATTCTAAAAATATTTATGGATATGAGAACAAGGACAAACTGATAGATGAAACAAATGATAATCAATTCTAAAATTTGATAGGAAGTGTTAAAATAATTAAATTATTCTCTAAGTATGAGAAAAAAAATTATATCAACAAAATGAATTTCTTTCTTGAATTAAAAAATGTACAAAAAATAATACTAACAAAATTTAACAATTATTTTAATAATTTTCACATGTTTTATTTTATTTATTCATTATTTATTTTTATATATTTATTCAAAAGAGAACTTTTTTTTTTTATCCTTTTGTTATATCATTACACAGTCTAAGGCACTTTCTCAAAAAATTACTTGTGCACATAAACACATGAGTCAAACAATAGAATTTATAAATTACTTATTTTTTATTGATTTATCTATTTTTTTTTCCTCGCTTTTTTTATTATTATTATTATTTGGTCAATAATTATGAAATAGAAAAACAAACAAATATTTTATAATATGTAACATATATATATGGTGTTTGATGTTTAATATGTTTAAATCTTTCTTTCTTTGTTTTTTTCCACTTCATATGCTTGTTTCTAACTTGGTTTTTTCCACATATTGTTTGAAATTATTTTCAAGTCCTTCAGGTGACCTCGGGCATTGCATGCTGTAAATATTTAGCAGTTTGCATACAGCATGACAGAAAGATCACCTAATTTGAATACAACATTCCTTCAATGCCCTTGAAAAAGTGTGGTGAATTTGTATGCTTCAATATCGGGTTGCAATGTTTGAAAGGGTTTTCAATATATATATATATATATATAAGTAAAATATTTCATAATAATAATAATAATAAACAATTATTACCTTATTTCTATACAGCATAACTGGAGAGCTAATTCTTGATCTACATTGCATTTTAATTTTAAATAATCATTTTTCACCTATACATAAAAATGATACCATATAAGTCAAATTTAACACAATAATTCAAATTTAGTTTATGCAACACATAACATTTGTACATTTTTCAACAATTTTATATTTATATTCTTTATTTTCATACATTTTATAATACAATATTTAAATAATTAAAATTGGAAAAGTAAGATAAAAATGATTAAGAAATGTAATATATTTATGTGGAAATTGAATAAAAAATTATAGCTGATTTGTTTATTTTATTTTTGTCATAAAATAATTCTAAACAAGTAAGTTGTGGCAACAATGAAACTTTCTTCTATATTTTTCTACACAAATTAACACAGCACATAATTATTAAGATTACTTTTCATGATGAATTTAGAAAAGTTTCCAAAAAAGAATGTAGATGATGAATTTAGCTGATAATGCAGAGGAGTTTTAAGGAAAACTAATTTTATATTACACAGAAAATATCTTAGCAAATACTTTTCCCCACTAAATATTTAAAAAAAAAAAAAAAAAAAAAAAAAATTGTTTCAAATTATTACAGATCTATGGTTTTACTATTTGATTTAAAGGTATTAGCAAGTTCATTTAAAAGATACTCACATTGAAATTTTTCACCCCAGGGGAGTAAGCAATGCCCCTATAACAACTTTTTTTTTTTTTTTTTCATATTGAAAAATTAAAAACAATTCTGATTATGCACATTTACATGATTTTTTGTCTTATACTGCCATATTAAAAATTATGAAAAAATTGAATGACAGTGCCACCTGTTGAGTTATTCATCCCAAAATGTAATGCACTAGTTTAGATCAAAGTCCAACTAAATACGAATTCTAGTTAAACTCTGTTCATTGGTTCACGAGATGCATCCACAAAATTTTTGATACACACAGACATTTTCTAAAAAGGGTCAAATTGTGTTTAAGACATCTCAAAACATGTAAATCCATCAAAAACCAAAAACATTTTCACAAATCTAATATTTTCTTATACATAGATGAAAATAAAATTTAAAAATTTAAAAGAGGAAAATAAATAATGATTTTTAATAGTCTAATGAAACATATTTAATTTACACATTTTTAAATAACCACAAGCACCTTTGTGCAGAAATACTTATTGAAATTAAAAAAAAGTACAACATTAATCTATATACTATAAAATTATTTGTTTACAATTTCAAATAAATGGTAAAATGTTGTGTTATACGCAGATGCAGAGTAACTCTATGGTATATGTTCAATAAATAATAGACGATTATAACTTACTTGTTCATAAAAATAATGAAATGTAACTTTGTCTTTTTCATAGAGTTCTCTCAGATCACTGGGTAAATAACGAACTCTCAATTCATACCTAAATACAGATGCATAATTCTTTTATCATAAATATTTAAGCTTTATAAAAACATTAAATTTACATATAGCAATTATTTTATCAAACAGAACATTTGGTACTCAGCCTTTAATCCACGAGAAATAATAATACACTTGCTAAAGTTATTAAGTTAGTTTATCTACTTGTATCTATACCTATAAATAATTTTTAAAAAAGCTGCGAATGATTTTTTTTAAATTTTTTTTTTAATTTAGCGTCACCTTTTTAAAAAATTATAACTCGGATTTAAAAAGAAACTTTTGCAAAAGAAAAAATTATTACTGCTAACAGTAAACCCTGAAGTCACTTTTTAAATAAAGCATTAATAAACTACAAATGATGTTTTGTGACATAACAGACCACATAATACTGTCGCAGAGGTTTAAATGTCTTTCTTTTATCAAAGTGCTGTTGCAGTAAAAGTAGTTTAACAATTAAAAATGGAAACAAAGGACAGCCTATTCACTCTTACTAAGATCAGTGTTGGTAACAATATTTGTGAGAAATGGTAGTTTAGAGTTACTGAAGTGTCAAAGTTCTATCTTCAATAGCAGCTGAGTTCTAGAATTTTCAACTGGATTCTAACACAGAATCAGGGTTCAAAATCAGCTGCTATATTAGTCATATTTTTCACCTAAAAGATTTAATTTGACACCTAGTCATCATTTTTTTAAGCCTAACTTTTCACAATACAGTGAAGCATCAATAATCCAGCATCACTGGAAAATAGATACTGCCTGATTATTGACTTTTTTTTTTTTTTTTTTTTTTTGATTATAGGTGTTCCAAAAATGTATCAAAATCATTGATCAATCACAACATGCAAAGAAATATTTCTGAACAAACAGTTTTAAAACTGTATACCCTATCAAAAAAAAAAAAAAAAAATCAATAAAGCATTTGAAATAAGTTAATTTTTTTAAATTAACAATTATAAAACAGAGATTTTATTTATTTTTTTGGACAAATAATAAAAAAAATCAAATTAAAATTAGTTCATTAACAAATAAGATTGGGAATGCTTCATTCTTATCATTGCACTTGCAATGCTTAGACCTTCACTTCGGCATTGGGGAAACCACGCCAGTGGCGGATTTAAGGGGGGGCTAGGGGGCTGAAGCCCCCCCCCCCCAAAACACTGTCATTCATAATTGAATTTTGCAATTGTAAATTTTTTATTGGTCTAGAATAACACTTTGAAAAATCTTAGCCCCCCCCCCCCCCCCCCCAAAAGTCAAGTTCTGGATCCGCCACTGAACCACACCATCAGTATCTTGTCAACATCATGATTAACTGCCTCTTACATTTCTCTTTTCAAAATTCTCGTCAATACACATATCAGTAAAATCAAATTAAAATCCATAAAAGTTTGCAAGTATGCTGTTCCAAGGTCATCTGAAAGTAACCCATCGAGTAGGGGAGAAGGGGGTACATTGGGACACGGGGCACATTGGGACAAAGGCTTTTATCCCTTTATTATTGCAAAATAAAATTTGTAAAAAATCACACTAGACGGCACTAGTGGTACATCTTCATATTTGTGATATCAACTCATTCATTCAAGTCTGCTGCCTATGAACAAGGTTAGTTTATTTTATCATATGAAAAGTAATTTTTTCGAGCAAATTAATGTTGATTTTTTAGGTAATAGGAAATAAATATTTTAATTTTTAAAAGTACTATGTGTTTTTATAAACATTAAGCTTTCGTTTCCACTATAGATCATTAGCATATGCGCTCTAGAAAATTAGGCCTGAACATTTGTTTTGAAAATGACCTGATGGGGTACATTGGGATACCAATGCATGGGGCACATTGGGACTGCTCCAATGACCCCATTCATTTCTAACACCAATATACTTTTATTTATTTACTTATTTTTTGCACATATAAGCTAATTGTATTCAATTTTTTTCTAGTTATTCTTTAAATAAATAGAAAATGGTTAGGAATTATAAGCCAAAAACTGAAAGAACAAAAATTTCAGAAGAAAATATAGAAAAGGCAATAAATGAAATGATCAAAGATAAACTTTCTGTGAGGGAAGTTGCAATTAAATATGATATACCAAAATCTACATTATTTAATAGGTTGAAAAAAGTGAGAGAGAATAAGATTAAGTGTACTGCAAATATAAATTATAAGTTTCAATCCAAATATACATCTCAACAAATATTCACAGCTGAACAAGAATTCTTGTTAAAAGATTATTTAATATCATGTTCTCAACATAACTATGGTCTGACATATGCTAACACCAGAGCTTTTGCATATCCATATGCATTTCAACTTCCTGACAACTGGAAAGAAAACAAAATGGTAATTATTGATTAGTTACAAAGCTTTATGCATCGACATAAACATCTTTCATTACGAAAATCAGAGAACACAAGCATAGGACGAGCTTCTGCTTTTAATGCTGATGCAGTTAAAGCTTTCATGGATAATTATGAGATAGTTATGACCAGATACCAGTTTGCTCCTGAAAATATTTATAACTTAGATGGAATTTCTACTGTGATGGATCCTCCGAAAGTAATATCACGATGTGGACAGAAGCAAGTTGCACAAGCTGCATCAGCTGAAATAGGGCAATTGGTTACAGTTTGTGCAATAGTGAATGGTATTGGAAATTCGCTTCCTCCCGTTTTTGTATTTCCAAGGCATAAAGACAAGGACTATTTTTTGAAAGGTTCCCCTCTTGGTAGTAAAGGTTGTGCTACTCCCAACGGGTGGGTGAATGGAAGCACTTTTCTTGAAATTCTGAAGCATTTTCATAAACATTCAAGAAGCTCAAAAGATAATCCAGTTTGAAGAAATTAATGTGTCTTTTCTAAGAAGAAAGGACAAATCGTGGAACTTTATTTTCCCAGAAATTGAAGATGCCAGTACAGACAGTTGCTTTGAAGGATGTAGTGTTGAAACTTCCATCACCAACAACAGGACTTCGGACATCAACACGATCCTACACAACATTAAAGTTTTTTCTAGACTTGCAGGGTTTTGATGTGCGTTAAGATATGAATATGCAGTAATGCTTCATAACAATTTCATTTTTTCATAATAACCTACTTTATTATTATTTGTTATTGTATCAATTCATGGTTTTGAAAGCCTTTCATATACTTTATCAAAATATTTTGCAATATTGTAATTGGATAAATAAAAAGATGGTTGTCCCAATGTGCCCCATCATTAAATCAGTGTTGTCCCAATCTGCCTCTGCATGGGGAACATTGGGACACTTTTGCATAAGTTATGTTTTAATTATTTCTGTTTGTAAAACACATTAAACAATGCTCAATACACATTTAAAAGGTGACCAATAACACAAATATTTAAATAAAAATGCACAAAAGCATTAAAACTTTCATAAATTGGAAAATAATATGCTTTTATAAAAAGTGTCCCAATGTCTCCCCTCTTCCCCTACTATGATTTATGGGCGGAGAAAAAAAGGGGAAGACAGAAAGGATTCTTAGTGTCGGATTATAGATACTGTTGGATTGTAGGTTTCCAGATTATTGATGCTTCACTGTAATTTCAGTTTGACAACTATAATTTTGCACCTAGATGACATTTGATATCTATACATTTTCTACTGGTAAAACGAAAATTCACCTTTTCAGATCAAGCTCTCATTTTTTTTTATCCCCCGAGTTTTGAAAAATTGCAAACACCAAGGCACCAGACTTATAGTGTAAGCAGATCAACAATGGATTCTGCATTTGCTTGTTTCTCTCTTTCCCGTCTTTTCCTTCATGGCAAGTTTCAACTTTCCCCACCGTATTTTCCTACCTATCATTATAATCGGTGAATCTCACAACTGCTGCACTGCTTGTTATTTACTGCTCACTTCTTGATAAACAGAAGCATGTGTCTCCTATCTGCATGTTTGTATTCAATCGAAATTTTAGTTTTGATGGAGCACAGTAATTAAAAAAAAAAATAAAATAATGGTGAAGCCAATAAATTTATTTTATTTTGTCAAGTGCTAATGAAAATAAGTGCATTAAGATTGATATGATTAAAGAAAATGAAATCAATGATACACATAAAATGGAGGAAATTTCCCAAGCTACATTGGCTAAATGTAAAAAATGTTAATACCAGCACATTTCTAAAATGACAAACAATTCTCGTGGATTTAAATATTAGAAGATAATGATGATTTTTAATGAGATGTAGAATTTGTTGACAGCTCTGCTTAGCTTAAGCAATTTGAATTATTTTAAAATTATACTTGACCTAGGTAAAGCGTTTTGGCAATTAGAATACTAGGTACGAATGTCTAGCTTTTATCTCTTAATTTTTAGCCCTGCACAGAATGTTTGCTAAGTTGCAGCTAAGAGTATAAAAAGGAGCAGATTAACTTCCAACGAGTTCAGTCAGTTGTTCTGAGTGGTCATCTTTTAAGAGACTGTTTCAAGCAATAGATCATTATCTTTGAATCAGTGAAATTCATGTTCTGTGGTGTATTTAACATTATTTACTTTACTTTGTGGTACAAATGATTGTTTTGAATATATTCATTGAACTGTTTCAAGAGTATAAGTATCAAAAAAGCAAAACAACTGAAAATACCTTTCCAGCAATTTTCACTTCTAAACAAAAATTTTTAATGGCTCTGTAAATCAATTAATAATGCTAAACATAATATATTCTGCAGAAAATACACTTTTGTGCATTTGAATAATTTGAGTTAAATTCTTTAAATTTTGAGCAGAAAAAAAAATAATAATAAATTAGATATGCTTTTAAAAAATGCTTTTCTCAGTGGCGCCAACTTTTGAAAAAAATTGGGTGGGCTCAAATATTTTTGAGTGCAAGGAACAATGATCAGGTGATTTTTCCCCCCCTTATTTTATTTATTTATTTTTTTTTTTTTTGGGGGGGGGGAGGATGAAAGTAGGTAAGGATACAATGATTCAATACTATTTAATGTATAAAGTAATGATTTTATTAAATTACATTATCACTGAATTTTTCTAATATAAAACTGATATCTTTATATACATAAAATGCAATGTGTGTCTGTGAACAGAGTAGCACAAAGACGGTAGCTCGGACAGACACATGATTCGTCACGAAGGTGCCCCCGATGTGCCTAAAACACCTCAAAACCCTATTTTCAATTTTTTTTTTCTTTTTTAGTTAATTAAAATATGTTAATAATAACCTCATATTAGCTTTAAAACATTTAATCTGTTGCCAAAAAATTAGGCGTTAATTTTTTTTTTTCCGATTTAAGAAGAAATATGTTTAGTTAAACACGAACAGTAAAAAATTATCAAAAGTTAAATTATGCAACTCACAAAATTTACATCATTCTAACTTCAGAAATTTTATTTATAAAGTTCTGTTATAATTCACGATGCTAAAATATGTAGTGTTAAAAGGATTTGTTTCATTATAATTAATTTTTGGACCTTTTTTTTTACTGTCAAATTGTTGATTAAAAATCAGCCAATGATGTAATATTCGACTGAATAGTGTTTCTTAACTGCTCTAAACTCTATAGGTCATAACTGTTATTTTATAAAATTTATTTATAGATCTTCCTAGGCGATCTTTTAAATTTTGACGCTGAACAGTAAACAAGACATTTTTCGTGAAGAACTTTAATTTTGCTACAGCCATTTTAAGCCAAGTAGCACATCAAAAATATAAATAAATTATGAAATATTTTTAAAAAATTAAACAGGAACAATAGTCATATAAATGATTTATTTTTGTCTAAATAGATCATTTTATAGAAAAAATCCACTTTCAAAAATAAAAAATTTATTTCTACAAGCACTGTTCTGAACCTAGCTGTACATTAAAAATACACACAGGATTTTAAGGATTCTTATAAATTAAAGAATTTTTATCTTCAAAAGTTTTTAATTCGATGCTCAATTTGCAGCACTATCGCATGCCATATTTCTGAGTCCGTAAAATATTATAATCGGAAATGTCGTCATCGAAAGCGTCAGATCAGATTCTCCTGCAGCAATTTTTTCTATTTGGTTTAAAATTTCATTTTCTTTAAAATGCTCTTTTAGGGAAACATTAACTCATTCTATTAATTCATACAAATTTGTCTATATCTTAATTTACTATACAAAAAATTAATAGGCTTGTGAGTATGCAGATTAAATCCAATTAATTCTTTCTTGATAAATACACAGAAATCCTGTTTAAAACTAAAAAAAAAAAAAATCTAAATAGAGAAATGCAAATATTTGTATTTTAAACTCATATAAATGTATATTTCTAACTGAGAATTATTTTTTTTTTTTTTTTCAAAGAAAATGCTTTTTTAAGCTTCAAAGAAATAAATAAATAAGAAATCAGAATAATGAAAATTGGGTGGGCTAGGAGAGCAAATTATTGGGTGGGCTCAGGCCCCACGGGCCCATATAAGTTGGTGCCACTGCTTTTCATAGACCATAATGCATTGTATTGAAACTCCTTTACGAGATCCTGTATCCAAATCAATAGTGTTATTTATGACTTTTGAGCAGAAAAGAAAACAGATTGCTTTTGTTTAGCCCTGTATACTGGTTAAAAATATATTATAAACTATATAACATGCTAAAAGATTAGAAATAAAAAAAAAAAGAAAGAAAGAAAAAAAAGAAAGAGGGAGGGAGAGAGAGAGAAATCTTATTGCCCAATTGTGTGCCTTTAATTGCATCAGCCCCAACAGAAAAAAGTTCCTGGGACGAGAGAGAAGACATTTTTATATTGGTCTAAAAAATCTTCACTGTAGGAGATAAAAGAAAGAGGATCGTATTTAACATTAAACAATGTTTTTCTTGTAATACATTATTATTAGGGATGAAACAGATAGTGATACCAGAGCTCTTTTGCCTGCCGGATACGGATATCTGGCATTAGTTTCGTTTTTTGTCGTGTTGTACATTTCTTTTCTTTATTTTAAAGTAATAAAATATACTAAACGTATTTCACATACCATTCTTTTAAAAGCATTTTAAATATGATTTACTTTAACATATTTATTTAATATTCTATTTATTTGTGCAATACTATATTGCCATGAAAAATAAAACTAAGTCTAATATGTACTCATTCCTGCACTTGCAATTTGTGGTGAAAAGCACTGTTACAAAAAGATACGTTTTGTTCAAAATTATAAAACTAAAACTTATTTTTTTACATGTTTTGCAAAAAAAAAAAAAAAAAAAATGCAACAAAATATTTTACTAAAATATAATCAAAGTTGAAGAGTTATTTTCATAGGGAAACTAATATGTTGTGGCCATCACAAAACCTTTTTCTATATCCTCTTACTATTTAAATTGTACAAAAGTTTAACCATAACTTTTCACAATAAATATTTTACATATGGAGTTCAGTATAATTTTAATCAACGGATGCTGAGATGTAGCCATGTGAAAAATCATAATAGCAGCTCCACCAGTTGGTTGATATATACCTCAGGGGTGAAACTAGCTTACATGCAAAACCCTGAAAGCTGTTACTTGCATGCAGATAGACAAGACTAATCAACGATACATCATATAGTTACCTATACTAATTGATATTTGCAGTGTTCTTAATACATTATAAGGCAAATTAAACATTCAAAATGAGGAACTTCTATAAAAACAAAACAGTTTAACATTAAAATTAGAGACAGCAAATTTTTCAAAAACCCTGAATTCAGGGGTAGCCCCTGAAAGTTTCACCCCTGATACCTAAATAAAGTTTGCATTCATTTCATAAGAATTATCTTACATATCAAGTTTCATATACTTATGTCATAGAAGTTGAGACTTAACTTATTCATGGGGGTAAACTGCATTACAGTAGTTCCACCTGTTGGTAGATATACACCCAAAATAAATCACCACAATGTTTCATAATGGCTGCCTCTCCCACATACCAAGTTTTGTGCAATTATACACCATAGAATCTGAGATATAGCCTTTCCATTTTGGGGGGAAATTCCAGTATAGCAGCGCAACCATTTGGCCAATAAGCACCGAAATTGAATCAGCATAATTTCTCATAAGGCCCTTCTAACATAATTTTGTGTGATTATGCATAATAGTACTTGAGAAATAGCCTTCCCTAAAATTGCAGAAAGCACTGTATAGCAGCACCACTTGTTGAGTGATTGGCAGCAAAAATTGATCGGCCCCAATATATGAAAAGGTGCATCTACATATAAATTTGTATGAAATTCTGTGCTGCATTTCCTGAGATATAGCTTTCCTTTAAATTGCAGAAATCACTGTACAGCAGCAATTTGCACCAAAAGTTGGTAGGCACTAATTTATGTCATGGTACAACTACATGTAAATTTGTATGTAATTCTGGGCAGTAGTTCCAAAGATACAGTTAAACATAATTTTTGTCGCACACACACACACAGACAGACATTTTAAAAAGTGATCAAATCAGGTTCTGGACTTTTAAAATGTATAAATCCATTGAAAACCAGAAGTAAAAGTTTTTTAGAAATCCAATACTTTCCTCTATTGAATACAGAAAAAAAAGGGGGTATTAGCTTATGGATTGTGTTCTGGTTCTCTCAAAATGCATAAATCCACCAAAAACTGGAAATTGGAAATTTTTACAAATCCAATGCTTTCCTTCTATTTAATATAGAAGAAAGTAATAATTCAAAACAAATTTATCTATTTTTTCTTTGTATACTTTTATTTATAAACGTTGTGTAAGAAAATTATACAAAAGAAAAAATAGTTCTCAACATAGATGTCAAAATATTTTAAGTAAATCAACTGAACAATGAATTTATTATGTAATTTTATTTTGTATTATACAATTTTTGAAATTTCATGAGTTTTTAAGGAAATTTCTTTAAAGAAGGCATTGAATATAGTAAAAAGTTAAAAAGGACAATAAGTCCAATTAAAATCGTAATAAACTATGGTGAAACTAAAAATCTTCCTTTTCCTTTATGATAAATATGGTAACACTAATTAACAGTTTCTTGTTCAGATAGATTGCTTCTAACGGTTCTTATTTTGATTAATAAATTTAATTTTAAGTTGTGTTACACTTCTTTAAATTTGCTATTTAAAAAACACCATTTTTGCACTAATCTAATAAAAATAATGCTTCTCTGTGATTATTAGCATACATTACTCAAATACACTGATTTAAAAAACAAGTTTTTATTTTATTTATTTATTTTTATTCCCCTAACATAAATTAAAATCTAGAAAAAGTAAAACAAATGAGATAATAGATGGATAATTTCTTTTGTTTTTACTTTGCTTATTTATTTACATATATTATTGCCACACTACAAACCGATTTTTTTTTTTTTTCCCAACAAAATAAAGAAATAACAAATAACAGATTTTTCTTAAATTTTTTTCCCTTTTATCAAATGTTCTGTTTATGCTAATTTGTTATATATTTGACTAATAATATCTATGCATATTAATCAATTTTTATAGACTTAGGAAAATATATATAAAAACTGACTTGATTATCTTTCCTAGTAACATAAATTTAAACTAATTGAAAGATATTACATTAAATTAACACTAGTTATAAACTGGTTTTGCTTTTATAATTATCTGTAATAATATTTATGAACTATACAGCTTAATAAAGAAATTCTAACTTTACCTCCATTCATCAATAGAAAGTAAGGCTTGATATTTTTTAACCACATGTAAAACAACACTTTCCCCATGAATCCAGTATACATCATCAGACAGTGTATGAGCTAGACGAATTCCATATAAACTTTCAAAAACTCTAGTTCCACAAGCTATTTGACTACTAACAGCTTGCACAACAGTCTATTAAAATAAATAAATAAAATATATTTATTTAGAAAATAATAAAAATCTATAGAAAATTCATTTCAAACCAGTATATATATATTTAATAGCTTATTAAGTTATTTTGTGATAAACAGCAATGTTTATATCAATTACTTTTTTCTACTGCTAAGTTTCACCAAGATGAAATTTAACAATAGAAAAATGCAATTATTAATCTGTGTACCAAAGCTATTTAACTATTTTAATGATTTTTAACAATCAAAGTAGGAAAAATAGAAATTCATACTTCAACACTACCACACTAAATTGTAAAGTTTTATTAAAAAATCTTACACATTTAACTTTTTAAAATTTATATTTAAAAAAAAAAAAAAAGAAATTTTTTATATGAAGATTTTCCATTCTTAAAAACAAGGCTTGTTTGAAATAAGTATGAGCAACATTTAGCTTATGTTATATAATATATCAGAAATGATACTTTGCATTTGCAAAAAAAAAAATTACTTTTACATTAATCAAGTGCGTACATTTTGCTTCAGACCAATTCTTCATAGCAAAATTGTCAGTAAACAGTATAATTAGATAAAAAATTACAATAAAATATGACACTGTAATCACTATTTTTATACACCTAAACAATTAAATCTGCAGATTTTCTATCGAGCGAGGAAAAGAGATATACTATACATCTCATTTTCTAATTTAAAAAAAAAAAAAAAATGCATCAAATTATTATTATTATTATTATTTTTTTTTTTTTATACTAATCTTCGACAAGCTTTAAATAGGTCAGCTTGCACACATTAAATTGAAAAACATTTCTTTTATCACAAAACATTTCAGCAATGCATAATAACTTTCAAATAGTCAATTAAGAAAATAAATAAATAACTGTACAGACAATTTAACTTTTTCATGCAAATTTTATTCAATACCTTAATTTTTAAAAAATCTGGAGAATATTTAATTTAAATTACCTTAACTAAAGTGTCTACAGCGAATTTGACAATGACACAGCTTCCAGAATTTAAAAAAACTTTCAATATTGCTGTTTCTAGAGCTTCAGTAGTTGGACTGCTCAATTTTGATGGTGGAGGGGAAGAAACTTTCTCTTCGATATTTTCTACTTGCATTCTGAAAAATAATTTTATAAAACACACATAAAAAGTTTTCCGTAAATTTATCCCAAACTTCTAACAAAAAATCAGGAATATCAATAAATAAAACAAAAACATAAGCTAACAATAAAACACCTAAAAAAAGTAACACATTTCTTTGTAATACTAAATTTAACAAAAAACAGCATAGATTTGATAGGTATGCTGCAAAATTAAGTACTTAAATTCAGTGAATAAAAGCTTTAAATACGTATTAATGCCTGGTGTGTCATAACAAATACATGAAAATAATTAAAGTAGGACTTTTGAAAAAGTACATGACAGCAATATTGTAAACAAATTTGCAAATGATAATATCAGTTACCTGAAGCATTACTTTACAACTGAATTTCTTAAGAGTTTTAAAATGAGCATTTCAGTTATGCATATGAATATCGTGTGAAAATGCACCAAATTCTAAGACGATTTGTAAACATCTTATTTTTTATAAGTTTATCTGTTTACAGCGTTAAGATAACATTTTTTCACACAGCTTGACACAACAGAGCAGAGCGGAGAGAGAGAAATACTTGGACTGGAGTGGTGCGATGCCATCGCCCTTCGCTGTGAAAAACTATCGATACAGCGTCTATAGTCTAGATAATAATTCTAGCGTCTAGAATTATTATCTAGACTTATTCTAGACGCTGTACTATCGAGCTCGAGTAAAAGGGAAAAAGAGAGCAGGGTGATCACAGCAGTCCGCGAATCCTGAAGACAGTCCTCGAAAACTACCCTTTCTCAAAAATTTAGAACACATTTGAGGACGCCAGTTATAAAATTATTAATATTTCACTAAAATAATTTATTATATGTATAATAAATAAGCTGAAATAAGTTCTTTCATGTACTTTACTTCATACATAAAAATTACTAAAGTTTTTAATTTAAGGTGATTTATTTACTTTGTCCTCAAATTCATGGACACCACTATATTTGTTCTGAAATTCCATTAAAAAAATCTGGTCGCCCTAGGCAAAAGAAACTTTTCCTACACGTATACAGTAGTAGCAATAATACGACATACAGTCGGCAGAAAAAGTATCCGAGCACTAACAAAATAATCCCTGTTTAAAAAATGTACATTTAATACTGCTTTGTTAAATAAATCCTTGTCGAGTTATGTCTTTAGTCTGTCTCTAAGAACATGATTCTACAAGGATTTATTTAACAAAACAGTATTAAGTGTACTATTTTGACATCGGAATTATCGGCTAGTGCTCGGATACTTTTGCTGGCAACTGTAATAAGTTTTCGTCTGCTATCAAAACGTTTTGATCGTCTGATAGTGACGTAGAAATATGTTTTCAGAAATCATAAAGTCAAAAATATCTTAACAGCAGCTCCGTTCGTTAATTCCACCTCTAAATTCTTTGATGTTTATAGTATAAGGAAAGGGCATGTTTACAAACAAACGCTCTTTTAATCAATCTTTTCCACTCACGAGTGGCAAAAGGACAATCTCTATTGGTGGAAATACCAATGTTTTGCCCTGAGCGTGACGTCAGCTGCGCTTTCCTTATACATGATAGCTTTTTTTTTTTTTTTTTTTTTTTTTTTCCATTGTGCTAAATGATTAAAACCTTAAATTTATTTTAAAGTGTTGTCAACATTATATCACATTTGACCATCGAAAGACTTCGATATGCTGAGGGTAGTACCGCTTATTTTATTTTCTACCTTTAATTATTTTCTAATATAAAATATCGATTTACTTACTTTAATAGCGTTTAAATTAATTGTAATCTATAATTTGGGTAGTATTTGATAATTTATAATAAATATTATTATGATTTGTTGATTGCATTTAACGTCGCACTGGTACTGCACAATGGACGATGGTCTGGGACACACCCATGACCATATTTTTTTAATGCAAAATGAGGACAAATTATGTAATGTCCTCATTTCTATGAGAAAAATGAGGACAGTTTTCTTTAAAAACGAGGGCATTTCTGAGGACATGAAATTTCATAAAATATAACACAAAATTAGCTTATATTAATCCCCATTTGCAGCCATTAATCGTCACTATGATAAACGTATACTACTTGTGAACTTATACAATAAACATTATAAAAAATTATTTATATAAACATTAAATTTACAATAAACGTTATCATGAACTTGTTCTCATTCTACTTCTCTTCGTATAATATAATGGCATGTTGTTAATATTAAAGCACTAATTTCTGATATGCGGTTGATACGAAAGTACTAAACTATTTAATATCCGTTTCTGCTTATATTTTTATAAACTGTTTTAATACAATTGTTATTGTTGTATAGACCAAGTTTTAGTGAAAACGAAATCATAACTACTTCAAATGGAAGTGATCCGATAAATAACATTTTAAAAGGGAAAGGCAATCTGAACAATAATGTCAAAAACTGGCTAGGCTAGGAATAAAAACTGAACTCTTGTCTGACGGCATAAAGCATTGAGAGCAAAAAATCGTGAGATGTCAACAAGGTAATCTGCGTCAGCTCCTATCCTATCCCTGACACAAACAGTTTTCAATCTAACTAAAAAATGCTTTACCATTTAAAATGTTATTTAAATTTAGTTAGTTATAAAATATGATTAGTAATAACATAACTCCAGCTTCATGTTAAATTTTTAAATATCTCCCTCCCCTTTTCTTTTATTTACTTTTCTGCAAATTCAGACTTTTTTTTTCCTATCTTTCTATCTTAAAGTATAATGTTTCAAAAACTGAAATCTCCCAATAGAATTTTTTTTTGGTGTGTGTGTAATAGTATTGGAGATGATTTAAAAATGAATGGAATGAATAGGAATCGTGACTTTTTTACGTTGTGTTGAGTTGAAGAATCAGTATTGAAAACTAATAAAGTCAGCAACATCTCTAATGTTGAAATTCTAAGTAAAGAAGGAAATTACTGAAAAATGAGGACAAATGAGAACAAACGTCCAAAAGTGAGGACAAATGAGGATATGAGAACTTTTGAAAGCAACTGAAGACAGGACAACATTTGAAAAATGAGGACTGTCCTCAGAAAATGAGAACGTCTGGTCACTCTACCCTAAGGACAGTACCGGATCTATATTTTTTAAAGGGGGGTGCAGACTTCCAATTTGCTGCCCTCTAAACAAAATTTTTTAACAAATAAAATACTGAGACTTTTACAAAATTATTTATTTTAGTTATAAAATTATACGTAAATCTAAAGGTTTATTTTCCTCGACTTTATTTCAGTTAAAATGTCATAATTGAGATTGGTGGCTATTTCATTCTGTCGAAAATATTGCCAATTCCGACAAGTGCTCTTGGGACATTGTGGAACATAGTCTGTAGTGAGTTTCATTTTTCTGAAGCTTCTTTTACATGAAACAGAAATTGTAGGCAGAATTGCATAAATTCTGAAAACTATGCTTATGTTAGAAAATGCATTCAGCAAATCGTTTTTACATATAACCTCCAATAAAGAAACAGGTTGTAATTCATAAATATTGGTCGACAAAAGTGGTCTTTGTTCTTTGAAAACTTCATGTTCAGAAAAGCATTTTTTTGAATTCAAGCCCTTGGCATATTTAAGAGCCAAATTGAGTCTATATATTTTTTAAAAATCTGTTATAGTAATTTTCATCAATGCTTCATCAGTCAAAAATACAAAATAATAATTTATTTTCCTCGCATTGTCAAGTCTGTGATTAATTTTGACTAAAATTCGATCTAATATAGCATTTGTTTGTTGTAGTGTTTCTGTTTCAAGTGTCTGCAACTCGTCGTCGACTAATTCACCAGGCATCTTTTCCTTTCGGTACTCTATGTTCTTTAACTCTTTGAGGGGAATGAAATTTTTCCAATTTAAAATGAAATGCCACCAGAATTCACCAACAATATTAGAAGAAAGGAAATATATGAAGTTATTCCACTAAGTTATAAAAGCAAAATTTTATTTAAAAAAATAAAAAATCCAGGGCCAGTTTTTGCAATTGAGAATTAAAATTTGCGTTTTCATTATGTCAACAGCACCCTTGTTAAGGTTAATGGTTGTATCTATGATATCAACTCAGCAACGGCAGCAGCTTTTTTAAACCATTTGTCAAATCCCGTATTACGAAATCTTTTAATGTATTTTCCAATCCTTCCATAAAAGCAATTGATCTCGTTAAAACAATATCAGTTGTCAGTTTTTGTATTCCTTTACCGACACAGTTGAACACTTTCAAAACATGATTCTATATCACTAGGTATAAAATAAATTCAAAATTCCTGGCCTCATTTCGTAGACTTTTTATTCTGAATTTGCCTTGGTGATTTGTCCCCATCTTTTAGTTCTATCGAAGCATCACAAACTTATTTAGGCTTATTTTCAAACCGATAACAGCTTCTCCTTTCACAGACCATCATGTCTGACCCTTTGACGTTATTCTTTGTGTGTTTTTAATACTTTGTAACAACATTGAAAATGGTTTATGGCATAGATTTTTCTGTCTGTCTGCGCTCTATCTCCGGTAAATATTCATGGAATTATCTGAAACTGGTATGTGTTATTCAAATTTACTATGGAATGTTCCCCATTGAAAATGGAATAAATACCACCATTGGTTTGTGTGCAGTGACACACGAAAGAATTCCAAAGCATTGTGTTCTATGAGAGGTATTTCTATAAACCATATTTCAATACATTTATTTTGCATATATCGTAATGAAATAGACATTTATTATTCCTATGAACATAAATCGTTTTCTATAAAATATAGTAGGATTAACATTAGAAAAAAAAAAGACCACACAAAAATATTGAGATAAATTAAGGATTATGATTGAAATTTGCTGCAATTGCAGTTTCGCATTGTTTAATCAACGCTTAAGAGTGATTATGATTTGAATTAGTCTATCTGTCTGTCCCTCTAACCACCTCCAGCGTCCGTAAATATCTTCAGAATTTCTTTAAAATGATCACTCTTAAAAAATTCTTTTCGAGTTCACTATGGGTTGTTCACCATTTAAAATGGTATTAGTAGCGCAGCTGGTTTGTGTACAGGAACACTCAAAAGAATGTCAATGCCTTGCGTTTTATGAGAGGGATTTTTACTGAGCAAATTATAATTAAATTGAAATTCGTTATTAAGATGCTAAAAGAGTTTTTTTTTAATTTAGAAATTTATTCATCACGCCTGAAAGTTCATTTCAGAAAATTATGGATCTCGGTGACTTTGTCAACGAATGTTATGTGAGAAATGCCTAGCTGGTAATCAGCCAGTGCAGCTCGATGGTTTGAACATCCGTACGTAAAGCGGAAGGCCCGGGTTCGATTCCCGGCTCTGGTATTTTTCACATAGTTGGTATAAAAAATCAGCTTTCCACTCCATAATTTTCTGAAATGAGTATTTTTTTTGCAGAATATGAAATGTTTGGCGATAAGATTTACAGAGCTACACTGAAATATTCAGATACGTTATACAAAAGGATACTGCTGGTGTTTCATTTTTCGTTTGTGTTAAGCGTTTTTAACATTTTACAACAATGTTTAAGGGTGAATATCAGTTCAATTAGTCTATGTGTCTGTCTTTCTTCCATTCCGTCTGAATGCTGTGTGATCAAGTAGCGAAAGTGCATTGACGGTTAAACGATGCAAAAGGAGGTACGTATAGTTAGAAAGTTAATAATCTATGGGAACAGCATGTGATTTTTTGTTCTTGTATTATAATATCACAGCGTAAACTAGATGAAACAAAAAAGTTGTAAATTCTTTGAACAGCTAACTCCACATAGACGTTTAGCCACGGAGCAGAAAGAAGGCATTTACACTAACAAGTTTAAGGAAATGGACAATGCACGGTGAAAAGCAGCGTATTATTATTATTATTCTGGCTTGGACGCATCTGTATGCTCCTGACGTATTTGAATTATCATAGGACTCAAATACGCAGGACTCATTTGAATGGTCAGCCATGACAGTCCCTATTGGATAACTTATCGTCCTCTAGCTTTTTAGAAACTATGTTCGCCATGCATTCGCCCCTTTTATCATGAATTTCAATGAAATCAATAAATCTCTCGAAAATTTTACATTCTCCGAAACTTTCGAAGAAAACTATAGAAAACCTAGAACGTTTTTATTATTTTATGTTTTACAGAATTTCAAATTCCAATTTCCGCTCACATTTCGTACTAAGGATATTTAACGGTATACAGCCCGGAATAAGGCAAGTTTTGGAGAAAACCACGGATAAGTCAGACACAAATTTTTATATAGAAATATTTATATTTATTAATGTTTGTATCTCAACTCCTAATTAACATAATTTCATAAGTAATATATCATATTAAAACTTATTTGAACTGGAATTAAAAAGTAGAGATCCCAAATCTCTGCTGCCAGATGACACTTTAATATTTTAAAATTTCAATATCTCCAATTCTAATTATGATTAAATTACTTATTGCATCATTTGAAATATATTTTATTGGAGATTTTTAAACTGATATAAGCCATTAAATTCCGTACGGGAGTTTCAGCGCAACCCCCAAAACATAGAACACCTTTATTCCAATATATCCAATTCTAATTATGATTAAATTACTTATAATGTATCATTCGAAATATATTTTGCAGTAATTTTATTGCGAACTTTTAAACTGATATAAGCTATTAAATTCAGTACGGGAGTTTCAGAGAAAACCGCAGAAAACCCGGAACACCTTTATTCTTTTTTATTTTGCAGACTTTCGAATTCCGATACTCCACTCATATTTCTTATTAAGGATTTTTAACATTATTTTGCCCTCAATTACGCAAGTTCCGGATAAAACCACGGAAAAGTCAGACAATTCTTTTTATAACAATGTTTATTACTTTTCTATCTCAGCTTCTAATTAACACAATTCCATAAGTAATATATCATTTAAAAAGTTATTTGAATTGGAATTGAAGAGTACATGTTGCAAATCTCTGTCGCCAGATGGCGCTTTGATATTTTAATAATTCAATATCACCAATTACGATTAAATCATTTGTGAATAGATTAGGAGATCGTAGGCCCCACAGGGTTGGGAAATGTCCAGATCAAAATTTTCAATGTTCCTTTACACGGTGAGCGAATAGAAGGTTCCAAATCATGAAACGTAAAGGGGCGCCTTAGTCATAACAGAGCAGAAATTTGCTACAGTTAAAGTTTTCAATGATATTTGCACAATGAGCGAGCAAGCTGTTGTAAGTTCTAAAATGGGGATAAGGCGCCGCAGTCCCTACAAAGCGGGACTTTGCTACAGTTAGAATTTTTAAAGATGGAGATTTTCACGAGGTAAGCGAATAGACTGTTTCAAATACTGAAACGGGAAGGGGGCGCCGCAGGCGCTACCCAGAGGAAATTTACTACAATTTAAATTTTTAATAAAGCTATTACTTTATACTATTATTTATTTGTATTACGAAAGCACTATATGTCAACAAGCTGTTGTAGGACCAGAAACGAAAAAAAAGGAGGCGCAGGCTCTACCTAATGGGGGTTTCATACAGTCGGATTTTTCAAGGATACCGAACCAGCTTGCCGCTGAAGGCGGCTAGTTAATAATAAGCTGGTGTTTTTAGTAGAGACTCGGAGAAAGAAATAATTAGTGGCCAAATATAGAATGGCATCAGTTACAATACGAGGAATCGCTTTCTACCTATACTTTTCATTTTACATGGATAAGTCAACAGCTGCTGCCATGCCAATTCTCACTTACCGCACCCGCAAAGTTACGTATATCGTTCTCGTACAGATTTTAATGCTCACTCACTTGCGCGCATCGTATCACTTGCGCGCATCGTCACTTGCGCGCATAAGTAATACAGTGAAACCTCTCA
The DNA here is from genome assembly GCA_963930645.1 of Salticus scenicus. NCBI lineage: Eukaryota > Metazoa > Arthropoda > Arachnida > Araneae > Salticidae > Salticus > Salticus scenicus. The sequence continues at coordinate 120,978,246 of OZ005655.1, forward strand.
AGTTGGACACCCCTATAAGTTGGACACCCCTCTAAGTTGGACGCCTTTTCTTGGAACGGAATGCATCCATAGGATTAACATTATATCCAACCTCTATAAGTTGGAAACCCCTTTAACTTGGAAGTTGGACAGTGAACTACTGTCCTAAGTTGGACACTTTTACCCGATGAGACAGAAAAAAAAATAAATAAATCTTCCATTTTCTCACTCTTATTTTAGAAAATTTACTTATCCCTTATAGAAAAAATTGTAAATATCTAAAAAAAAAAAAAAAAAAAAAAGAAAAGAAAAATGTTTGTTGTCACAATATATTTACCTATGTCTTATCTTATAAAAAAATACTTCTTTTTTTCAGTTGAAACAATCACAAATTACTGTAATTTAGTGCATAATGCAAGAATTTTTCTTTTTATTGAATTGCATGAATTATCCTTGCATTTTTCTTTTTTAATATTCCAGAGAGCTTACAGGCATGTTTTAACTTAGACTATTTAAAAATTGGCTTTTTGAAAATACATTTTGGTTGGTAGTGTTCCTCTTCATTTACCCTTTTTATTTTTCCTACCAAGTATAACTTGAGTGTATATTTGCACTTAACTTAATATGAAAGAGATCTGTTGTGAAACACGATGCTGACTCAATTTGAATGCATATCTGCTAACAGGTGTTGCTGCTATGCTTCAGTTTTCCCCATTCACTGGAAAACTATATCTCAGTTTCTAGAGTGAATAAATTCACCAAACTTCATATGTGAGCGTTATGAAAAGGAATATCAGCTTAATTTGGGTGTAGATCAGCATACAGGTGGTGCTACTTTTACTCACATTCTCTGATTTTCTACATGACTATCTCAGCATCTATTGGATAAAATTGCACCAAAATGCATGTACAAAATCTTTATTGTGAGAAGCTATATTGATTAATTTTTCTTGCATGTTAACTGGTAGGTAGCGCTATTATATAAAAAATTATAGAAGAATGTATTATAATGGCCACAACAGAATTTAAATTTAAATTTTAAATTGGCAAATTAATTATTTTTTTGTATATAAGTCGTGGATATTTAATTATATTATATATGGATGTGATTAAAAGTTAAAAAGCATGCATAGATACATTTTAATTAAATCAAGAAAAGTAAGCACCCCCTATAAGTTGGACACCTCTCTAAGTTGGACACTTTTTCTTGGAACCGTAGGTGTCCAACTTAGAGAGGTTTTACTGTATTACGTTTTCAGGGTTTCTCTCTGTTTTGGTCATGTGTGAGGAGAGGAGAGGAGAGGAGAGCGTTAGGTTGCCCTGAGCTTGTTACAGACGAAGCAATGTACGACGAAAATAGTCTGGAAAACGGGTCCAGCATAGTACAAATAGCGAGACTAGCTGGAACTGGTGGCTGCCGCCCCTCAGTCTTCGCCGCCCGGGGCAAGTGCCCCCTCTCGCCCCCCCCCCCTCCTAGATCCGGGCCTGCCTAAGGATGGTCCGGAGTAAATATTATTAAGAAATCAATGAAGCAATTTCATATACATTATTTTGCAGTTTAAGAGAGCAGTAGCTTCTTTCTCTTTCTTTTGTGATACCTTTCCTCTCTCAATAATTTAAGTTTTATAGAATTAAAAGAACCTTGTGTGTATGTACAGTCGCCAGCAAAAGTATCCGAGCACTAGTCAATAATTCTGATGTCAAATAGTTACACTTAATACTGTTTCGTTAAATAAATCCTTGTAGAATCATGTTCTTAGATTGACTAAAGACATGACACAACAAGGATTTATTTAACAAAGCAGTATTAAGTACACATTTTTTAGACAGGGATTATTGCTAGTACTCGGATACTTTTGCTGCCGACTGTAGCTATAGCACTACATTAGCACTTTATCAATGTGTATAAAATTTTAAAGTGATAATGACGTCAATTTTTGTGAGATGCATAATTTAACTTTTTACAATTTTTTAGCGTTTACGTTTAATTAAATGTATTTATTTTTATGTCGAAAGAAAATGAACACATAACATTTTTGGCAACAATTAAATTATAGCTAATATTTTAATGGCTATTTTTAAAGCTATTAGTAGGTTATTATTTTCATATTTTACTTGATTAAGAGAAAACTAATCAAAAATTCGAAAATCGGGCTTCGAAGTATTGTGCTGAGCTATTCTGAAAGTTTCAAATGTCTAGCTAGTAGGGAAGTTAGTTAAGAATCGATTGCAAGATTTTTACCGGACAAACAAGAATAGAAGTTAATAAAAACGTGAAAATACTAGTGGTGAGGGCTGTTGTTATCGAGCATAAATTCTCTTTTTTCAGCTTCTTCTGTCCACGGTATGTCAATTGCAGAAGACTCTCATGTTAACTCTATCAAAGATTTTGCAATGATGGCGTAATGAGGAATACATTGTTGCGTACTCGGGGTTCGTGAATTGTCCGTGAATGAATAACAGGTCTTGCATCGGCTTAAAAGTTTGTTTACAGAATATTCCTTTATATAGCCTCGTATATTTTCAGAATGTCCCCGGTATTTCATGAAATATTCGATTTAAAGCTTAGATAATCGATATATCCATAATAAGGATTCTCTCGCCAAGGTAGTCAAGGGGCGATAAACTCGCCAAATGCGTCGCCATAGGCCATTTCTGCACTGGGAAAGCAGAAAGGAACTTTAACGGGATTTTAATAAAAATTTGCTATTTTAATACCAAATCAAAGCATAAACGCGGAAAAATAACATTTCATAACCTGACTAAACCTCTTTAAATGAAATTACATACAAATTACGACTAATATTTAAAATTAGTAACATTGCCCCACTCTCAAGGACCGCACGTCCCGGTTAGTACAACACTTGGTCAGGAGGTAAAAACTAAACGAACTATACAATTTAGAATGTAAAAAACTAAATTGCATGCAGCAATAAAATAATAACACAGATTACAAAATTAAGAAATTAAACTACTTACAAAATTTACAAATAAGCTCATAATATAGAAATATTTACATTACACGTATACAAATTTAGAAGTATGGATAATCACGATGTTAGGCTAGTCTATCATAATGTACAACTTTCAGTTTTGATGAAGGTGTTTAATAATACCATAGACCTATTATAAGAGTGGATGGAGCATTACATTATTAAGGGAATATAAGTAAAGGTGGCAAAGATGAAACACGTGACTACTGGAAAAAGCATTTTGGCATTTATCGCCTTATTGGCGATTTTTTGTTTTGAATATAAATATTTTATCTTTCTTCTATATGTAATAGAGATAAAGTATTGGATTCGCGAAAATTTTCGACCTCCGTTTTTTGATGGATTTACACGTTTTGGGATGTCCAGAACACGAATTGACAGTTTTTAGAAAATGTCTGTCTGTATCACGATTTTTGTGGACACTGTAACTCACGATCCAATGAATGAAATTTAACCAAACTTGATATTTAGTTGCACCCTGACATAAACTTGTACTGACTAGATTTGGGGATCAATCGCTCACCAGGTGGCGCTGTGATCGCATTTTTTGTAAACTTTTAACATGGCAGTATAGGACAAAATTTCATATAAATGTGCATAATGAGAGTTATTTTAAACTCGTGATTGTAAAATTAATATGAATTATTGATAATAGTAGTAGTTAACTGGAAAAAAAATGTATGCATGTGGGGGCATCGGTCCCCCCCCTGGGGGGAAAGTACCCCCCAATCGGAGGTAAAGTTTCAAGATTGGTATCTTTCGAAAGGTCTCGTCAATGCCTCGAAAACGAATGGTTGAGCTATAAATCTGTGATAATTTAAAACAAAGTTATGGATTTTTTTTAACTTTTAACAAAAAAAAAAAAAAAAAAAAAAATCGTATTATTATTTTTTTTTTTTTAATATTGTTACTGAGTGAATTTGTATAGGAAAATATAGAAGAAAGTCTTGTGGTGGCCACAACATACTAGTTTTTATTATTATTATTAAAAGATATAGCAAGCAAAATTTGTGTAAAACACCACAGCTGCTGAAATTTATTTATACCTTGTAATTAACACTTTCCAACAAATTCAACAGTGTTTATGACTTCGGTTTATCTATACTCGCTTTAATTCCCATAAATAATCCTAACTATTTTTGAAATAATATAAGGTATAATATATTTAAAGTAATTTAATTTAGAGAAATAAGTATAGCAGTTATAAGCAGTTATAAGAATCTTACCTGGGAAATAAAATCCTTATTTTGCATAACTTCTAGGGTTTTTAAAGTACTATTCCTTGCTATAATCCCTATTTCTTGCTATAAAATTCTTTTTAGATTCAAAACAATCTAACTTTTAAAGTGAAATAAAATTTTAAAAAAGAACTTTCAAAGAAAAGAGATCGTCTGCGTAGGAGAAAGCAGAGTTTAACGCATGGAAAGAAAATTTCAATGTTGGCCAATTTGGCTTCCTGTAGTTCAAACAGTCACGTGACTTATTTGTGAGTGATCTTTGCCGCTGAAAAAGGTTGCCATTGTCCCGTCCACTTTTATAACAGGTCTATGAATAATACGCACCATGACGACATTCATTCTTTTTTGGACTGTACGGCAGGCTGACCAGATCAAAGTACCTTTATAAGAGTGAAGCGTAAAAAATTGCTACAATTATCTAATTATGGACGCATTTTTTCATTCCTAATAAATAAGGACTAAAAATAAGTACTACTGGTTAATAATTTACTTTCTACAATTTTTTAAAACTTAAGAAAAATGCCTTAAAAAAAGGAATTACCCAGAAAATGGGGACGTTTAGTCAGTATACTGTACGGGGATCGTCCCAAATAAACTGCCATAGCTTAGGACAGAGTCCTTTACGTCGAACTGGGTTCCACAACCAGACTTTGTCACCTATTTTGAATGCGTGATGCGTAGACTTTATGTCATATCTTGTCTTCATTCTCCCCGTTGCCATGTGAATCCGACCCGAGCAAATTTGTGTACGTCTTCAAATCGAACCTGGTGATCTCGGTTGTATTCCTCTGGCGATGAAGGTGCATTTGCCCTAACAGCACATCTTCTCTAAATGACATCCTCAAGATCCTGTGGACATATTCAAGATGTATTATGGACAAACGTGTTGTTAGGGTGGTAGACCAGTGAACAAGAAATCCCATGGAAGACGAAGTTCACGTCCAAAAAGCATCCGTGCTCCAGTCGCCAGCAAAAGTATTCGAGCACTAGCCAATAATTCCGATATAAAAAAGTACATTTAATACTTTTTGTTAAATAAATCCTTGTAGAATCATGTTCTTAGACTGACTAAAGACATGACTCGACAAGGATTTATTTAACAAAGCAGTATTAAGTGTACTTTTCTAGACAGGGATTATTGCTAGTGCTCGGATACTTTTGCTGCCGACTGTATAATGCCACTGACCTGCAATTCGTCTGCTCGGTACAAGCGAGCTCTACGGATAATGTTAAATTCCCGCAGAAAATACCTCCGCTTGTACCGAGCAACGAATTTTGAGTTCACTGACGTCATCACTTCGATAACATATAGCCAGTGGACAGCACTTCGATTAAAGAACAAAGAAGCACTTCGAATAACTAAAGCATCTTGAAGTCACAATTTTGCTGTTTCCTTCACACACAGGAAAAAAAAAAGATTATTGAGGATGGTCCTGTTAAACTTCCATGCCGTTCGACTGGGTATACAGGGGCGTTGTCTCAGTTTTGTCTATACCGAGTAACTGACACAGTCCTTTGAATATCGCAGAGGGGAAATTCGTGCCTAGATGAGTATGGAGCTGTAAGAGTGTGCCGAACCTTGGCACCCACTGCTCACTAGTACCTCCGTAACTGGGCATGCCTCTTGATCGGAAATGGGATATGTCTCAGGCCACTTGGTGAAATAGTCCATCACAACCAGAATGTACTTATTATCCCTGGAGTTCCTTGGCGAAGGATCCAAGATGTCGAGTGCAATCTGCTCAAATGGTTCTTCCACATTATACCGATCCAATCTTCCTCGGCTTCGTTTCTGTGGGCGTTTACGAGCCACACATGCATCACAAGATTTGCACAATTTCTCCAGGTCCTCCCTTTCCTTGCACCAGTAGAAGCATTCTCGAACTTTCTGCAGAGTCTTCATCACTCCGAAATGATCTCCAGTAGGACTATTATGCAGCTGCTGTAGAACATCTGGAATCTTTGATCTTGGTACTAAGATCTGCCCCTTGAAATTCCTTCCATCGTCAGCATTCCATTTTCTGTACAATACGTCGTTTCGAATACGAAGAGAATCCCAGAGTGCCCAGTAACATTTCATGATGGGGCTCAATGTGAAAATATTCTACCATCTAGGTTTGTTGCTGTATGTCTCCTTGAAATGTAGTATTGGCTTTATGCCATTGCCAGGACCTTCTAACTGGGCTTGTCTAATTTCTTTATCGCACCTCGGATCCTGTTTCGATGGCTTTGAAACTGTAGCTTGGCAAGCAAGTGGATTTATCAGCTAGTATTTCTTTTCATCTCTAGAGCAGTACTTTCAATTTCACAGCAGAACTTCTGTGATAAGCCTTTCCATGTAGAGCTCCTTTACGAAGACTATTTCGAAGTTATATTCCTGGAGGCGTCTGTATCACCTGGTTATCTGACTTTCCGGATTCTTGAAATTTAGCAGCCACATTAAAGATGCGAGGTCAGTCGAGGACGCCGCGGAGAGATTACCAGAGCCGGTTTCAGGGGGGGGGGGGGGGGGGCACAGGTGACAACTGCCCAGGGGGCCGACAGCAAAGGGATAGATAAAACACTTGAAATATTTTAAATCTTAAAATACTTACATTCCTTTCTGATTATAAGTTTTACATTCTTTTTATCATTATAAACATATGTATATTTTGCACTGGAAAGTTACATGGGCCCTGGTTAGAAGTTCGAACATATCAGTTATCAAGCCGATATTTTATCATTAAACTAGACCCAGGCTTTTTTTTTTATTTTCTGTGTATTTAAGACTGGCTGACTGGCCGAGCCTAGATTATATTTTATCCGGACCGTGCTGGACCAAAATTTTATTTTTCATTTTCGACGTCAATAAATTATGAAAGTAAATGACGAAATATTTCTTATTATTTACTATTACTAGGTTTTTATTAACACGATTTCTTGCCCGTCTGTTTGTTCATCTGTTCGGTAAGAATTTTGAAATCAATTTTAAACTTACTTCTCGATAAGCTAGAGACTTGAAACTTTAAACATAGCACAGAACTGGATGATAATACATACTTAGGCTATAGCGGACTTAGGGTAGGTGCTAAGGCAGACTGTAAGCCTTCGGTGGTTGTCTATCACGTTCAAATCATGTAAATGAATCTTAATTCACTTCGTACAATCAAACTGAGCGGAAATTCTGCCTTTATGAATAACTCATGCTCAAGTAATTATGAACTGAGGGAAGGGGGGGGGGGTGCCCTTATTTTCAGTATTTGTCAAATCTTGAAAGTGAATTTTAATATACTTTCTGTAACAGCTTGACGGGTGGTTCGTTGAGGTAATTGGGGAAAATGAACTGTTCAAATAAATCAGTAATTTCTTTTCGCAGGAAGCATGACCCTTTTAATATTACTTGATAAAGTTATTTACATACATTTACATTAAGAATAATATTCTTTCCAGAACTAGACAAGATTCTTGCACTCCATAATAGTGCATAAAATAGTACAAATAAACCTGAGCTAAGAGAACGGCAGGACGCAGTTCCTCCGTCTCTCCAACCAGCTCACTCTCCACTACATGGGCGGATGCTTTTCTCTCTGCATCCTTCCGCGACCCCTTTAAGGGTTGCAATCACATATATTCCCCTCCATAGGGGGTACCATAAAGGTGTGGGACTCGCCGGCATTACACTTTCTATTATTCACTAGTGCTAAAATTTGTGCATACGGATATAATTTCAATGAAAATACATGCTCAAATAGTAGCAGTCTTAAAAAAGGCCACCTTGCACCTTCGTTTGTAGTCTGTCAGGCTCAAATCATGTAAGCAAATTTTAATTCAGTGCTTGTCATTGGATATAGTAGAAATTTTGCGCATATATGGAAAACATCAATGACAATATAATAATTGGGCAGTAACAGACTTGGGACCCTTGGCCAGTAACAGACTTCAAATTTTAACCCACCTCCTATCATCCGATTGAGCTAAAATTTTGCATACATATATAACTACGATGACAATACAAGTTCAAACTAAAAAAGACTTAGAGGAGAGAGCCCTGGAGACCAAGGGCACCCAAATCCAGTTAAATTTTGGTCTTGAAATTTAATCACTTCCTCTTCCTATCATCCGATTAAGCTGAAAGTGTTCATACATGTGTATAACTCCAACGCCAATACACGCGCAAGCAGTAACGGACTTAGGGAAAGGAGTTGGGGGGGGGGGAGCTTAGGTCCCTTTTATTTGAGGTCTGTCAGTCTCATAGCTTGCAAGAGAATTTTAAATACAGTCGGCAGCAAAATTATTGAAACGCTAGCAGTGGCGGATCCAGAACTTAACTTTTTTTTTTTTTTTTTTTGGGTTGGGGGGGGGGGCTAAGAGTTTTCACGATTTATTCCAGATCAATGAAAAATTTACAATTGTAACATCCAATTGGGAATGTTAGTGCTTTTTTTTTGGGGGGGGGGGAGGGACTTCAGCCCCCTACCCCCCCCCCCCCCCCCTAAATTTTTCACTGAACGCTAGCAATAATTCCTATTTAAAAAATGTGCACCTAATACTGTTTTGTTAAGTAAATATTTGTCGAGTCATCTTAGTCTTATGCTGTTTATAAAAAAGTGTGTTGATAAAAATTAGAGATCAATTAAAAAAAAAAACAATGTAAAATTTGGATGTGTGTTTCAATAATTTTGCTGCCGACTGTAATTTTCTATTATTGAATTGTTCTGAAATTATGTATACATGTATAACTTCGGAGACAATACATGTTCAAGTAGTAAAAGACTTATTTTAGCAATGGACCCTGGGCTTACAACTCTTGTTAAAATTTTATTTCGAATTTTAACTCACTTTCTATCATCCGACTGACAAGGAAACATTCAAAAGGTGTCATCTTCAAAAAGTATTAAAAAAAATATATGTTATTCTACTCTTCATAAAACACCGTAAAATGGAAAAATTATCGGCTGATATTAATTACAGCGACCACAAAAAATTATCAAAATTAAGCATATTTGGCGATTTCACGCTGCTGATTTTGAGTACTTGGCGGAAAAGCAAAACACAGTTATGTTCGTACACGGCAATCTCGGTGCTAGCAAACGTATCGCCTAACAGCGCTAAATCCCCAAATATGCTTAATTTTGATAATTTTTTGTGGTTGCTGTAATTAATTTCAACCGATATTTTTTTCATTTTCTGGCGTTTTATGAATAGTAGAATCACATATATTTTTTTCAATACTTTTTGAAGATGACACCTTTTGAATGTTTCCTTGTGAGATGAAATTTTCATACATGTATAACTTCGACGACATTATATGTTCAAGCAGAAACGGATTAAACAATGGGGAATTCCGAGCCCCAAACTTCAACTAAAATTTGGTTTTGAATTTTAACTCACTTCTTGTCATCTGATTCAGATAAATTTTTACATATACAGTCGAACCTCGTTAACGTGAATTACTTTTACCATGAACTGTTACCACAATCCCCGTCAAAACGAAGATTAGTTTAGTAACATGAAGATTAGTTACTGATAGCATGAACTACTGATAACATGAACAAATTTTTTATCCCCCCCCATAAGATTCACTTTAACGAGTTTCGACTGTATTCATAATTCCGATGACAATACTTGTTTAAGCAGTAACAGACATAGGAAGGAGGCAAGGACCGACAACTTCGATTAAAATTTTGATTTGGAATTTTAAACCACTCATCATCCGATTGAGATGAAATTTCGCATACACGATAAGTTTTGCATACCTTGGTGACAATACACGTTGAAGCAGAAAAAAATGGAAGGGGGGGGGGGGGAAGTGGGGCCCCCAAATTCATTTAAAATTTGATTTTGAATTTTAACTTACTTCCTATCACGTGATTGAGCTGAAAATTTGTGTAGAAACCGAAATACACTCAAAATTTGCCTTAATCAAATGAATGTAGATATATTTAAACGGGAGGCTGAAGAAGCTAAGAAGCTACCGACCCTCTCACACAGAAACAGTTCAAACTAGCTTAAGAAAACGATTTCTTAAACTATTTTGAACTGTTTTTAAAGTACTTTCCTTCAGTATTTGTTATATTACACCTTAATCCGTAATTCGGCTTTATAATATTGAGATGCAGAGTTAGAGCAAGTCATGTGAGTGCTACACCAGATTGTTTTTATTATTATTATTCTCATTGTGAAATAACTTTATAAAATTCGCTGTTAATGCTTATGATTCAAAGAAATTATAATGCGACAATATGTGTGAAAACAGTCATTTACCATTAACTTATTTTACACTACGGAACAACAACAATAACAAAAAAAAAGCATCACTACAGAAAAGTTGACTTATACCTTTTTTATTTGTAATAACTTCAAAACTAGTGATTGAAACAAATAAAACTGTTATGTTTGCATAATACCAAAGAGATGAAATGATACCTATGTACATTTTCGATTTAGTAATTCGCTTTATTACACTCTACGAAGTACTTACTAAAATCTACATAAACCTTTCTTTTTAAACGTGATATAATAAACATATACTTTGCATTCTATTATGATTTATTATACGAAATAAACAAGTTAATATTTTAATATATGAAATAAAACTATTTATTTGTTAGATCTAAATTTTATAAAAGTATGTATTCTGCATTGGATTAATTCCACCTTTATATGGAACTAGCAAGCTACGCCCGCTTCGCTGGTCAATATTTTTTAAATGAATCACTATAATTAGAGAACTAAAAAATTACATTAATTTTTATCATGTGGAAAAAAAAATATCTGACCGGGAAAAATGTCACACCGGGTCCCCACTGCCTTCGGCAGCGCAGGACACTGTGCGCTGCACCGGCACATTTATATTTGACACTCTTAAGGAATCACTATATTATCGTAAGAGGAAAACATAAATATAAAATACAAAAAAATCTTGTCTCATCAGTGCAATAATCGGTCTGCCCCCCCCCTACTCCCTACAGCAGCGTATACACTTGCGCACGGTGCGCGTGTTTCTTCACCCACCGTACCCACCAATCCTAATTATTTTACACATTCAAAATTATACGCAATCATTTCCTCGGACTTTTAAACCTAATACTAATTTACAACGTTCTATATGAATTTCTTTATTTTTGCACCGGCGCCCACGCACCTTCCCACCCCTCGTAATAATTCTACACTTTCGAAAATATCCGCAATCGATTTATTGAGCCTTAAAACCTAAATATATTAATTTTCAACTTTCTAACTCTTATTTCTATATTTTTGCCCCTCTTCGCTCCTCCTTCCCGTCTATCCTAATAATTTTTCCCTTTTAAAATATTTGCAATCGATTTGCCAGTCCCAAAAAACATTAAGTGCCAATTTTGAACGGTCTAACTCTATTCTACTGTTTTGCCCCTTCACCCCCCGTACCCGGCTCTCCTAAATTTTTTACAAATTCGAAAATATCCGTAATCGATTGGTAGCTATCAAAATCCTCTATGTACTAATTTTGAACGATCTAACTCTATTTTTATTTTTTTGCCCCTCTGCCTCCCCTTTCCGCCTCTCCTAATAGCTTTACATTTTCGAAAATATCCCCATTCGACTTGCAGGCCTCTAAAACCTATCTGTACCAATTTTGAACGGTCTAACTGTATTTCTATTTCATTTTATTTTTTTTACCCATAGCCTCCCCCTTTTACTCTATTTTTATTTTTCCCCCTACGCCCCCCTTTCCGCCCCAGTAACTTTACACTTTCGAAAATATCCTCATTTGACTTGTATGCTTCAAAACCTATCTGTACCAATTTTGAACTGTCTAACTGTATTTCTATTTTTTTTTTCCATAGCCCTACCCCCCTCCCCCTTCCCGTCTCACGTGGGACAAATTTCTAAAATTCCAGAAATTGCTTTTAGATATTTGTGTGAGCTATATTTTAGAGAAAATTTTCACAGATATCTTTTTTTCTTTGCGATATAAAGAATTATTAATCACGTTCCCCCCCCCCCCCCCCACTTTAGGGGTTGAATTTCTAAAAATCCAGAAATTTGTTTTTAGGCATTTGTATTAACTATATTTTAGAGCAAAAATTTCACTTTTTTTGAGATATATAGGATCATGTGAAATCACGTTTTGCCCCCTTCCGAATTTCTAAAATTCTAGAAATTGGTTTTTAGATATTTGTGTTAGCTATATTTTAAAGCAAAAATTTTACGGATACCTGTTTTTTGTTTGAGATATGAAGGATTTTGAGAAATCACTTTTTGCCCTCTCCCCCCCCCCCTTCTTTGGTGGCGAATTTTGTAAAATCGCTTTTTAGTGAATGTCTACGTAACAGAATGAACATTGTCACAAAATTTCATGCATCTAGATCCAGGGGTTTAGTCTGGGCGATGATGAATCAGTTACTCACTCACTCAGGAAAAACGATTTTATATATATATATATATATTACTGCTTTGATGTGCAATATCATAGCATTATACAGTGTTTTAATATAAATCTCAGAAATTTCACTGTGCTAAATATCATAAATATTTTTTCTAGTTCTTCAAGAGTTGTAGGACGCAAATTTCTAATTCTCCCACCTCTTCCCCCGCCTTTTGTAGACCAAACATTTTCGAGTGGATTGAGATTAGGACTATTTCCAGGTCTGGTAAAGAATAAATTCTATGATATTCTTTGTGGGATTTAACTTAAAGTGAATAAAGATATGATTACTTACAGAGTTATAGGTGTTCATGGAAATATACAGGTCATTTGAACAATTTGAATCAAATAAACGTACTACAGATGCTCTATAGCAAGGTGCATTATTATCTTGAAATGCAGTTTGCGGAAAAGTCTGAGATACTTTCAAAATAGTCTGTCAGTCTCCACTTTTATAATGACCGAGTTTTATTTTGAGCCAGTTGATCCCTTGATCATGAAAATTTGCCTGATTCCTTATAAAAAGTTACGCACCTCCATACCTTAATGTATGGAGAATGTGTCACTGTTTTAAGAGTGCAATTTTCATTAAATCAGTCACATTTTCGTCATCCTACTAGCTTTTTCATTAGCTCGAAATAAATTATTTGACTCATCAGAGAAAAACAATTCAGCTTAATAATTAACTGATAATTTATTTAAATTTTTAGTCAACTGAAGTCTTGATTTTTTTTTTTTTTTTTTAAATAATTTTTTTTCTTAAGGGCCCTCTTCACTCACCGCTGCCGGAAGCCCGAGCCAATGTTTTTCTATGGGGAAATTTTCTTTACAAATAACTTATTAACTAATACATATTTTTAAATTCTGTTTTCACATTCTGAAAGTTCCCAGCTGTTAAATTGACGCACCTTTTTTAAAAATGTATTTTTTTAATTTTTAATATTTTATTTCGAAATTTCAAAATGAAAAAATTTCACATATTGAAAATTCGTATTTTGCAGCTTCAAAATAAAATATGAAAAATTTAAAAAATAATTTTTTAGAAAAGGTGCGTCAATTTAACAGCTGTGAACTTTCAGAATGTGAAAACAGAATTTAAAAATATGTATTAGTTAATAAGTTATTTGCAAAGAAAATTTCCCCATAGAAAAACATTGGCTCGGGCTTCCGGCGACGGTGAGTGAAGAGGGCCGTTAATAATGGCTTTTCTTGCAGATCTTCTGGTTTTTAACCTGATTGTTACTTGTTGCTGCATTGTTTTTGAAGAAATTATTTTTCTAAACACCTTTTTTTAAACCTTTTCTAAGTTCTGAACATGATACAAATATATTTTATAATTTTTTTTTTTTTTTTTTAACTTGCGGTCATCTCTCTTAGAAGAGCAACGTGGCCCACTTAAGCCAAATTTTTAGCTTAAACAGCCGACTCACCAATATTTCGTTAACATTTAATTATTTTACTATTTCACGTATTAATATTTTTTTATTTTCATTATAAAATTAATACTTTTTGTGGCATCATTAATTGCCTTACCCTTACCATTTTTAAAAAACTTTCTAAAATTACAATTTTCCTGACAATTGCATTTTGTTTTTAACTCTGGGCCCAATCCTAAAGTGTACGTGGAGAACGACGTAATAAAATCTGTTCGAAAATTTGCTTTTTAAGCGATAAAGTTGGCGGTTGCAGAAAGAGAAAAAGGAAAACATCCAAGTGCTGCTTTTTTTTCCCCTTTTTTTTTGTTCCTTAGTGTATCATTATGTATCTTTTGAAATTACTAAAAGAAAGTCATTCACAAAACAAATTATTAAAAATGCACTTTATTGCATTGCTTTTCCATGAAGATCATAACGAAATCGCATGTAGTACGAAATAATCTTGATGAATGAAATCTAACAACGAATAATAATGAATCAACAATGAAAATCCCTCAGCAAGGGGCGCGACAATGAATAAAATAACACAATAAATTCAGTTCTGCTACATTTTTACAGTTGTTGGTCTTGTGTCAAAAAGTTCTTGGATAACAGTTTCATCAGCTACAGTACTCAGATCACCCAAATCGTGATCATTCCTTGCAATTTTCCTTAATATTCGTCTAAGGATTTTTCCTGATCTTGTCTTTGGTAATGCTGCTGTAAAATGGATGTAGTCTGGAGCCGCAAAAGTTCCAATTTTCGATCTCACTGAAAATAAAATCATGTTAAACTAATTATTTCTTCAGTTGTAATATGTAATAATTCAAACTTAAAATATGGAAAAAGAGATTTTTATTTAGTTAATGTTGTAAAAAAAAACTTTAAGTTTGAAATAGTTTTAAGACTATCTGATCTTTTAAATTAATTGAGGAGAAAAATTTTGCTTTTTGTATATATTTTTCAGAAACCACAGGCATCGACAACTTAAATTAAGTACCTTCTTCAATGCAAAAAAAAAAAAAAAAAAATGTAATAATAAACAACCATAGCCTCCTAAACTAGATACCTGTCGCGTTGCTCGGAAGCTTGGCAACAGTTGAAGCGGTAGACAGCGCCACCGGGTACAGATTGCGCGACTTTTTAATTCAACTGTCACCAATAATTTTAAGAAATGATACATGATATATATAATCGACGTTTCTCCTTTTATATGCATCAAATCCCACTTTAAAAGATTTTTGGTGGCTGTTGAATAAAAAAGTCGCGCAGTCTGCACCAGGTGGTGCTGTCTACCGTTTTGAACTGTTACCAAGTTTTTGAGCCACGCGACAGGCATCTAGTTTAGGAGGCTATGAAACAACATTTTTTTTTAATTATTATTTATTAGTCTTGAATTATAATTTTAATATAATGTGTCGCGCACATGAACTGCAGAAACGTGGAGAAAAATCACAAAAAAAAAAAAAAAAAAAAAAAAAGAAAAAAAAAATCCACCTTTTTGCTATAGTTTCAAGTTCTAATTCAAACATACTATTATTATTATTATTATTATTATTTTATTTCCTTCTGATTCCCCCCCCCCCCCAATAACCTAGCCCAGAAATTGCATATTTATATGTACACTCATTTTGATGCTTTATTATACCAGAAAAAAAAAAAAAAAATCTTAATATATAAAAATAACACAGTTTTAAAAAACAGAGAGAGTGAACATTGAAGATATTCCAATAAAATCCCACGTATATTCAGCAGATGTTTTTTCACTTACAATTTTTCATTTTAATTTAATTAAATATTCAATTTATTGTTAAAACATAAAATAAATTCATGACGATTTTCAAACATTATTCCGCTAGTTTACCACCTGCAAAGAAATTCATTGAAAAATATTTCATAATAGCGTTTTTTTAAAATTATTTATTTATTTTGCCAATTGAATTAATTGCATATATGAGCAACATCTTCCAAATACAAAAAATATATATCGTTTAAATTCTTTTGGTGAGTTTTGAACACCAACTCTCTATTTCGGAAATCACCCTAAGTTTCAAAATAGGTAATTATGAGGACTAGTTGTAAACTTCTCGAAATCCTCTCTAGAGACTGATCTAAAATCCAAACGAAACTTACATTCCATTTTTATTTTATCAAAATGAAGTAAAATAGAAAGTAAATAATATTAAAGCTTATTCTTTTATGCATTAATTTTTTTTAATAGACTTGGATTTTACGATCACTTGATTTAAAGACCAATCCTTTCTTCTTTCCCTATAAACGAGTTCAAGAGTAGTATTTAATTTTTATTATCATGGATGTCACCATAAATAATAAACTTAGAAGACAGTAAATTTTATTTATTTATTTGTTTAAAAAAACCTTTTTTTTATTTATTTTACCATATAAACGCTCACGGAAGATAAAGTAATATTTTTTATTAATTTGACAAATAAAAAAAAATATCTAAAGACTTCAGAAAATTTAAAGACAAGTAAATTTATTACACTTACCTTGCTCTTTAAGCTCAAATATGAGGTCTGAACTTTCGACTGTACCCTGTATGAAAGATAGGAGGTAATATTCGTTAATTTATCAAAGAACATTTTATTATCAAATAATACATAAGGTATTTTATACGAAAATATGCATATTAGAAATTATTCTTATAAACAGAATGTAAAAATTAAAAGTCCACAAAGTTTCATTTAATTATTATCATTCAGGATCTGCTCTTAACCAAAACTGTTGCCAAAGATTTTTTAAAGAAAGTAATAACGCAAGAGTATATTGCATACACAGAATTTCCTTAGTAACTTACAGATGGCTGACAAAATAATGTGAACATTTTCGCTTTTTTACGTTTTGTTAAATATCTTGAAAAGTTTTCAGGAATCATCTTGGAACTTTGGTAGTGTAAAGAACATGTTATATCTAATATTTTTCAGTAAAAGTTGTGTCCTGAAAAGGAAAAGGGAACCAGTAAAAAATTAAACAAAAATCCAAATGCTTCGGATCACCCTGTAAAAGGTAATGCTTTAAATGCATTTTGACTGTAGCATGTGATTATGAGGACTTTTCTCATTATCTGAAAAAAAAAAAAAAAATATGAGGCTACCACATATATTCATGGAGATATAACGGTTTCCTTAAATTTGCAAAAATATTTTTCACTTTTTACTTCCATTATCCTACTGCCGTAGGTAATGGAAGTATTGTATTCGGTCCAAAATTTCGATTTTCACCGGATTTACACTATTTAAAGTCCCCTGAGTAAAACAAAAGTGTTTTTGGCATTTGGTCAGTGTGTGCGTATGTAAGTAAGTATGTAATCTTCTGGCTATCATATCTCCGAAACTAATAAAGACAGAACTACAAAACTTCAGAATTGAGACAAGTCTTGTGTACAGATGAATTTATGTCCTTAGAGGAAAATCATTTAGAGACTCACTTTTTCACTTCTTTATACGTTGTGAAGTGCAACTTAGAGAGTGTGTGTGCCATCAAACAAATAGTAATCTGAAGGGGTAAGATCTGGTGAATACGGCAGGCGGGCTAATATTTCCCAGGCAAGGTCCTTTAATATGTCTTTAAAGAGTTTTGTATTGGTTATCATGAAAAAAAAATCGTTTGACTATCAAAGAATGGTTCAGATTGATTATTTGTTGTCGGTAGCGATCACTATTTATGGTTTCACACACATCTTTATCTATTAATGCTTACAGTTGTTTGTCTTCAGACTTTTTCGGTTGACCTGGCCGTTTGTTGTGGTTCACACGTATCTTGAGATAGAGCATCTTCACCATAAATTTCCAAAGTATACGATAACTTTCAGCAGCACATTCCTTCAAAATAAAATAATGAATCAACACCTCCAGCATACACTATTTTTTTCCCCTTTTGGGCATGAATTTTGCCATGTTTCAGCGTAATTATATCGATGAAGTTAACATCTTCGCCCCACTTGACTTCTGAGGATTTGACGCTTCTTGTCTCTGGAACGAAATACTCTACACATAGCCTCCTAAACTAGATGCCTGTCGCGTGGCTCGGAATCTTGGCAACAGTTCAAGCGGTAGGCAGCACCACCTGGTACATATTGCGCGACTTTTTTATTCAACAGCCAACAAAAATTTTTAAAAGTAGAATTTGATATACATTCAAGGTGGATATAATCGAAGAAACGTCGATTATATATATCATATATCACTTCTTAAAATTATTGGTGACAGTTGAATAAAAAAGTCGCGCAATCTGTACCAGGGGGCGCTGTCTACCGCTTGAACTGTTGCCAAGTTTCCGAGCAGCGCGACAGGCATCTAATTTAGGAGGCTATGGTCCACACATCACCTCGTATCCATTGCAACTCTATCTATTGAAACCGATTCGCATTTTTAACGGTACACCTATTTACTTCATAAGTTAAATGTTATCAAGATGAAATATTCCGATTTTTGATGTCTATATGTATATCTGCATGTATGTACTAGAATATCAACCACAAAAATCATCGATTGGGTTGGAATTTGGTATATTTATGGAAAATATTTATGAGTTTCATGCAATTAGCTGTATAGTTTTTGGTGTGTAGTGTTTATGGCTTATGCACAGGGTCACATGTAAAAAGTTCCGAAACATTAATGACGATGAACGCAACTCCTTTTAAATGCAATTTAACATAGTTACCCTACATTTAATATAATGACGTTAACATACAGTATTGAATTTCTTAAAATCAGTTTTCCGTAGTAAATGGTGTGCACAGAATTAATAAATAGTTAATGAGCTACCCAAAAGAATTTAGATAGGTTATGTATTATGCAAGATAATTATTGAATGACAATTTTAGTAGCGTTATAATGAGTATAAAGAAAGTAAGTATTAAAAGTAAGGATTCAACAGAAAATTAAGGGGCGTGGCTGAAGTTTGTTTTCCCTACAAGAATAAAACATTTATATGCATAAACACTTTAAACTGTCTAACGTTCATTGGTTTTGCACTGTAAACAAACACTTAAAAATTTTTATGCAACAAATTTTCAGTATTTTTTATCTTGCTTTAATCGATTTTTAAACTTTTATTCCTTCTTTTTCGGTAGATAGCAGTATTACTCCGAAATTTAAGAAATTGTGTGTCATATGTCATAGGAAGTGATACACAGAAGTATATTTAAATTTCTCTGTAGGAGCGAGTGTACATTACTGCTTTGATGATGCATTCGTGCCTAGTTTTTTTTCACATGATGAAGGGATGTGCTATTATTTGACCTGAAACGACTGTTGCAAGTTTTTTACAATTTGTAGTCTTCATTTACAAAGTTATTTATTTTATTTTATTAATTATTATTTAAATTTAATCGAGGTAACCTATTAGACGTTTCAAGCCAAAACTTTCTCAAAAATTAAAATAGATATATATTTTCTCTTTTTACATATATATGATCAGCTATATGCCTAGTAGCCATTATTGAAATTAGTTCAGCCAATTTCAAAAGAAAATTTGTTGTGACCGTTAGAGGGTTAGTTAAAATCCAAGCAATAAACGTTCTAATGAAAAATAAATCAGACTTATTAATACCTTTTTTTTTAATCGAAGTATTTCTGCGAAATCTAAAGGAAAAACAAACTCTTTTGCCTTTAATAAAGACCCCTTTTAAAAAGAAAAGTGTTTGTAAGAGGTTCTTGAACTTACATCACTGAGAACTATGAAACAATACAAGCATTCTCCTTTTACTGGATGAGGCAAAGAAACTACGGCAGCTTCTACACAAGATGGGTGTTCTACGAAAGCAGACTCAACTTCGGCTGTGGATAATAAGTGGCCAGAAACATTTAACATGTCATCCATACGTCCGGTTATCCAAAAATAACCTTGTTCATCTCTCCTGGCGCCTAAAAAGATAGAATGAAATTTATGAGAATTAGTTTGAGCAAAAGTGCCATAAACTGAATATAAATTTATATTTACTATATATATATATATATGGCTGAATATCACATAAATGTGCATTTTAGTGTTTCAGGTCTTTATTATTAATTTTAAGCAAATAAATTGTAAAATTTTATTATTATTCTTTAGAAGTACCTTTTTAAAAAAGCATCAAATCATAAAATGTGAGTTTATAGCAATTTCAGTATTTTTTAGAAAATTTTAAACCTTAAAATCGTCATTTTCGTGACTGTCTCCAAGACCAAATGTTTACATACAAAGTATGTTTTTTACTAAAAAAAAAAAAAAATGATAATTATAATAATTGTTAATTCTTGTAAAAAAACTATTTCTTTTCAAAGGAAATTTTTTTTTCTTTTTAATTACGTTAATTTTCATGCATGAGTAATTAAAATGCTTGTATGCAAGTCTTGACGTCATTTTCGTGACACGTGAAAATAACTTCATATATCATCAAGGGATGGTGCCACCATTCACTTTTTTTAAAGTTTAAGATCAGAAATCAACATTGACGATATGTGGGGAAAATAAATCTCAAGAAAATTAAAAACAGGTAAGAGTTAACATTATTTTTATTGTTTACATGCTGTGCGTATTTTTATTGCTTGTCATTTTCGAGATGCATAAAAAAAAAAAAAATATTATTATAAAATTTAGAACAAAGTTTTATTTTAATATAGAATTGCGACCAGAAGAAGAAAATGTGACGATATCGGCTTAGCGAAAGCATGTTTTTCAGTACAGAACGAATTATTGACGATTTGTCATTTTCGTGACGGTCATTTTTGTGACGTCACGAAAATGACATTTGTTGCAGATTTACTATTTTGTAAGCCCTGGATTTAAATATTTTTTTATTTTGAGTTAAAAGATTTGTTGGTGTAGGATAAGCTTTATATTTACATATTTAAAGTACTTTCCGGTATCCAGGTAAATATAAAAAAATTACATACGACATTAGTATTAAGATACAATTAAAAAAGCAAACTTTTACTTATTTATTTATTTATTTATTTTTTGCCCCCTTTAAGGTGTCATTGAGAATGTTACTCAACATATTTTACTTGTGTCATTTATGGCAAGATGCAGAAAAAATAATTTGCATGGCCTGAGAAAGAGGATGTCCATGAAATTCAAGTGCCACATATTCTGTGCAAAATTAGGAATTCTCCTGAACCTGCTTCAAATAGATATTTTAAACTTCAGGATGAAGATTTTAATAATGTTCAAAATGCTTTTTCTGAATTTAATTCAGTTAATCATTAAAATTGTAACTACAAGGATTTTGATACAATAAAATTGCTTGATATTCTCATTATTGCTCTTTCTTTTCCCTTCACAATCTTTTCTCTATTGTTCTAATATGTTCCATTTTTAATATTATATGGTCCTATTTCATTGACAAACAATGTTATTTCAGTGAAAAATAGTCATTTTGACAAATATTGTCATTTCAGTGACAAACAGTCGTTTCAGCGACAAACATTGTCATTTCAGTGACAAACCAGTCATTTCAGTGACATCATTTTTTGACATCTTTAAATGCTATAATTAAAAATTTAATGCAAGTAAACTAATTATTTCCAGTTTATAGTCAAGAGGTGTGCAGTCTATGATATTTCCCATTGATATAATTTATATTTATAAAAAATTAAATTTAAATTTATTTATTTATTTTTTATTTAAAAATTTTTGGTTTTTTTATTCTATTTTATTTTTTAAAATGGGAAGAACTTTTTAGAAAAGCCTAAGTCTTGTATTTTTTAATGAATCTGAACAAAAAAAAAAAAAAAAAAAAAAAAAAATTAAATGGTAATTTTGATTTTATATGATAATCAAAATTATAAATTTTTATTGAAAAATTTCAAAAAATTTTAAAACATTATGATCGATCTCTGTCAAACTCAGCATTTATTTAAGATGTACTTACGGACTTATTTTAAAAAATTCAAATTAAAATACAAAGTTTAAAAAAATCCAAAATGCACACTTATGTGATATTCAGCCATATATATATATATATATATATATACAGTCGAACCTCGTTAACGTGAACACTGTTAACGTGAATTACTTTAAACGTGAACTGTTTCCACAGTCCCCATCAAAATAAAGATTAGTTTAGTTATATGAAGATTAGTTACTGATAGCATGAGCTACTGATAACATGAACAGATTTTTTATCCCCCTTGATATTCACGTTAATGAGATTCGACAGTATATATAAAAGTTATAGAAAATATTAAAGGAAAGAAATTGTAATGGGGTTATTTAAAATCAATTGTTCTGTGCCACATTACTTAAGGAAGAATTTTTCATAGGATTTGGCTTGCGATTATGATTTCAGGATCCGGCTGATTAAAAGAAACAAGAAATCCTGGGATTTCGAATGTCAAATCGGGATTAGGGAAAAATCAATTTTATGCAAGAATTATTTCGAATTTCATTTACAAAAATGCAAAATTAAAAGTCTTAAAATCATAAACAAGTTTCTTACATAATTATCGAGGAAACACTAAGAGGATTTTGATACATTTGCAATATGGCGAATCTTTTCATGATAGTACATCTTAACATAAATATTTAATATAACAGTCTGGTTAGAAAATAGCGCATTCTGAATAATTATAACATTTAATTGTAATCCCATGTAACAATAAACATATATATCAATAATTAGAAAAAAATATATAAATAAATAAAATAAATAAATAAAATATTTAAACATAATACTTGCCATCTCCAGAACAGTAATATCCTGGAAACCTATTAAAATAAGTTGCTGCAAATCTTTCATGACTGCCAAATAGACTGCGCATCATTCCTGGCCAAGGCTGTTTGAAAACCTGTGAAATGTAAATTATGGTAAATATCATTTACATACTTTTAATTTTATTTTCCCTGTTCTATGTAGTTTTAATTATATGCGAAGCAACATATAACTACATTAAATGTTAGAAAAGACTCGCATATATTCATCAAATCACTTTACAGATATTTCCAGGAAAGTGATTTTTCTCAAAATATTATAATTTAAACCGATCAAGTTATCTTGGGTCGTTGGAGACCCGAGCCATTTTTCTTTTGTCTCATACTTCGGAATCTACATATAGAAGAAATGCCGATCCATTGAGTCTGTGAACTTTTCTGTAAAAATACAATTCTAAAACTTTATTATGCAGTTTGAATTTTACAAATATCTCAATTTTTTTTTAAAAGTTATGAATGTTTTAGTCAATGTCTGCATTTTTTGGAAGTGAGTGTATTTTTGATGAAAAATAAAATATTTGTTTAAATTTTTTTGCAATATTCATTGTCTGTCGTTAAAGTAAGAGTATTCAATTGTGTTCAAGAATTTTATCAAATTTTTTTCAATGAAAATTACGGATTCTAACATGCCTCGGGTCTTCAGCGACCCATGATAATCTGACAAGGTTCGAAAAAAAAAAAAAAAAAAAAAAAAAAAGCGATAAACTGATCGGGTTAAAAAACATGCTTTATATAAAGATTTTCGTAAGCTATTAAATACTGATAATATTTTGAAAATCGTTAAATAATAAACTCATCATAAAGAAAAATATCGTTGTAAAAAATATGAAAATATAAAAGTAATTTTAAGACCATATCAACTTATATTTAAATGATGTTTTTCATTGTTAAAAAAGCTACATTTTTAAAACTTTTGACATGTGATGATATGGAGGAAGATTTTTATTTTAGTATACTACACCGTAACAGAGAATATTTTTGCAGTTCAAAAAAATATATCAGTGAAACCAATGAAGTATCAAGTATGAGCTACATAAATTATAAATGTAAAAATCATTTTAGCATACATGCAAAACGAAAGTTGTAGATTTTGTGGCTTCATCATCAGACAAAACGGGATAATGCTATTATAACATAATCGATTTCGGTTTTGCTTCTGTAGTGAAAATTTATTTTATTCATTTCTGAAGAAGGAAAAAAAAAATAAACTTCATTTTAATAATACGCAGAGATTTTATTATATACATTTATGCAATTTAGATTACATTTATTTATTTCGAACATGCATTTAAAAGTTTAAAATCACAGGTTAAAATATTTATGCAGGTTTTTGATAGACTAAACAAGAGACGTAATATTTGTTTTTAAAATCTAAATAGAACTAGTTTTTATTATTTATGAAATAGTTTTTCATCATTACTTACTCTTACAGTAAAAAAAGTAGTATGGTAGTGAAAGTGTTTTTGGGGTCACATTTAGAGATCAATATTTTAATATATTTACACGTTTTGAGGTCTTCTGAATCCGAAAATCAAGTTTATATCGGTTAGTTTATGTGCATTTTGTTATCACTATAAATCATAAAAAAATTAAGTCCAAATTGGGTATTCTAAATATGTATCACATGGGGATTTTACTTGTTAAAATCAAACTAATAGTTCGTGCGCAGAGACATCCAAAATAATTCAAATACATTACGTCTATAAACAAAATTTGTGGTAGGTACAGTATGATATCTTTAGACTGTACTAAAGAAAAAGAAACGAACTTTTTTTTTTTTTTTAATATATATATACATGTATAAAAACCTGTTTCGTATAGAATATGCGTGTGAAAATCATTTACTATTCCTTTACAGAACTACACAAAAGTATTACGATACATTAAGACATATTACTAGGAAATTGCAATCACTAGGTGCAGGAATATAAAATATTAAGCAAAAACATTATTTTCTATTAAATGTAATGGATGAAAGTGCTTTACTATATAATTTAGGAATTTTGCTTAGGAATTATAACTATTTTCTTATACAGTCGAACTTCGTTAACGTGAATCTCGAGGGGGATAAAAAATTTGTTCATGTTATCAGTAGTTCATGCTATCAGTAATTAATCTTCATATAACTAAACAAATCTTCATTTTGATGGGGATTGTGGAAACAGTTCACGTTAAAAGTAATTCACGTTAACGAGGTTCGACTGTATTCGTGTGGTAAACAATTTTCCAAACTTTTTAATGAAATAAAACATTGTTTAAATGTAGCTCTATTATATGCTCAATATTTTGAATAAAATTTGTTATTTATAATAATAATAATAATAATAATAATAATAATACAGAAAATACAAAAAATCTGTTTTTTTTTTCTTTTTCTTTTTTTAAAGCTGTCCAAAACTATGTAACCCTTTAAAATAAATTTAATATCTAATACGATATATGAGTTTATTTATCGAAATTTTGAAATATGACATCTCAAACTAAAGAAAGGAAAACATCAGAAAGAAATACTTGAACTAATCAATGAACTTCGAACTAGATAAGTCTTAATCCAATGATTTATTTTCTGTTTGTGACAGTTCTTGCATAAATATGATTTTGAAAACAATTAACATGTAATAATTTAGTGATTATTTGAACGGCGATTGCACTTGTACAAAATCTTCAATTAAAAAAAAAAAAAAAATAAATAAGAAAATGTCCGTCCCAATTTAAACCCTTTTCAACAAAATAGAATACTTCGTTTTTGTTTTTTTTTAATCTCGCCGCTTTCCATGCTCAAATTTCGTAATATTATTCTTAAAATGCTTTGAAACTTATGCATGTTATTCAGGTTTACTGTAATATGTTCCTCATTGAAGCTCGTATAAACAGCACAACTAGTTTGTGTACAGGGGCACCCAAGGGAATTCCATTGAATTCTGTTCTATGGACAATAATTTCTATTCATCATATTTTAATACGTTTGTACGACACAATATTTAATAAAATTAACATTTCTTATTCATATGCAAAAAGCATTTTTTCTGTACAATGTGTTATGATTAGTTTACAAGGCAAAACAAAAGTAATCGGATACATTCCCTAGTATCACACTTGTCCACAGAACATCCTGAGGAAGTCCATAGGATTTCTCTTTTATCCGCAGGACATACTGGAGATGCTTTTCGGAGAAAGATGCGCTGCTGGGGTAGAGGATATAATTGGAATTTGCTGAAAATGCATTTCAGTGTATTCTGTATTTTTAACACTTCCCAACAAAGTTTAAAAATGATTGTGTCTTTGATGCGTCTAAATGTCTGTCTGTCTGCGCTCTAATTTCCATAAATATTTTTAAAAATTAATTTATGAAATTAATTTATGTTATTAAAGTTTAGAATGCTACTAGCAAACACATGCGAATTTTTCACAGTTTCTTTTTATTTTTTTATTTTAATCTTTAAAATTTGAAACTTACAAGTCTTATACCAAATTTCACCATCCAATTAAAATTTTAATTCACCAGAAGCCAAATTATTATTAGTTTTTATGGGATGAAACGCTAATGATAGTTAAACCAAAGCATTCAAAGAAAAGTTTCAAAATAAAATTCATATTTGACGATCCAGTTTTCATATTTCCCCAGGCAAGACAACTTTAATAAAGCACCCCTAAGTCGACTTTCAAATGTTTGCTGCCTTGTTGGTGAGATCCCTTTTATTTTATTCTTTTTATTCTTTATTCATTTTGGCATAATTTTTTGTTAAAAACACTTAGTACCTATTTTGATTATACTTTTGATTATTGCGTTTTTAGTCAATTTATGAAAAAGTTCATATTTTGTTTATACCTTTAAAGTATTGCTGGGTTTAAAATAACGCTTTCAAGGATTGTATAGAGGCAACTTTTAAAAATAAATTTTTCTATAAAATGATCTAATCAGATGTCAACTTTTTTTTTTTTTTTTTATTGTATTACTGAACTGAGTCCACGTGCTTAAATATTACTTGCATATTATTTTTTATCCTCGCGTATTTTATTGTCACTATCGTATCATTTCTACAAAATATAATCGTAACGTCCACGTTAGAGAAATATTATTATATAGATGTTCAAATGCCACAATAAATATCACAACTCGTATTCGTACAGATGCTTACAAATTTCCGATGCATTACGGTCTCTATGAGAAGTATATTTCCTAAAGTACATTTTAATATATTTTTATTGAACACAATATAACGAAATTAATTTACATTATTAAGATATACAAAATCCTCTCCTCTACCCCCCTCATCCCCCTCCCCATAGAATAAAGTGTGCTTAGCGTAATTTATTGATTTAGAGGGCTTATCCATAAAGTTATTTGTGTATGCAGAATCAGATACTATACATGAAAATTGCTGAATGAAAAATTTTAATGTTATGAGGATTGTCTTTAGTCATTATACAGCGCGTATGCAAATTTTAGACAACATACAGGGCTAGAAAAATGAAATCTTTTTTTAATGGTTTGTCTTCGAAATAAATCTATGTAGATATACCTTTTTGGGATTTTTTCTCCATATTTAAAAACAAAATACATTTTTCGTAGTCTTGCTATAGGGTTACACAAAATCAATTTATAGTTTTCTTTTAAAAATAAAGCTATAAAGGTAATTCTTGAAAGTTTTCATCCCCATAATAAATAAATGTATTTTAAGGTGTCAGTGTTTGTAATAAATATGAATCGCGTGATATTTTGTTTTTTAAGTTTTTTTTTCTCAAATAAAAAAATCTGGAGTGACACCACTCGACTTTCGGAAAATTGAATAATTAACAGTTTTGTAAATAAAGAAAAGAAAGAGGAGTTGTTAAACAAACAAAAGAGAGAAAACCATAATATAGTGTTTGAGTATCTTTCTCCATATATTACACGACGTTTTATTTAACGCTACTGAACTTTGAGCCCATAGATCATAATGATAAAGAATTTTTCGTTGTGTCCCTGTAAAAACCTGTAAATGCTAGATTCACCAAAATGCTTATAGTTAGTGCAACAGTGATTTATAATATTCATATAAATTTTCAGCTCTATTGAATAAGGCGTTTAGATGCTATCGCACTTTTAAAATTTAGTCCCATAGGCCATAATGATACAGAATTTTTCTTTGTGTCCCTGTAAAAAAACTCTAAATGCTAGATTCACCAAAATCTATACAGTTGGTGCAACTGTGACCTATGACATGTGTAAAAATTTTTTGCTCAGATTAGTAAAGCGTTTAGACGCTATCGCACTTTTAAAAATTTGGCTCCATAGGCCATAATGATAAAGAATTTTTCCTCGTGTCCCTGTAAAAAAAACTATAAGTGCTAGATTCACCAAAATCAATAGGGCTCGTACTATGGTGACTTACAATAAACGTACCAACTTTCAGCTTATTCGAACAAAGCGTTTAGACGCTAGCGTGTTCACTCACAGACATACACACACACATACATACATCATCGTAAAAATAGTGAAAACGGACTCAGGGGGCCTCGAAACGTATAGAAACATCAAAACCTCAAATTCGGATTTTTGACATGATTACAATACTTTCCTCACTATAGTGTTCGGAAAGTAAAAATAATTGAAGAAAAAGTCAATGAATCATATTAACGCAATCAAAGGAAATAATTTATTTCTGACAGGACTCCCGACGCATCTATATTAGTTATTTCAAAATTATAAAAACAATTACTTACGAGGTATCCCTCTCCAGGTCCTTCAATTTCTTTACCCCGTTCGTCTAACAATGCTGGCATCACACCGAAGAAAGGTAAGCTCTGCAATTAGAATATTTTTCAGAAAACTTCTCCAATTACAACTGGGATTTAATTATTGAATACAAAATATTGAATTAAGCTTACAGCTGATCCCGGTTTCAGAGGCGTGCATCCAGGCAAAGGAGTTATAACATGACCACCCTGGAAAAGAAAATCCTTTCATTAAAGCAATTTTATAAATTATAAACATTGTACTTATATTAATTATAATGCATTGTTATATAAAAAGAAAATCATCGATAAAGAATGGTGTCTGAATATTATAGGTTGTAATTTAAGCAAAATTGGCGTTATGAATCACATGTAAAATATATCTCCTTAATTTGAATTTGTGTAATTAAAAATTTGGCTAATGTTAATTATAATGTATACCTTTAGATGACCATATTCAACACATTCTTAATAATCTTACACGATTTTTATTTTCAAAAGATATATATATATATTTTTTTCTTTTTATATAATTTTAAAATATTCATTTGCGATATCCTGTGAATTTACACTTAATATAGTACCATGTATTATTAGTAAATAATGCCTTATTCACTGTGCTCTTTTAGACAGACATTTTAATTAAAATTAGTATGATGCAACTATGATCTAATGTTTTGTATATAATTTTTATATATTTAAATGCTATAGGTATGCAATTCTGTTGTAGATATTACTCATAAATTTGGTCACTTTCTGTAAAATAAAATCTTGAAAACAGTTTTAATGTCTATTACAAAAAGTTCGTAGCAAGCAGAGCTTCCCTAATATGTGACGGAAGCCAAAATTGAAACAGCACTTCTGATAACAAACATATTATAGATTAAATATTGTTTAATTCTATGCCGTACAACAATTCTATGGCGTAAACAATTACCACGCAAATCGGAAAATTGAATCCCACCTATAAGACTTTATGCACTAAAATTGAGTCTGGACAGCTTCTTATAATGAATATTTTCTGTATTAATTTTGTAGCTATTACACCTAATAGACGCCAAGATATAGCAGTCGTAAAAAAAAGTCAGGTTAATGTGAAAAGAAAAAAAGTAGAGCGATACCCCAAACTCAAACTGAAATCTTTGAAATGATTAGGTAAAAAAGTACCACATGTTGGATAATATATGTAAAAATTCCAAACTCCAGCAACTTACTATGCCAAATTCCAATAAAATATAAAATTTTATGGCATTCACTCTTTTAATTACTTGTTTAGATATAACGTTACAAAATTTTCAATGCACACAAACCACAAAGTTTATTAAAAAAAAAAGCTTATAAAATAATTCTTTTTTATTGATGTCTGATTTGTTATGAGATAATAAAAGCAATTAAGCAATTAATATTTTCTTAATCGTCTAAAAATATGTTAGAGCTTTCCGAGAAGATTCCGACAGAGAATATTACGGATATATAATATAGCACTGTTTGTGAAATAGTTTTCAAAAGTTCTTTGAACGCATTAAACATGAGTAGTAGTACTCTTTAGTACTCTAGTGTACTTTGATGTTATTCATTGAATTATACATTCCTGATTTTTTATTTCATATGTAAGTTTTGACTATGTGAAATCTGGAAAATCGGAAGATGTTAAATTTCAAATCAAATTGTAGAAAATACAATTATCTGTACAATACACGAAATACTTACGGTCTCAGATTGCCAAAAGGTATCCACAATGGAACATCTTCCACCACCAACCACTTTGTGATACCACTGCCAGGCTTCTGGATTAATAGGTTCTCCTACGGAACCGAGTACCTCTAGAGAGTCTAACTGATATCTAGAGGGAAAAGAAGTTTTTTTGTTTTTAAATTATTTCCTAAAATATCCTAATTTATTATTTAAATAAAAATATCCTATAACAGTGGAATAAAAAAAAAAGAAGTAAAATTTGCTTCATAAAAAAAAAAAAAAAAAATCTTTTACATTATACAGTTGTATATGCAAGAGAACAATATTGTTCGTTGAAACTGATAAACTTAAAGAAAGAAAAAAAAAAAAAAAAAAAAAAAAAAAAAAACAGCCAGTTGAAAACTCTTATAACCTATAGCACAGCATGGTTTATGAATAGGTCGTTGTAATATAGGGGATATTCGGCCGTTGTAATATAGGAAAAAAATCCGAATAAACTACTACGTCAGAAACGCCAAAAGAAAAGTATTTGACGTTTCTGACGTAGTAATTTATTCGGGTTTTAATATTCCAACGCCAAGTCTCCTGTTATTATAGGAGAAAAATGTTTCGCAATTAAATTTTGAAAGATATATTTCTAATAATATAAATATGTCAATGTAGTGAATTAAAGTTATTATGACATAAGAAAAAAAAAAATACACAATTCGTTTTAGAATGATTCATGTTCATTAATAGTCAAATTTAACAACTTGCAAGATGATTAATTTTCAACCAGCGTAAGTAAAATCCTTGTTTTGAACGCTGCATGTTATGCGACTGTTTGAAGAGATAAATAAAAAATTAAGTAAAAATACATTTTTTAACAATAGAAGCTTTTTATTGAGGAGCCCTAAAAAACATAAAATAAAAAATTATTCTTGCAAAGACATGCTATAAAGAAATGAAAGTTTCAACAGTAAGAAAATTCTAGAGAATAATAAATATAGATATTTTACTTTTGCAAGAGATGAAAATTTTTAAATATTCAAAATATTTTAAAAAGGATTCGAAACCAATATTCATAGTTATTATTTTTTGAATAAAAATTCGTTAAGCCATAAATTTCAAAAGGTCTCGAAAGCCTTTTAAAAATTTTGAATATTTAAAAGTTTTCGTCTCTTGCAAAAGTAAAATATGTATATTTTTCTGTAGAATTTTCTTAAGTGTTGAAACTTTCATTTCTTTATAGCATGTGTGAAGGTGTTCACATATATTTGGTTATATTTTAATTGAATTTTTAAATAAAATAGAACCTAATGATAAATTAATGCATTATTGCAATAAAAAAAATAATTAAATTTTAAGTGAGACATTATATTGACATAATTTGTTCTTAAGCATTTGGAGAAAGAATTATTTTTAAATGTCGTTAAAAATTACACAATTTTAATTATACATACGACCTACACTATTTATTAATATAAAACAATAACACACATCACTCAGAAATCTAAATTGTATATGTTTTATATCTAAATCATAAATAATGTGTTTATCTTTTTAAATAGAAAAGTACTTTATTTTATGGGATAAAAAGAAAATAAAAGAAATAATATCTAACGGAAATTCTGACATTAAACGTAATTATAAAAAAAAGGGTTCTCAAATTGTCATGAAAACAAGAAAACTCATTGTCAGAATTTATATTATTGCAACACCGGATATAATTTATTTTAAATTACCCAATATTAATGATTTCAGTTCATAACGGTCATTTTCTCTAGTCGAAAGGTCGCTTGGCGTAAAAATTGGCGATTAAAAGGTTAATACAATTATAAACCGTCATTACAAATTCAAAAATTAACATTAGTATAATATCTAAAACAAAGAACTGAAGTTGGCTTTCATTTTGGCGAAAATAATGATAATGCAGTCATATGACTCCCCTTCCAGATGGTTCTCCCGTGCGATCGAAAAGGGCAGACCCTCAGTTTTTGCTTTTTGATCGTAGAATAAGATACGGAAAATTTTAGCCCTCTCTCTCTCTCCGTCGCTTCCCGAGAAATACTTCACTTGGGTTATTATTGCGAAATAGTTTTATATGTGAACTTTCTTATGTGACTTCTTAAGAATAAACTCAATAAAGACAGTTTAAATTTTATCAAGACTTGAATGTGTTTATCTGTTATCAAACGCAGTGTATTTCAAATTTTACGGCCAAAGAATGAACTTTTATTTCAGAAACGGATAATCCACGTTACATAATCTTGGTCCCGTACAGGTTTCCTGGAAGGCATCGATGGAGAGAGAGGAGAGGGCCAATGGAAATTATTTTTCTCCTCTGACTCGAACTTTTTGTGATTATATAAAGAGGGGTCCGTTTAACTGTGTCAAATATTCGAACTACAATATGTGTATTTCAAGGAACATTTTTCATTTATGCGAATGAACATTTGAAAAGATAATCATCTCTCCTACTCTCGTCATTGGTAAATGAAACGCTCATCGGAAATTATTAATACGATGGTATCCTGTTTCGAAGAACCAAATCAGCTCCTCGATGTCGAATCAGCGGTGGATAGTGATAATCTTCGCCTCCACGTCCTTTTAAGTCTTACCACGGATTAGGATGAAAATAACATGAAAAGGAGACAGGATTCGAGCGTGCAGTCCGGAACATATGCTCTTATGTTTTCTCTCAGCGGTCTTCAGCGCAAAGTACTACAGAGGCATTAATTTAAATCAGCTAAAAGGCCAGGTGAAAGTTCATCGGATTTGTTGATACAGTGATTTGCGCAGGTGTGGAGATGAAAAGCCATATGTGAAAATTTTCGGGAATTTATTTACAAAATAATTCAAGCAATCGTGCATAAAAAAAAAAAAAAAAAAAAAAAAAAAAAAGTGTGTGTACAGCTAATCTCATATTATTACATCGGCAAATTACGATAATAAAGGAGAAAAACATCAGATGTGAAGTTTATAACAGTTTTTTTTTTTAGAAATTTTTCATAAATATTACACGCACGCATACAGGAGAAAAGCCTAATGTATAAAAAAAAAATTTTTTTTGCATAAAAATGATAACGTTATTACAGATTTTGTAATAGTCGAATGAAAGTTACACACATTCATACACAGCAAAGCCCAATTTGTGTGCAGTTGCTTCAAATCTTCAGAATTTTTAGTGTGAGGAAAGCATACAGGAGAAAAACCGTATGTATTTAAAATAAGTTTCAGAATTTTTTTTATTTTTTTCCTGGTTACAGGAGTGATAGATATTGCACGTTCTGCGGTGAAACATCCCACAGGACTGCGATTTCTCAGACTTTCCGGGATATTGTTCTTCAATTACCGTGCACGAAATTTCAATTTTTGAAGTGTGTTTTTTTTTTATGAATTTACCAGACTAATATAGAAACTTAATTGATGTTCGGAACAGTGTTTTTGCGACTTAAAAAGAAAACATAATAATTATTTTATAATATTTTTTGAAATACGGAATGAAGGTATGTAGATTGGATATTAATAATTCAACTTTATTTTGGTGCGATTTCAATATTTATCTGGTGCATTTATAATTAAATTAAAATTATTGCCAATTATGCATAATATTATATATATTTTTAATATACATTTAGCTAAGTACTTTTGCTGATATTTTTAATATTTTTGGGCCTCTTTAAAAAAAAAAAAAAAAAAAAAAAAAAAAAAGGTAATAATAATAATAATTGGAAATTGAAATAGTTGGAGCAAAAGTGCTTGGTAGGTTTGAAACTTCATTTATTCATATATTTATTTTTCATAAACACAAATTTTTTTTCTCATTTATAGTGCATAATTATCACTACATTTTTACACAAATATTTATTTTATAATTGATGACATGAACACAAATATTTATTTTATTATTGCATATATATAGAGAGACTAGGTATTTTTGCTGAGATTTGTCGTGCAATATTTTTATTGCTTTAAATATCAACCAAAAATTTAATTAAAACAAATAAATAAATAAATCAGAGCAGCAGAAATGCTTGGTACAAAATTCTAACATTTTTCATTCATAATATTGGTTTATTTCATTCATAATATTTCATTTTCAATACATTTTATTTGATTTCACAATATTTTTTATATTTTTACACTATATTTATTATATGTATGCTCATATACTTTTCTTTTTGGATAATAATATATGAGCATATAAAACTAAGTATTCTTGTTTTAAAAGTGGCATACAATAGTATAAAATTATATGCCAAAGTAATTAATTAACAAAGTAAATAATAATAAAAAAAAAAAAAAAAAAAAAAAAAAAAACAAGAATGCTTGGCATTAACAATTTTTGTTTTGTGTCACATACAATATTTATTATATAATTTATTTACAATATTTTAAGTTGGTTAGGCAAAAGTATTAATTATGGCGAAAGCCAAAACAGTCAATATTCAGTTAATGAATTTTGATGGGGAACCATCTTTAGTAGATTTTTTTTTTCGACCAAGTGTCCACATATGCTAAAATAAATAGGCTATCATCTGAAGAAGCAGTTGCCGTTATGAAAGAAAAATTATCTGGGGCGGCATTAAAATATTTAACACAATCCCCCCAGTTATATAAATCAAACGATTTAGACTTTCTTAAGGAGGAATTTAAAGCATTCTTTACTCCTATGAGTTCTACTCAAGCTCTAATTGAATTTAATAATCTGAATTTGCTCCCTCAGGAATCTATAAAAAATTTTTCTCATAGGTTAAGTATGCTAGCAAACATTATTTACAATAGGATTACAGATGATAACGCACTAGATAATATTAAATTTACAAGGTTTATTTCCTCCATTCCATCTAACATACGTATAAAAATCATGGAAGAGGGAATTTCGGATTATAAATTAGCTGTAAATCGCGCTCAAAAATTACAAGAGATTAACATGAATGAAAGTATTCTCCTCAAACAAAATGATAGTGTATTTGTCAACACTTTATCGGAAAAATTAATTGAACTAACGGAAAAAGTAGATGTTTTGTCGTTTGGACAAAAAGAAAAAAAAGAGGAAGTAAACAGTTTATCAGATTCACAAAATGCTCATGTTGCACGAAGTCGACACAATGATTATAAAAAAAATTTTAAAACACATAAGGCTAGGGGATCACAACAACAGGGTTTTCATAGTGTTGTTTGTCAGCTTTGCAACCGTAAAGGCCATGTAGCTAATAAATGTTATAAATGGCAAAGAAGCCAAACCCAAAACAATAATTTTTCGAGAGGAAGATTTTTCAAGAGAAATGACAATAGGCATTTAAACTACAATCGAGATGTAGAATAGCTGATGGCCTTGCATCTCAACTACACCAGACAACATCAGCACCTAATCCTAATTTTGATGTCTCAAATCTAAGTGACACTATGAAACTATCTAGTACAAGAAAAGTAAATTCAATTGCCTCACAAACTGTGAATAAAATAAATATTGCTGATAACAAATACACACAAACTACAGAAATTCAAAATGAATATATTTTTAATGTAAATAAAATTTCACCTACACTACCCTTAATTGAAATTAACTTAGCTAAAAATGCTATCACCGGTTTAATCGATACAGGGAGTTCGATATCATTGCTTTCTGAAAGCACTTTTAAATCTTTAAAAGAGAAATTAACTTATAAACACTTGTCTTCACCAGTAACGATTAAAACTGTAAATTCGAACGTACAATTCTCTTCATGTATTCAAACTTCTTTCAAAATAAATAACACATTTTTCTCACAGAAGTTTTTTATAGTTGACATTCCTAATGAATCAACGTTTCAGGCCATACTTGGATGGGACTTTATTCAACAAAATAATGTAATAATAGACTTGTATAAAAACAATATCAAACTTAAAGATATAAGCATTCCCATTGCAAATACACTTGTAGAAGATGAAAACTTAAACAATTGTAGTGTTGCGAAAAATACTGAAACTCAGAAAAAAAATCAAAATCTTTCCCAAAAATGTAAACAAATGACAGTTAGGGCTTCTCAGAAAATATTTTTAGAACCTGAAGAGGAAACATTTATAGATGTAAATACAATTTTTTTGTCTGACAGGGACTATTTGTTTGAAAATACAGAAAATAATGCAAATATATTGTGTCTAGATTCAGTAATAAATAGTAGTACTTCAAAAATGCTTGATAATGATAATAATTGTAATAAAGGCCAATTTCAAATTTATGTTAAAAATCTAACTAAAGAAAGTATACACATAAATAAAGGTACAAAAATGGGCACCCTAACAGAAATTGATGAAATTATTCCACAGGAAACAGAAATTGATAAAAACAGTAAAATTGTTACTGATTCAACTACACAAATTTTGAATTACATTCAAGCTTCTGATGAAATATTAAATTTAAGAAGAAAGGAACTCTCTCCTTTGGATTTTGATGTCAAACATCTCCAAGGAGACCAAGAAAAGAAATTAAAGAATATTTTGTTAACAAATTTTGCAGCCTTTTCTAAATCTATGAAAACTTTAGGGCATACAGACAAAGTTATACCAAATTTAAAATTCATCACTGAATTCCCAATTAAAACATTACCTTTTCCAATACCACAATCATTACAACAAGAAGCTAAAAGTCAAATAAATCAACTTGTAGAAGCTGGAATTATTGAAAGAAATTGTTCAGAATGGGCTTGCCCCATTCTTTTAGTTAAAAAAAACTTGACGCAGAAGGTAAACAAAAATATAGAATTGCAATGGACCTTAGAATGCTTAATTCAATAATTCAAGGATCTTCATACCCTTTGCCCAAAATACAAACAATTATTGCTGACTTATCAGCCTACAAGTACTTCACATGTTTAGATTTTCAACAGGCTTACCACCAGATTGCACTTCCTGAAGATTTACAGGATAAATTAACATTTACTTCTATGTTTGGTAGTTTTAAATACAAAAGACTATGCTTTGGATTAAAAAATGCTGCTTCTCAATATCAAGCTTTAATGGACACAATTATTGATGAAATTGACTTAGAGGGAATACATGCTTATCAAGATGACCTCATTTTTGGCTCAAATAGCTTTGAGGAAACATGCACTAAATTAAGTAGAATCTTACAAATTTTGATAAAGTACAACTTAACCCTTGCACCTAACAAGTGCACCTTTCACAAAACTGGTGTAAATTATCTTGGATTTCATATTCAAAATCATTGTATTTCCCCAATACAATCAAATATTGTCAAAATTAATTCTTTTCCTACACCGTCAACTAAAAGGCAATTAAAAAAATTTATTGGTGTTGTAACATTTTATAAATCCCTTGTACCCAACTTCTCTAAACTAATACAACCTTTAATTGATCTGACTAAACCAAAATCAAAATTTCATTGGACTACTGAACATCAACAGATTTTTCACAAAATTCAAAAAATTTTCTTTGAATTACCAGTGGTCAGACTACCGGATTGGGATAGAGATTTCTACCTTAATACAGATGCTTCAAATATTTCCATTGCTGGGGTACTAATGCAGAAACATGATAATAAATTACTTCCAATAGCCTTCTTTTCTAAATCATTGAAGCCATCTGAAAAACGCTACCCTGCACTAAAACTGGAATTAATGGCTATCTACAAATCAATAATTGCATTTAAATACTATTTGTACAACAGAAAATTCACAATTTTATCTGACAGTGCTCCATTAAAAAGATACAAAAAAACAACTAATCCTACAGACCTTACCACAAAATGGTTAATGGAAATTTCAGAATATTCGTTTGATTTTGAACACATCCCTGGTTCATCAAATATTTTAGCAGACTATTTTTCGAGATGTGACTTCACTCACAATCAACAAGATTTGAACTCTAATCCTGAATTAATTTTTGAAAAACAACCTCTACCTGTAGTACATGATAATAGTAATGTTGTTAATCACTTTAATGATAACAATTGTAACAAAATCAAACAACAATACACTAATTGCTTAATTTCTGGAGATTCGAACAATAAAGACCCACTTTTAGAAATCTCTAATAATACTTTTGTAAATGAACAAATAAAGGATCCTGTATTGTCAAAAATTTACACAGAAATTCTAAAGAAAGGTTTTTCAAGAAAATACCCAAACTATTTTATTCATCCAGACACAAAGGTACTGATGTATAAAAAGCAATGTCCCAATAGCTCAACATTCTCATATCTTATTATTGTTCCTAATTCGCTAAAAGCTAAGACATTAACAATTTCACATTTGTCTCATTTTGGATTAAATAAAACATATAATTTCCTATCAAACAAATACTTTTGGAAAGGAATGTACACAGATACATTAAACTTTGTCGCTTCATGTACACGATGCATACAGGCTAAACATCATAACACTCTTCCAGCTCCATTACAACCTACATACACACCCACACATCCTGGCTGGACATACCATTAGTGTTGATTTAGTAGGACCATTTAATAATGGTCACTCAGTACTCACAGTGTTGGACATTTTCTCACGCCATATGGAACTTTATCCATTAAAGGATACATCAGCAGAAAAAATAGTTAAATGTTTGTTTAGTTATATTACCACCTTTGGTAGACCTTCAGTTATCCTCTCGGATCTTGGTCCTCAATTTACATCCAATGTTTACAACACTTTTAATGATACTCTTGGTATAAAAATTACACATTCTTCTGTAGCACATCCACAATCAAACGCTTTGTCCGAGAGGATTAATAAATCCATTAAATATTCAGTAAACATTTTAATGTCTGAAGGCCATACATTTGAAAACTCTTTGTTTATACATAAATCATTGTATAATGGCTCTAAACATTCATCTACTTTGTACTCACCTAACTTATTACATTTTGGAAGAGAAATTTCATTAATTTTTGACACTTTTGAGCAACAGATGAATCAACCTTTTCTCGACAAAAATGTTGATACACATAAATTATTAGAAGATTTAAATAAAATTTACCTTAAAGCTTACTCTAACATAAAAAATAATCAAAATAAGAGATATCAACACTTTCACAGACATGCTAAATTAAGACCTGTTGCTGTACATGACATTGTTTATTTAAAATCCGTTGATAAGTTTAAACCAAAGTACACAGGACCTTTTATTATTCTACAAAAACACTCACCAGTTTCATTTACAATTAAAAGACTACAAGCGCCTGATAGATTGTCATTTAGAGTCCATATTGACAGACTTATTATTGCACCACCTAGATACAGCCACTTACTTGATGAAGCAAGTCATAATAGAAATGTTAATTATAATTCAAGACAAAGCCACAATTATAATTTAAGAAACAGGAATTAAATTTTAATATCATATTATGTAATGTTTTGCAAGGGCTTGTGCATTATATGAAGAGCGCTCAATGCATAAGTTTCTTTTTATGTTTATTTTGGTTCTGTCATTCATTGTATGCAGGTAATTGGCTGGACCAATATATATACTCTGCATTTTTTTCTCTTTTTTTTTAATTACAATGGATGACACAACACTATGTGAAATATTACATAATTTTTTTTTCCCTCTTTTCTAGTTCTTATTATTACAGTTTTCTTAACAACAAATTTAATAAACTTTATTATAATTCAGTTAAAAAAAAAAAAAAAAAAAAAAAAAAATCTTGTTTAACAATATTTACATTTTGATAAATATTAATATATCATAAGTTTAACAGATAATTACAATACTGTTTATTGACATACTATATACAAAACTTAAAGTTAAAATCTCAAAATTTTAATATGTGGCAATCAACTTATTATTATTGTTATTATGCTATGTTATTTTTTTGAAATGCTTCATTGGGTTTAGTGAGTTGTTTTGGTAGTCTTTATCTCATCACACTAAATTTTGTTAGTACTAAGAATTTTAATTAAATATATTTTTTTTTCATTTTTTAATTTTACCCTCTATGATAATGCTAACTCGTTCAAAATTTACCCGGGAGAGTAGCATTTCATTGTGATGAGACCCCCCACACTTCTTTTGAAAATTGTTTAATACAATTCAATTGACATATATATACCCAGTTTTGCGAGGTGTCCCTACAGAAGTCTTTGACTTTGATGGGGGACGGAGGCCTGTCCCTAACAGGTCAGGTCTTTCTACACGCCCTATCCCGCTAGGACAATGGCCATAAGCCAAAGTCGATACACTTGTTGCTACATACAAGATTAAGGGGAGATATTTTTTTTTTGACTGTCCAATGGGCGTCGTTTTTGAATCTCTCCTGTGTGGAATTGCACGAACAAATTTTTTTCACTTTTGTGATATTTTATATTATTTGTATATACATTTTTATTTTTTTTCTCTCATTTTATGTTCATTTACGTGTACTCATGTGTTTTTTTTTCTATATTTAATATTGATGTTATTTGACATGTTGCAGTATTAAATATGGCATGTTCAATATTTTTGCAATGTAGAAAGTAATATGTAATTCCTTTAAAGCATAACTTCATCATTCCATGGATATATATCTGTAAGAACATTTTAGAGAAAAACTATTTTTACAAAAAAAGTGAATAAGTATCACTTTTAAGGCTTTCTTGACGAGATATATGTAAGGGAAATCTGGATCCAGACTCTGAACTATAAGAAAATGTGGTGCCCACAATCATTGTCGAATGATAAAGTATTCGGAAAGCCATTGTGTTTCATGATGAAACAGATTTTTTTAAATGTGCACATTTTATACTAGTATTTGACTGTTTCATTATATACAATTTTTGTTTTTGCTTATGCAGATTTCTTATATATGTATATTTTTTTTAAATGAATGACAATTTTCATTATGTTTATATGACATACTACGGAGTGAGAGAGATTTTTTTTATTTTTTTCTGGGTCGCCGGGAGAAATATGTGAAGGTGTTCACATATATTTGGTTATATTTTAATTGAATTTTTAAATAAAATAGAACCTAATGATAAATTAATGCATTATTGCAATAAAAAAAATAATTAAATTTTAAGTGAGATATTATATTGACATAATTTGTTCTTAAGCATTTGGAGAAAGAATTATTTTTAAATGTCGTTAAAAATTACACAATTTTAATTATACATACGACCTACACTATTTATTAATATAAAACAATAACACACATCACTCAGAAATCTAAATTGTATATGTTTTATATCTAAATCATAAATAATGTGTTTATCTTTTTAAATAGAAAAGTACTTTATTTTATGGGATAAAAAGAAAATAAAAGAAATAATATCTAACGGAAATTCTGACATTAAACGTAATTATAAAAAAAAGTGTTCTCAAATTGTCATGAAAACAAGAAAACTCATTGTCAGAATTTATATTATTGCAACACCGGATATAATTTATTTTAAATTACCCAATATTAATGATTTCAGTTCATAACGGTCATTTTCTCTAGTCGAAAGGTCGCTTGGCGTAAAAATTGGCGATTAAAAAGGTTAATACAATTATAAACCGTCATTACAAATTCAAAAATTAACATTAGTATAATATCTAAAACAAAGAACTGAAGTTGGCTTTCATTTTGGCGAAAATAATGATAATGCAGTCATATGACTCCCCTTCCAGATGGTTCTCCCGTGCGATCGAAAAGGGCAGACCCTCAGTTTTTGCTTTTTGATCGTAGAATAAGATACGGAAAATTTTAGCCCTCTCTCTCTCTCCGTCGCTTCCCGAGAAATACTTCACTTGGGTTATTATTGCGAAATAGTTTTATATGTGAACTTTCTTATGTGACTTCTTAAGAATAAACTCAATAAAGACAGTTTAAATTTTATCAAGACTTGAATGTGTTTATCTGTTATCAAACGCAGTGTATTTCAAATTTTACGGCCAAAGAATGAACTTTTATTTCAGAAACGGATAATCCACGTTACAGCCAGGGCCTGATTAAGGGGGAAGCTCGCTCTTCACACATTATTTATACTTACACCGTTATTTTTTAACAGATACTTCCCTCCTATAATAAACAGAAAATTTTCATTAAAAATTATTTTAAAAGAATTCTGGTGTCTAATAACGGTGAGTAAATTGGATTGTTTTACACCGTTCATTTTTTACAAAAAATATTTCCTAGTCAAAACGTGGAATTTCTATGACATGACGTAAAAAATAATTGTAAAAATATTCCGGTATGAGCGAGCTTCCCCCTTAATCAGGCCCTGGTTACAGCATGTCTTTGCAAGAATAATTTTTTTGGAAGATTGAACCCACGACCATCGCATTATCATCTTGCGCTCAAGAATTAACAACTTTACATACAACAGTGAAATTTGTGACCTTTAAATCACTTGAAGGGAGGGAATAAAAAAAAAGTTAGCACAGATGGACTTCGCTCAATTTCCTATCGTATATTTTTTACTTTCTCTTACCCATAAGCTAGAGAAAGTATTGTTTTTGGGTCAAATTTTCGAACGCGAGATTTTGTTATATTTAAACACGTTTTGAGGTCCCCTGAATACGAAAATCATGTTTTTAGCAAATGGTCTGTGTGTCTGTGTGTGTGTCTCTGTGTCTGTCTGTTATCAGCATATCTCAAAAACAAATTATGGCAGAAAGTTCAAACTTGGTATTCTAAATGTGTATCATATAGGGATGCTACAGTAAGGTTTTCGTTAAGATCAAGCAAATGGTTCGTGTACAGGGACAATCAAGAGAATTCTAATACATTACGTCTATGGGGGAAATTGCAGGAAAATAGAGTTTAACATCTATAGACTGCACTAAACCAAATGAAACAAATATATATTTTTTGTAATAGAGACAGTTAACTGGGAAAATGTTTTTGTGTATGTAGGAGCCTCCCCTAACAGCACAGTTAGGCTTAACTTATCCCCAGTACATCTTAAGGACGTTTCTGGGATGTCTTTTCATCCAGAAGACGTCTTTAAGATATCCTGGGGAGACGATGTGCTGTCTGGGTCGCCTCCCCCCCTGGGGGGGAAGTCCCCCCTCGAGGGGAGTAAATTTTCATGATGGGTATCTTTCAAAAGAGCTCGCCAATACCTTAAAAACGAATGGTTGAACCATCGATCTGCGATAATGTAAAACAAAGTTATCGATTTTTTTTACTTTTAACGAAAAAAAAAAAAAAAAAAAACTGAAAAAAAAATCGTACTTTTTTTTTTTTTTTTTTTTTTTTTTTTTATATATATTGAGAATAAAATGGATTTTTTTTCGATATTTGGTGTTATACTACTTCTCTAATATGGAAATCGTCTGCCTCATCATAAAAGATAATTTTTTTAAATAATAATTTTAATAAATTATTTTTTAAAAAGAGAAATATTTTTTAATAACCGACTTAAATTCTATATAAATGTAGGTGCATTAATGAAACGGGGGATTGAGGGGGGCGGTAGCCCCCCTCACACAGAACTAATTATCATATAAAACTCTTCAGAAGCCTAATATGAATTGTTTAACATAGGTTTATATAACAGTACTCGTTATCTTACCTATTAATCTGCAACCTGTATTTATAGTATTAAATTTCAGGGTAAAAGAAAGTCGTGTGAGTGACACACCAGATTATTTTCTCATAAAATTGTGCTGTAGGTCACACTGTATGCATGAGAAGAACTGAGCATGACAGCTGATGAACGGTCAGAGAGTGAAATTTTTCACCAACAAAGCTATACTTTTCTTACTTGGATAAATTTACTCTTTGCTAGTTATAATTTTAACTGTGTTACTTTCGTAATTTAATTTTTATGCAATTCTATGCTATTTCTCACGCAATAATTTCCATAACGCAAGTTTATGCAAAATATTGCTCTGTTCTACTGTGTTAAGAATATCTTAAATTTCGAATAACTAATAAAGTTTTAAAATAGAATGTCAGTACTTAATAATGTTTATGCCAGTATTATCAATGATATTTTAAATGTAATCCGATTTCTTTAGAATGAAAATAATCCTCTCAGTGCACGGTTATGCGAAAATTTGACATATTCTACCATACTATGAAAATTTTAAATTTAGAATAACTTACAAAGTTTTCAAGCGTTGGAATTCAACAGGATCGTAGCCTCGTAGCCAATATCATAAATGGCATTTTAAAACTGGTCCAACTTATTTACTTTTCATTCTTGTAAAAAAGTCGCACACACAGATTGACAAAATAACTATTAAACTAATAAATTAACCCGATCAGGTTATCACATTTTCCGGCACCTTGTCATTTATCATGGGTCGCTGAAGACCGAGAAATGTTAGAACTGGTAATTTTTAATGAAAAATATCTGATAAAATTCTTTAACACTCTTGAATACATCTACTTTAAGGAGAGAAAATGAATATTGCAAAAATAAACTAAACAAATATTTTATTTTTCATCAAGAATACACCCATTTCCATAAAATGGAGGCGTTTACTAAAAAATTCATAACTTTTGAACAAATTGAGATATTTGAAAAATTCAAATTGCATGATAAAATTCCAGAACAATATTTTTACGGATAAAAATAATGGATACGATGAATAGGTATTTCTTTTACATGTGGATTTTGAGGGATGAGACAAAAGAAAAATGAATCGGGTCTCCAATGACCCACGATAATCTGATCAGGTTAATAAACTAACTAACTAACTAACTAACTATTTTTTTAACTTACAGACTGACACCAGATTTTTTTTTGTAGTTCTTTGGATTCTTTATATCTTAAAAGATGTAAAAATATGAAAAAATCCAGGTCGAAAAATTTCACGAACACCAAAGTACGACTGGGAATTAAAAGATGAAATATACGATAAGAA
Source organism: Salticus scenicus (assembly GCA_963930645.1). Classification (NCBI taxonomy): domain Eukaryota; kingdom Metazoa; phylum Arthropoda; class Arachnida; order Araneae; family Salticidae; genus Salticus; species Salticus scenicus. The sequence goes on from OZ005655.1 coordinate 121,023,148, forward strand.
TTACTTAATATTTCTCAAATTTTCCGAATAAAAATTTATTTTTGCCACTTTTCTATTAATGTCTGAAAATATCTTTTAACGCATTTTTGAAACTTCAAAAAAAAAAAAAAAAAAAGGCCTATTTTTAGTCTGTAGATTATTAGCAGGTGGCCATGTCTTTTAACTGATATTATTCTCATGTTTTCTATGTAAGCGAGAAAAAATATAAAGAGAGGCAGCACTAATCAAAAATAATTTTAGAATCTTACTTTGTTACGTAGGAGTCACCATATTTCATGAGAGTTCGAATAGCTGTTGGTGCTGTATAAAACTTTGTTACATTATAATGTTCGACAATGGCCCAGTACCTGCCTGGGTCTGGATGAGTTGGAATACCTTGAAACTGAAAACAAACAAAAAATTTCTTTGAAAAAGCTGTTGCATTTAAATTATTAAGACAATTCAAATTATTTGATAGTGTTCAAACGCATTATCTTGCAGAGCTAAAAGTTGGTAAGTATAAGTTCATTAAAATCTATGTAAGTCGTACGACTTGCATAGATTATAGATCCTATATAAATTATTTATAGATCCTGTATAGATTATTTAGATCTATGCAAATTGTACGACCTGCGTAAATTTTAGTTATTGTAGGACATGGGTCCTTGTAAAAGTACTATGAAATTCTTTTACAGGGACTCAAATAACGGGTCGTTATATCATTACGGCCTATGGTTTCAAATTATTTGAAGTGGACTAACGTATAAATTTTCCATTCCATGAAGACAAAATTAGGTAAGAATGTTAGAGGTTATCGTCATAATAACTTGTGTAAACTTTTATGAATGTATGGCCAATAGTTTTTTACAGGGATACCAAATAGAATTCTTATACATTACTGCCTATGAGTTCCAATTAATTGAATTTTAATATTCGAATTCTCAAATTAATTTGTTTTAATAGAGTTAACTTGTTTAAAATATTTTAAAAAAAATTATATATGTTACATACCTTTGCTAATGTATGATCATTATGAGATGTGATGTGCGTATTAATTACACTTGTTTTAAAGGGAAGTACAAAATAATTTACTCATATGACATCATACTGGGTAATTACATGAAGTTTATTAAGTTATTTAAATGAGACTAGCATTGCATATGTTTTAAAATTTTAGTGCAGAACAGTAGTTAGTGGAAATTGATTGTTTAAAATTTATACTCTTTTATCGGGACGCACGAAAGAATTCACATATATTACCATTCATTGTACAATAATATGAACTCCAGGAGAACATCCTATTATATTTTTACTTTTCCTTTTTTACTGAATTATTTGATAATTTAAGTTTGTTTAAACATCTTATAACATAATAAAATTTGGAAAGTTCACTACAAGCGAAAACCATATCATTTTTGTGATACCTCTTAACTCAAAACATCAATGTAGAAAATTCTCTAGCATACCTAAGTTCTCTATAGCATGATTGGTAATTAAAACTTTTGTATCATAAATAAAATTTAAATTTCAATGCGTACAAAAATGCAAGGTAACGTATACGAATTAATAAATGAAAACAAATCTTTGAGTTTTCAAATTTCTGAATTAAATATTTACCATAACACTGGTTGCTCCCTGAAGAAGTGGTCCGTAAACGCCATACGTGTGTCCTGTAATCCAGCCGACATCAGCTGTACAGAAGTACACATCTTTGGATTTGTGTGCAAAAACTAGTTGAAATGTAGTGGCAGCATATATCATGTATCCAGCTGTTGAGTGAACAACACCTTTCGGTTTACCTGTTGAACCACTAATAACACAAAACATACATTCGTAAGAAATGAGATACATAAAATTTCTTGGAAAGCAAACACATTTTTAAAACAGCTTTTAAAACCTTTGTAGCAATCAGAATACTTTTAATACCAATAATTTAAAACCCTTTATCTGCTGATGGTACTTTAAAGTACCATTAGTTTTAAAAAGCATATAAAATCGAATTTATGGAAGAAATGTCAAAGGTATTAGGCTAACAGAAAGTATGTGTCTCACTTTAATATCACTTCATGGCACTAGACGCAACATTTAGCCGCTATTTTTGATCAAGAAACGATTTTATAGAGTGCTGACGCTGTTTCTGTTTGGTATTTTTCACGATCTCCAAATTTGTTATATTAATTTCTATATTATTCCTAGAATCTACCATCAATCTTAGAAAAAAAAATGTAAGGAACATGAAAGTAAATACTTTTTTACCCCTTTTTTAGAGTCCTATTATCTATTTCGACCTCTATGTACCAATGGTACACTGAAGTACCGACTCACTAAATCCTCATTAACTACTATATGATGAAGTGATGTGCCAAATTTTTATTGCACATAGGGTAGGTGCTCCAGTGATTGGCATGTTCCAGTAATTGACATCTATCCCGAAATAATTAATAAGAAAAATAATAAAATCATATATTTTACATATAAGAATTTTTACATTTTATGTCAAACACTGATGCATAGGGTGCTAATAACTGGTAAAATGAATGACTAGCAATGTCAAACACTGGAACATAGGAGGGGCAATTACTGATAAAATTAAAAACTGGCAGTGTTAATTACTGGAACATTGAGTGGGTGTCAAATGAAAATTCATAAAAAAATAATTGTTATCAAATGTATATATTTTAACACATATGTGGTTCTGAATGTCTTTCATGCCATATGTATTAACTAAAAATATTTCTAAAAATATTTTCTGATGACTAGAACATTAAAAACATCAGAGATTGCTCTAAAAGTGTCAATTACTGGTGCACTTACCCTATCTTTAAAAACTCTTAACAACAACAACAAAAAAAAGTTTCACATACATTTTTTGTGTGTTTCATAATGCGGTAGATAAAGCGTTACGCGAAAATAGTAAGAAAAACAGAAAATGTTGATAGAATAAAACTGTAAACAATTTCAAATGTTCCTATAAATAACACTGATCGGCATGAAAATTGCCTCTGACACCATTTCAGCATATTCTTATGTAAAATTATGTCCTGAATCCAAATAGGACACCCATTTTGCTCTATCACCCACCGTGTTTTAGGAATGGCTCCTATTTTTATCCTTTTTCGGTGATTTTATGCCTATAAATTTGATTTTTGAGAGGAGAAGAATTATTTTAACTTTTAAATATCTTCTTAACTTTTAAATATTTTAACTTTTAAATATCTTCAAAGGGACTACGGAGTTGGAAAATTCTAAAATATAAACATTTGCGACAAGGGATTTTTTTTTTTTTTTTTGGGTGGGGGGGATTTGCCACTTACATTACATATATTATATTTTTTTAATCTGTTATTGATGTTATTTCTTAAACTTTATATTTTTCTGTTTTTAGGTGTTAAATTAATTATTTTTCCTTTTTCAAATCAAATTCATGGTCATAAAATTATCGAATAGGAAAGAAATTGAGGGAGGGGGTGGTGTATCTAGATAACGGTGTGTGACTGGGCAAAATAGGAGTCATATTCGGATTCAGAAGGTCATTTTACATTAGAATCGGCAAGAATGGTATCAATCTCGAAATTTTTTTTTTTTTTTTGCAGAGCAGTGTAATTCTAGATCTAGAAAATACAATTTTATGGAGTTGGAATTAAAAGTTTACCAGCAATTTAATACGGAGATTTGAAAAATCAGTAGATGTTATAAATATTGATACATTAAAAAAGGGAAAAATAAGTACGACATTAGAAATAACTTTTACTTAGAATAAATTAAAACGAGACACTTTATAATTATTTAAAGTTATGATGCAGCGTAAAACGAGACAGTTTTAATTATACCAGTGTTGTGCGTTTTCTGAGCACATATAACGGTCATTAAAAATGTATAGTATAAAATGCTATACTCTTGGAACTACAAACCATATTTTAACACTTTTGAAGCATTAAGTAAGGAGTAAAAAAATAATTAAATAAACATCAATATATTCATTCAACTTTTTATAGGACAACATAAAAAAAACTCTAAAATTTGTACCAGATATTTTAAGCGATTTATATTGTTGAATCATCCCCGTAATCCTTAATCTAGTACCTCTAGAGATATACAGTCGGCAGCTAAAGTATCCAAGCACTAGCAAAAATTCCTATGTAAAAAATGTACACTTAATACAGTTTTATTAAATAAATCCTTGTCGAATGCTGGTATTAGTCAGTCTAAGAACATGATTCGACAAGGATTTATTTAACAAAACAGTATTAAGTGTGCTTTTTTTTTTTTTTTTTTTTACATAGGAATTTTTGCTAGTACTCGGATACTTTTGCTGCTGACTGTAATTTTAAAAGGAAGTGGGAAAACTTTGCGACCACGACAGATTTAACGTACGCCTGTCGCCATTAGCATACATGACAGTCTTCGGCTGGCTCGAATATCGAGCTCGCAATCTTCAATTACGAGCCTAAAGCTCTACCGAACAGGCTACCGCAGTCTCTTATAACTATTAATAAAATTTTAAATATAAGAGTTTATTTATGCTAATGGAGAAACACAAAATAAAGCATATGTACAGTCGGTAACAAAAGTCTCCGAACACTAGCAAAAATTCCTATATAAAAAAAGTGCACTTAATACAGTTTTGTTAAATAAATCCTTGTCGAGTCCTGTTCTTAGACTGATTAAGAACACGATTCGACAAGGATTTATGTAACAAAACAGTATTAAGTGTACTTTTTTTACATAGGAATTTTTGCTAGTGTTCGGAGACTTTTGTTACCGACTGTATATATAACCAGATTGATTAAATTTATTATACAAAAATATTTTGATTCTCCCGCCGGGTGTAATATCTGTCAAGAGGAATAAATGTTCAATTATATTATAATAAAATTACAATAAGTATTATAATAAAATTGCAATAATTATCAGAGTTCTAAATGAAAAATAAACAGGCTTCTGTAAATCTGTACTGATAAGTATAAAGGATTTAAGTCCATTTTCTTGATTTTTCAGGAGATGAAAAATAAAGTTAAACTAACTAAAAACTAATCAGAAGAATCGATTAGGAAAAAGCGATTATGTTGATTTATACGCTTTATACTAGTGCTGCACCGAGTAGCACTTTGGCCGAGTAGCCGAGTACCGAGTAGTTGTGAGAAAGAATAATTGAATTTGACGTATATATGAAGAATTTTGCACATCTTGAAATTTAAAAAAGGCTTTTTGAACACAAAATTAAGTTAAATGGCAAACAGCATGTTTACATGAAAAGTTTCAGAACTTTTGTAGTGTATATACACAATTAGGTTCATTGTTATATTTGATACTTCCAGCTTAGTGGATTATTAAAACCATAATAACTGATAACTTCATTCTTTATTATATAGTCTTTCTTAGATGCGAATCATTCTCAGATAATTCTTAGAGAATATAAAAGTTCTTTTTAGGCTTAATTTAAGATGCATGAAATTTACATATGAAATGAGAACATTAAAATAAATATTTTATCATCATTTCAAACATGATAGACTTCATTAATCTTCAAATTCTAGAAGAGTCTAAAGGTAGGTGGTTTCGGGCCATAATTTGCAGAACAACAAATTTGATAATATATTTTTAATAACATTTTAGTATATTTACCTTTTTCATAATTATTATTTTTTAAATTAAAAATCAATCTTTTTTTTACAGTTTTAAAAGTGTCTTACTTTTATTTGCACAAATACGTAACTAAAGTTTTATCTACTATAGTGGTATTATATAAGGGGTTCTTTTTTCTAAAATATTTTATTTTTGTCTGTTTTATAGATACAATTTTATGTACAAAGTTTTTGTTAAAAAAAAAAAAAAAAAATTGCATATATAATTGCATATACAAGATAGTTATACTTAAATTCTTGTAACTAAAATGGATAAGCTCAAATCATGAATCGTCTCCATATCGAGTTTAGTGGCAATCTACTTGCCCGTTTTAACTGCAGAAAGCTGTTTGCAGCAAAAGTTTAATGACTATGTTTATATTTTCATATTTTTTTTTAGTTTAGTTATTAAAAAACAACTCTTATGAATACATTTCTTTCAATAATACATAAAAATAATGAAATTCTTACAACTACTCGGTATTGACCGAATACTTAGTCCATATTTGGCCGAGTACCGAGTACTCGGCAAACTGGCCGAGTAGGCCGAGTACTGAGTATATAACGAGTACTCGGTACAGCTCTACTTTATACCATTCAGTGATTGTCAACCTTCATTTAATAAAGGGAAAAAATTGAATTAAATATTTTATACCAAAGATTAATGCTAAATTTCTGACATGAATCTTTTTTTTACCAATGGATTCTCTCAAAGACTAAATGACATTGATTTAAATCCTTTATACCAATCGATAGAGAATTTTTTTCTGAGTCTGACTATGTACTTAACTCAAAATCGACATTTTTGGGCTTAAATTCTTTATACTTATCAGTACAGAAATAAAGTATTATAAATAAAATTGCAATAAGAATCATAGTTCTAAATGAGAAAATAAACAGGCTTCTGTAAATAAAGCTTCTTGAAAGCTCTAATGAACTGTTGCGCTAAGTTGTATAATGATTTTGCGTTTTAAGGAAAGTACATTAGTTGGATTAATAACAAGAAACGATGCACAGGTAAAAAGTAATGACGATAGCGAATTACATCAGAACATATTTTCATGCATTGTGAGGTTCACTTTAGTTGATATACGTGTACTTTTTTTTACATTGCTTTGTCTTTTTGCACAATTTGTAACAGAATATATACGAAAGAACATAAAGTCTACAATGCATGAAATGAAATTAGGTTTTTAAGATTTAATTTTAATGTAATAATTACATAAACTTTGAAGAAAATGCAATGTTGTAGTGACATTTTTATCATGTCATGCTTCATGTCAATTAGGTCACACCTTTTAACCGCTACATTTTGAAGTGAGTTAATAAACAAGTAATTACTTCAAATGTAATTATCGATTGTCTGCACATGTCTTCAAATAGTTTCCTTTATTTACTTTTATCGGTATTTAACTCCAAATCTTCAACAATGTTGACCAGTATTTCATCGTGGAACAAAGTTATTTTAGCTGTTACAATAATGCTTTTCATTTATTTATTTATTAACGTATTGTATTAATGCTATCTTAAATCATATACATTGAACTGCTTTAAAGTCGGTCTATTTATCAAAAATCTATCTTCTGGCGAAATGAGTAACTTTCACTTTGGTTAAAAACGATGGTCATCAGATAATAGAAAAATAGAAATTAACTTTGGAATAAAAGTCGACCTTTATAAACGTCCCTATAAACAAAATTAGCTTAATTTTAATTACCTTGTGTATAAAATAAACAAAGGGTGTTCTGATTCAACCCATTCTGGTTCACAGATTGCCGACGCTTTAGCCATCTCTTCATGCCACCAACTATCTATGTCATCATTCCAAGAAATCTGAAAAGAAAATATTACTCTTCTAAAAGTTTCTTAATATTATAGTTATCACGCAGTTAAAAATAACAGTAAAAAATCGTTTCAATTAGGCAAATTTAACAGCAATTACTATTTTGGTGTTAGTTTAGTTTTACCTTTTTAGTGGTGCTTATTATTAAAATGGCTCTACTAACATAATGAAACACAGTGCACCAAATTTAGAGAAGTATTGGCTACAAATTTATTTTTAATCATACATTTACTATTATAAATTTAAATAATGTGTCTCGCCCAGCATTTGAAATTATTAACTAGTAACTTATTTTTTGAGTAAAAGTGATAATGAATTATTTAAAACAAATAAATAAAATAAACTTTAAACAGTAGAAAAGAGTTTTAAAGAGTAAACTCCAGATAGTAAAAAGTAATCATAAGTGCTCGAAATATTACTTATAAAGCTGTATTCCTTTTTTTGAAGGATTCTTTTGGAATTATAGGATTTTATATGATATTTATATTACTCTGTAAAGATGAGTAGAATATACAAGGCACCCACTAAAGTGCCTCCCCCCCCAATAATGACAGCTGCCGTCGGAGGTTAAAATCGCTCCAAACCGCTATATAGGGGTGAGCGGCCTCCTTCTGTCTAACAAGCTGTAAAAAGAGCGGCGATAGCTACTGACTGAGATGTAGTGTCTATGCATAGTAAAGAAGCTAAGCGGCTTAGGTTGAGATCGGTTACAGCGCCACATGACGGAAAATATCAGAATTAGCGGTACTAAATAGGAAATATTGGAAAAAGTGAGAGATACGAAGAAAAAATGCCAATTACAGGGATGGAACACGGGCGCAGAATTCATACCACTATCAATGTAAGAAAATTTTCTACCTCTTAAATCAACGAATTATTGGTAGAAATAATTCTTAAACAGATTCCGGTATGAATTCTGCGCCCGTGTTCCATCCCTGCAATTAACAAGTTGTCGAACGTTTTCGATTTTGTCGGGAAAAATATCTTGCGCACAATAATACTGAGGAATAACCTGTAAAATACAAAATATATGTTTGTTTGGTCGATATTTCCTTAATCAAAATGATTTTCAAAATGCGTTGGAAAGGAGAAACAATTAAGAAAATTTGAACCAAGATTCTTTCGAATGAGAATGATTAGTGTGTACTACTAAATTACAACACCAACTAGATTTTTTTTTTTTTTTTTTTTTTTTTTTTTTTTTTAAGAAAAGATGATGTTTTTATTTTCTTCGTTCGTTCGTGGTTTTTAACGTCATGGAGTTGAGAAATTGTGACCAAACAAAGGTATATTGGTCTCTTCTTAGAATTATTGTGCGCAAGTTATTTTTTCGCACTAAATCTACGATACTCTACAACGTTGTAATCCACTTTTCCCCCCCGCATCAGATCTAGTAGCGCATAGTCACTTTACTATAATTAGATACCACCAAAAGCCTTACTCAAGTTAAGGGAGAGTGACAGGACATGCATTATTAATTATAACTGTTTATTAGAAGGAAATTATACCTTAATATCTGGTGCAGCTTTTTTTGCTCTTTGTTGTGTATTGTAGCCATTTATGTTATTAGTATTAAATGTTGATCCCAGGTGACGAACAACAATGCATTTCACTGACAAATGCCTGAAAAATAAAAGAATGTTAAAATCAAATATAAATCAGTAACATAGATACACTTTTCATAAATGATCGGATATTTTCGATTTCAGACGCTTTTTCAAATATCGCAGAAAGTACTAGACGAATCATCTTGAAATTTTAGGAGCACAAAAAACATCTTATATCTCATAGATTTCAGTGAAAGTTTTCAGCCGAAAGGAAAACAGTAAAAAATTAAAGAAAAATAAAAATGTTTGGCATCACCCTGTAAAAAATAGTGCTTAAAATGCGTTCTGGCTGTAGCATGCGATTAATAAGAAATTTTTATGAAGCTACCACGTATTTATGAAGATATAACGGTTTCTTTGAAAAAAATTGCTAAAAAATTTGCCACTTTTTACTTTCTTCTATATGTATATTTAGAGAAAGTACTGGATTCGTGAAAATTTTCGAACTTAAGTTTTCGATGGATTTACACGTTTTGGGATGTCTTGAACACGATTTAACTGTTTTTAGAAAATGTCTGTGTCTCTGTGTGTGAATATCACAAATTTTGTGGACGCTGTATCTCACGAACCAATGAACGGAATTTAACCAAACTTGGTATTTAGTTGGACCATCCCGCTTTTTCTAAATTTTTAACATGGTGGTATAGGACAAAATTTTGTATAAATGTGCATAAAGAGAATTATTTTTTAATAGTTATTATGAAATTTACAAGAATTATTTATAATAGTGATAGTCAACTGGGAAATTTTTTTTGTATATGTGGCAGCATCGCTTCCCTCCTGGGGAGAAGTACCCCCGGGGGGGGGGGGGGGGGAATAAATTTTCAATATGGGTAGCTTTCGAAAGATCTCGTCAATACCTTTAAAACGAATGGCTGAACTATAGATCTGTGATAATTTAAAACAAAGTTATCGATTTTCTTTTGGAAAAAAAAAATCTTATTTCTTCCGATTTGCAAAAAAAATGGCATCTTTCGGTATTTAGTGATAATATAATTCTGTCAGATAAAAATCGTCTGCATTTATAATGGAAAATAATTTGCTAATTTAATAAATAATTTGTATTGAATAAATTTTGTGTAAAATTATACAGAAGATAGTCATGTGGTGGCCACATCATACTAGTTTAACAATAGCACGCAAATGTATTAAAACCAGCGCACAGCCACTTTTAGGAAACTTGACGTACGACATTACACAAAGCATGCTGTAATCAGAATGCAAAAATATTAAATATCTAATGAAATATAAGCATTTTTGCTAAATAATTTTTAATTACGCATGCGCAAGTTTCGGCAAAATTACATTTGCATAATTTAATAGACGTATATTCAGCTACTTATATGAAAACCTCAAACAAGTATCGTGTAAATTCAAAACGTTGAACGTGATAAAATGATCTACTATTCAGTTCTCAGAAAAAAAAAAAAAAAAAGGTTAAACTATAAGGTGTTTTACTCACATTTTCATTTTCATTTTAATTCAATCAATGGTAATACAGTGTTCTTTGATTACAAATAAATATTGATAAAACTCCCTTATCACTTTCCTTTTTTGTGAGAAGGACTGAAATTCAGTTAATCTCAAAATGAAATTTCGATAAAACTTTGTGTAAATGAAATTTCGTTAAAACTTGCGCATGCGTAATTAAAAATTATTTAGTAAAAATGCTCCTATTTAATTAGATATTCAATTTTTTTTTTTTTTTTTTTTTTTTTTTTTTGCATTTTGATTGCAGTTGGTTGTATCTTACACAGAACGTCACACAATAATTTACACAGATAATAAGAGGAAGCCTCATAATCACATGCTATAGACAGAACGCATTTCAGGCATTACTTTTTACAAGGGGATCCCAAATATTTTAATTTTTCTTAAATTTTTTACTGGTCCCTCTTTTGCTTTCGGGGCAAAACTTTCATTGAAATATATGAGGTGTAGCATGTTCTTCATATTCCTAAAGTTTAAAGATGATACGTCTTGCTCATTTTGAGATATTTGGCAAAACGTCTTAAATCTAAAGTGTCCGGTCACTTAAGAAAAGGTAGTTTATTATTAACAACTAGCAAACCCGTTCAAAAATTTCGCATGTTATTTCTTTTCTTATTTACCTTTAAAATTTGAAACTCATAAATATTATATCAATTTCACCACCAAATTAAAATTTTACTTTACACGTAGCCACATTATTATTAAAACTAAATTAACATTGTGCAACAGTGAAACCAAAATCATTCAAAGAAAGATTTAAAAATACAATTCATGATTGACAACCCAGTTTTCACACATCCGCAGCAGTACAGTTTTAGTAGAGGACCACCATGACGACTTTTAAATTTATCTCGTCATATTGGCGATATCTGTTTATTTATTTATTTCGGCACAGTTGTTTGTTTAAAAAAAAAAAAAAAAAAAAAAAAACTAATTTCTCTTTTGATTACACTTTTCATGATTATGTTTTTTAATCAGTTTGTGATAATAATTCATATTCTGTTTTTGAAGTATTGTTATGTTTAAAATGGCGCTTGCAAAGATTCTGAAGATGCGACTTTTAAAAATACATTTTTCCATAAATAAATCTCATCAGACATATGTCGTCATTTTTTCTCGTTCGATCATTCAGCTGAGTCCGCGTGCTTAAATATTAACCATTTATTAATATTATTATTTATCCTCGAGTATTTTATTAATTACATCACTATCGTATCGTTTCGACAAAATGTAATCGTAATTGGACCACGTTAGAGAAATATTATATAGATGTTTGATTGATTTATTCCAAATTTATAAGGGTTTGTAAACTTCTCTCACGATAATAGTTTAAGTGTAAGAAATGCAATATATTGTATTAAAATTCAGTAAAGTTAAGGAAACATTTTTTCTCCAGAAAGTTTTGAAAACATATAAAATTTAGTGCAGAGCTTCTACATAAATAAAGTTCATAGTACTTATAAAACGAAAGAAAGGTATGTTATTTTAAAAGCAAAAACTGTTTTATTTAAGAGACAAATATTTTAAGTTAAAATACATTTTAAAAACAAAAATTACATATAAAAACAATTAAAATTAGACTACAAGAACACAGACGATCTTTTAAAAATTGCAACCAAAATTCTAAAATTGTAATCCATTCAATAGAAGCCGATCATATTCCTGACTTCGATAATATAAAAATTCTAAATTCTGGTTTTCATAATTATAAATCGCGTATTTTCCTTGAGAGCTGGCACACTGCCAAGCATCTCCACACTATCAATGAAGCATGCGCGCTGGCTCCTCAATATTCAGTACTCCTTTAAATTCTTTGAGTGTTCATGTTCTGTTTGCATATTGTGTTGTAATTACTGATGAGGAAACTCGGACGGGTTTCGAAACGTCTGATTTTAATTGTTTTTATATGTAATTTTTGTTTTTTAAATGCATTTTAACTTAAAATTTTTGTCTCTTAAATAAAACAGTTTTTGCTTTTAATATATATAATTGAGACGGTTTGATGTTTGTGTACGTTAAAGTATGTTATTTTATTCAGTGAATAAATTTAAAACTAAGTATATTTGTAAATCTCCTAATTGTATAGCAAATGTCTTTGGAAACACCTTGGAAGATATCTTCTTATATCACATAAGAAGAGATGAGATGTCCGGAAAAACATGAAGCCAAAATCGTAACCGCAGTAGCCATTAAGTAACACAGTTATATAAGAAATTCTGCATTGCTGTTGTGAAATTATGTAATGGATTATTCAAGGCGAAAGTCATTATAACTATTTGTCTCAAAGCTATCAAATACACTCATGTCCATAAATTAAGGATAATTCAGATTCACACTGAAATCGAACTTTAATGCAAAAATTTCACCTGTAGAAATACCACATACATCTTTAAGAATAATATGCAAATTATAGGAAGCCATCAGATGACGCCGATATGATGTTACAATGACGAAAGTGTAAGAAGGGGGTAGATAAGGAATGGGAGCAAAGAAGGAAAATTGTTCAAAAGCATTCTGTGTGCCACTCAGTGCCACAACCGAATGGTTATGACACAGAGGACGCATGCAGATATTTTTTTACGTGGTAGAATTATCGGCCGACTAGAATGTGGGTGTACTCAGATAGAAGTATCGGGGGAACTTAGAATCGCCCAAAGTGTCATCTCTAGGCTTTGGCAACGATTCCAAAATGATGTAAATGCCAATCGACGTTATAGTACCGGTCGGCCCCGAGTTACAATGCCGAATGACCACCGGTATTTGGCAGTAACTGCCAAAATAAGCAGATAAAGCACAGCATCAGACCTGTCTCGTCAGCTGTCTGCAGCCACGAGTGCCGCAGTTTCAAGACAAACCGTGTATAGACGTTTGGGAGATATTGGTCTATATGCTCACAGGCCTGTTAGATGTGTTCCACTCACGGCAATGCACTGTGCCAGCGGTTAACTTGGAGTAGAGAACATGCAATGTGGACAGCGGCACAGTGAGCTTGTGTGATGTCTTCCGACGAGTCCAGGTTTAGCTTGCAGTGTCATTCACGCCAGACTTTCATATGTAGAACGTCAGGTACCCGTTACCACCAAAACAAAGTCATTGAACGACACCGTGTCGGGCAGGAATGCTCGTTTTGGAGGGGGGGATCATAATGGGCACCAGAACAGATCTGCATGTTCAAATCGGAAGAATGATAGGCCAAACTTATCGGGACATCAGTCGGGAACAACATGTACGTTTGTTTAGGGGTGCCATGAGCCCAGAATTGGTGTTTATGGATGGCAATGCGCGTCCTCACCGTGCAAACGTTGTACACGGATGCCTACAATCTGAAGCTATCACTCGCATGGAATGGCCAGCATTCTCACCTGACTATTATCCGATAGAGCATGTGTAGGACATGCTTTTCCGACGAGTTGTAGTCCGTCAACCACCTCTACATGTGTACCGGAACTTCGGAGAGCATTGCTTACTGAGTAGAGTAACCTTCCCCAAGATAAGATCAATAATTTAATACTCAGCATTCCTAAGCGTTGTAAGGACTGTATTTCATCATCTGAGAGACATACAATGTATTAACCATCATACCAACCATGTAATGTTAAGTTTTTGTGAGGGAGATATTTTTTGTAATTGCTTCAGAGAGCAAAAATCGTAGTTTTTATAAATGGTATTCTACATAGACCACCTTTTTTTTGTTCATGATCTTTCGTTTAATAAATGGACTTTATGAATAACTCATGTTTGTTTTGCTTCTGAACCTTTATTTGCCTCAGTTAGCATTATCCTTAATTTATGGACATGAGTGTAAATGCCAAATAAATAAAATTACACAGAACAAACCAATGTTTTGGTAGACTCAAGATGGATCCTGCGACAGCTTCCGCTGCTATTACGGCAGCCATAATTGTGTGGACAACAGTAGCTTCAGTTGCTCTACATGCTGATACGCCGTATGTCATTTGCTCTTATGTCATTTTTAACAAGGGAAACACGATACTTTAAATATATAAAGAAGTAACATGAATGATGACAATGCAGTTGCTTGTCAGGAATTTTTGAACCTATGAAACAATTTTTTATATAGTTAATATCGATAATTTATTCTCAAAAGCAAGTTCATGGCCGTGCTTTTTATAGTTCACGTGGGTCGCAGCACTCCTATTTTACCATGTTTTTATTAACTTCGATTCTTGTTTGTTTGTTTGTCCGGTACAAATCTTGCAATCGATTTTTAACTAACTTCCCGACTAGCTAAATATTTGAAACTTTCAGAATAGCTCAGAACCCGGTGACAACACAAATTTTTGATTAGTTTTCTTTTAATTAATTAAAATATGAAAATAATAACCTCCTAATAGCTTTAAAAATAGCCATTAAAATATTATCTATAATTTAATTGTTGCCAAAAAAAAAAAAAAAAAAAAAAAAGCTTACGAGGTTTTTTTTTTTTTTTTTTTTTTTTTTGACATAAAAATAAATACATTTAATTGAACGTGAATGGTAAAAAATTGTAAAATGTTAAATTATGCATCTCACAAAAATTGACGTCATTATAACTTTAAAAATTTTATACGCATTGATAAAATGCTTATGTAGTTCTATAGCTTATGATTCAACAGAAAACTTAAAAACATGATATATAAAAAGTTTTTTAACTTATAATTATTTTTGCGATCGTTTTACCTTACTGTCATCACAATTTTCAAAAAGAAAATTCTCTTGAAGGTTTCAATGCTATAATAGCTCTAAAAGCTCCAAGAAAAATTTCTTTAAAAAAATTGTGGTGACAGTAAAATACAACGATCTTGAAAAGGTAGGAGCGCTACGACCCCCGAGTTCATTATCCATTTCCCATTTTAAAGAAGGACTTTAAAAATGGGAGATTTTTTTTTTTTTTTTTTTTTTTTTTAACTGAGATGAAAGCATCGGCAGAAAAATTTCTAGAGAGGATCAAGAAATCTAACTAATTCAATCTATATGGAGGATCAAGCCACCTTTTATACTATTTTCTAAACCATTTCGCTTTATGGAGATGGGAAGAGAGAAACCTATACTTTCATAAAACTTAATGTTTTTCTCGTAATAGTTAATTATTTAAAATAACTTTATACATATATATTTTCAAAATTATAAAAGATAAAGACAAGTTACAATGATTTTTAAAAATCCAGGGAAGGATCATGGTTTCCTCTTGCCCTTACTTGCAGTTAGTACATGATGAATATAATTTTAAAAATGAGATTTTTCTGCTAAACATTTCTGCTAAATTAATTTTTTTAAGCAGAAAAATAAAAAAAGCAACACCTTCAATCGTTTAAAAACAAATCATCCTAATTTCCATACTTTATTTGTTTTAGTTTCTTTTTACTGTTATGATATCTGAGAAAATGATGCATCAAGTGAGTAAATTTAATTTACGGTAGATATTTTTTTTCTCTTCTTAAAACAGCTTTAACCATTTTTCTGTTTTTGGAAACTTCTAAATACGGTGATTATCATACATTTGCTATCCATTTTCATGGTCATGTTTAATGATTGATATTTGATGACCATCTCATTCTTTGTGAATCAAAACGCATCTTAACAACTTAAAAAAGTTGTTTGACCTACTTCTTACCAAACAACTTTTGTCAATCATCGCAGATAAAGTTCTTAAACAAATGATCAAATTTATGTTGAAAGAAATTTCAAGTTATCTCAAACAATTGAGAAATACAATAATTTTGTCAGATCGTACGATGCAATGATTTTCTTACAGCAATATGCAGCAATAATTTTCTGAAACTTAAATAAAACATACATGCAAAAAATGAGAGTACAGGAATTTTACTGATGTAAAGAATTAGAATGATAAATATTGTTACCAAAAAAAAAAAAAAAGATAAGTGTGTTTTGTAAGGTTATACTGATTTTGCAAATTTTTAATTTAATCTTATTATCTACATTCTGATTTCAAATTTCATGATTCGTTAAAATATTCATTGAAGGATATAAAAATAGACCTGTAATCGATTATATGGAGTATAATTGGCTGAAATATTTCAAAAAGAAGGTCAAATAAAGTGACCTTATTAAGAACACGAGTGAATGAAAAATCCAATCTTCGAGAAGCATCTTTATTTATTTATTTAATAACTTAACTTTATTCCAAAAACATTTGAAACTGGTGACAGACTGGTGATCTCTTATGTGTTATAAGAATATTAAAATGAAATTTTAAATTTTCAAATACAGAAAGACCCCGCTTAACGCGGGGGATACGTTCCATCAAAGTAGAGCGTAATGCGAAACAGCGCTAAACGAGGCTATCTTAATTTCGGGGAATCCCCGTACTGCTGCGAGCAATTTCGGGGAATCCTCGGGTTGAAATAAAAGAGCGCTAAACGAAACAGCGCTAAATGAAACAGCGTTAAGCGGGGTCTTACTGTATTTGAAAAATAAAATTTATGTTAATGGGAAATTAATAATTTAATGGGGAAGTAAAATTATCAGTTTTTAAAGATTGTATAATATTTAAAAGTGTAAAACAAACAAGTTTTTCAATGAAGTTCTTATTAACCCAAAAAAGGGAAACAATATTTGTGGATATCTATTAGAAGATGTATGTTTCGTATAAGCCATAACTTTTTGCAAAACAAGAATTTAAATTTCATCTCAAATTTTAATATTCTGAAAGCTTTTAGTTTAAACATAACATAGATGTATAATGAATTAAAATTCATTCAAATATAAATACGATACTACAAATGTTAAATGTTAATTTTATATTATATTATTAAATATTAACAGTAAATATATATACTTAATATTAACACAAAACACAATGCAATGATTTGTGATTAGTTAATAAAAAGTCTTCTGTCAGATGTTATAGCGAAATCTTTGTACCTTTTGAATTATACACAACTGATCTTATTGGTAAAGCTGCCTGAATAGATACTTTTTATGAGTAAAAAAGTAATTACCCAATTTAACTTACTCTACCAAATAAATAGTAGAACCGATACTAAACAAGTTTGAATAAAGTTGTATTGCATTTCAGATATAAAATTTTATTAAAAGCTGTCTTTATATAATATTTTTTTAAAAAATTTAATTGTTTTATATGTGCATCCAAATTTAACACCATAAAAAAAAAAAAAAAAAAAAAAAAAAAAAAACAATCTGGTGTGTAACAACCATACGATTTCCATTACCACTAATACACATATTATAAACATTTTTTGGAGATACTGTGGTTAGAAGACATAAAATTAGCCTACCCAATCAGATGTCCAATAATTTTCCTGTATCAGCAAATTAATATATATGTCGTAAAAACTATGAAAGAGAGTTCATGTAGTGAATGTATACATATATAAATCCGTAGAGTCGTTTTTTAAATACCAATTTCAGGGATAAAAACTAATCTACCTAATCAGGACATCTCTCAATTTTCCTACAGCAAATAAGTAATACATGCGAAAAAATACCTAAAATAAATCAGGAAAAAATTCAGTCAACCTGACTCATAAGAAAAACTAGTATGTCGTGGACACCACAAGACTTTCTTCTATATTTTCCTATACATATTCACTCAGTAACAATACTAAAAAACAAATAAAAATAAAAATTACGTTTTTTTTTCTAAGTTTTTTTTTTTTTTTCGTTAAAAGCAAAAAAAAAAAAAAAAAAAAAAAATCGATAACTTTGTTTTAAATTATCACAGTGCACAATTTTATTTTTCTAGTTAACTACTACTGTTATCAAAAATTCATATTAATTTTACAATCACAAGTTTAAAATAACTTTCATTATGCACATTTTTGTTAAAGCCGTTTTTGAGTTACAGATACCACTAATGGACAATATTCCTGTGACGTCACCGTAGGTAAAATCGCCGAACACGTGGCCGATATTTTGTAAACAAATTAGATTCAAGATGACATTTTATTGTTACTTATAACATTTTCCAAAATATTTCTGCAGTGAAACTTAATAATAATGTTCAAACAAGAACAAAAGAGAAATGTAAACAACTGAATCGAATGATAAAGTTAAGACTATTCCATATCGTAAAATTGCAGAACATTTTATGTATACAACACACATGCATACATATATATAATGAAAAAAAGATTAATAAGAACATTTTATACACACACACATATATATAGACATCAAAGCGTAAATAATTAGAATTTCAATCACTTTAATAAAGGAAGTTACTAAATGGAACATCCGTTTAAATTTGTTAACATCGCCACAGTTCGCATGGCAACTTTTAATATTACATATGTTGATTAATATTAAAGTATATTACTAAAACTGGATTAAAAACAAAACAAAGTTATCACTATATCACTCTTACTTAAATTTCATATAATCTGTAACTCTTAGAAATAATATTGCAAGATAAAAATTTGCAAGCCACAATGCTTTGCAATGGTAGAGTTGAGAACTGTTTACCGAAAACAGCTGATTTTTTATAGTCTCGAACCCAAAGGAGGAATATGGTCCATACACATATTGAGGTACCACTAATACACATATAGTGCGACCACGTTTCCTACGACTAGCAGTGAGGCCGAGTCCAAAAGTTTGGAGGGATGCAAAATTGGCCGAGAGATAGTTATTTGGCAAACATCCAGTTATTCGGTGTTCCCTTATCGCTTGTTTTCTCTCACTCACCCCTACTTTAACACTGGACTCGTTCAAAAAACACTTCCGCTTATTCAATTTTTACCAAAAGTTGGCAAAGTCATTTGTACACCGGACTCTTTTCATTATGCAGTTTCGCGGTTTTATGTTTAATCGCTTTGGACATGATAGTCATAAGATTTCTCACACAAACGCACATATACACACAGACTAATTTAAATTAATACTTTTTTGTACTCAAGAGACCTTAACATATGTAAATCAGATGAAAACTTGATATTGAAATATTTGACTGTATATAGATACTTCCATTACTACAGTAATTGAGTAATAGAAGTAATAATCTGGTATGTCACTCACACGACATTCTCTTACCCTGACATTTAATACTATAAATACAGGTTGCAGATTAAGAGGTGTTGGTGTTGGTGTTTAGGATTAAGGCCGATTGACTGCTGTAGGTCCTGGGCCTGAGGGGGAGTGCCTTCCGTGGAGGTCTTTCTAAGGGGCCCTAGCCCGTATTTACGCAAGTTTCGGAGAAAACCACGGAAAACTCCGAACGGCTAGGCCGACGAGCGCGACCTGGGATCGAACCCGGCACCTCACGTCTACCAGCTTTGAGCGCAGAACCGCTCGGCCGCTGGTGGGCGCAGATTAAGAGGTAAGATAACGAGTAATGTTACGTAAATCTGTGTTAAACAATTCAAATTAGGCTTTGGAAGAGTTTTATATAATAATTATTTCTGTGTGAGGGGGCTACCACCCCTCTCAACCCCCCGTTTCATTAATGCACCTACATTTATATAGAATTTATATCGGCTATTAAACAATAATTCTCTTTTTATAAAAATATTTATTAAAATTATTATTTAAAAAAATTATCTTTTATGATAATGCAGATGATTTCCATATTAGAGAAGTAGTATAACACCAAATATCCAAAAAACGTCCATTTTATTCTCAACATTAAAAAAAAAAATCGATAACTTTGTTTTAAATTATCGCAGATCGATGGTTCAACCATTCGTTTTAAAGGTATTGGTGAGCTCTTTTGAAAGATACCCATCACGAAAATTTACTCCCCTCGAGGGGGGACTTTCCACCCAGGGGGGCAGGAGAGGCTCCTACATACACACATTTTTTTTCCCAGTTGACTATCTCTATTACAAAAAATATATATTCGTTTCATTTGGTTTAGTGCAGTCTATAGACGTTAAACTCTATTTACCTGCAATTTCCCCCATAGACTTAATGTATTAGAATTCTCTTGATTGTCCCTGTACACGAACCATTTGCTTGATCTTAACGAAAAGCTTACTGTTGCATCCCTATATGATACACATTTAGAATACCATGTTTGAACTTTCTGCCATAATTTGTTTTTGAGATATGCTGATAACAGACAGACACACACACAGACACACAGACCATTTGCTAAAAACATGATTTTCATATTCAGGGGACCTCAGAGCATGTAAATATAACAAAAACTCGTGTTCGAAAATTTGACCCAAAAACAATACTTTCTCTACCTTGTGGGTAAGAGAAAGCAAAAAAGCTATACCCTTCAATCAATGTAAATAGAAATATTCATGATGTTTCTACAATTAGTTAATAAGTATGTCTAAAAATTACTATTTTACAAAGAATGCGTTTTAGAAGATTTAGATCGAGTAATCATGATGATGGAATTTTCCTACACCATTTCCTTATGCTTTTATATTATGATGTTTTTTATTATACGCTTTTAATTACTTTGTTTCTTGTATGTCAGGGTCAAATCTTGCAAGCGAATTTTAACCCTCTTTTTATCATCCAAAAGAACTGAAATTTTACATATACACGTAACTCCGATGAAAATACAAGTTCAAGCAGTAACGGTCTTGGGGAATCTGGAGCCCCCAACGCCAGTTCTCAAAAAAATTTTTATAGTATGTTTTAAAATAAAAGCGTGTTTTAGAAATTTTGTTACTTTATATGGCATTATTTAAAGTGTAACACAAAAACTCATTGGAGGAAAAGGTTAAGAATTCATGTATCATGAGATTATTATAAAAGAAATAACCGAAAATAACCGAAAAAATAAGTAAAAGTAATCTAATATTAGAAAAGAAATTTTTGAATAATTTTAATATTGATAACCTTTACCATTTACTTGGAAATTTGTTTTATTTCCATTGACTTATCCATAGATTAAAAAATGTATAATGTGAAAATTGGGTGTTTTGCAGAAAATGTTTGTAATTCTCCCTGATTTTAATATAAAAATGACCCTCAAAACATAATTAATGGGAACCATTTAATTGTAAACATTACTTCCACCAACTGATACCAGTATCAAATACGCGTAATGATTTACGGCAAAATTAATATAGGGTTTTATTTATTTATTTATTTTTCTTACGGCCATACATTTACTTAAATCTATTATAGCCTATCTGTATGACAAAATCCTGAATATAAAAATAATTTAATTACCTGAATACAAAAGTAATTTTAAATTGATTTTTACTCAGCAGAATTTATTGATATACGAGAATTGAGATTCCTAATCGTGATTATTAAAGGCAGCTAATTGTGAAGAATATATGAACACATATGGGTTGGCGTATCATACTTCTCATTAAACTACGGAAATTTAATTTGTAAGAAAAGTAGATTACCTATAATAAAAGTATCCATTTTAAAGAGTTGATATTTTTAAAGTAAGGTTTAATTTGGTTTGGCGTTCTATAGTTATTCTTTTGCACACGAAAGCTAATTTTATGGAGGACCTACTGTTTAAAGTGTATTCTGAAATACTACGAACATTTATGCTTGATCCGGGACTCGAACATGTCACCAAGTAATTGAAACACAGAGGGCTAACCATTTGGCCACAGCATGAGCCTTTTTAAGGGAAACTGTGATAAAAACTAATTTGAAAAAAAAAAAAAAAAAAAAAAAAAAAACGATATTGAAATTAAAATGATCTGTGGCCACGTTAATTTCATGTAGCTTCCCAAACATTCCACAGAACTATTAATAAGAAGTGAAATAAATACATAAATAAACAAATAAATAAATAAACATAATTTATTTACAAGGAAAAAAAATAATAATATAATCACTAAGAAGAATTTTTTTTTTTTTTTCAAACCAATATACAATCAGACAAAGAAGAAAAAAAAAATTACCTGGAAAGGCATTGTTTAACAGCTCCATCTGCAAGTTGCTTCAAATTTATAAGTTTGTTCCCTCGCCATGCACCGTCTGAAATTAATAAATGAGTAAAACAGATTTTTTAAAAATAGATTTTAAAAGTATTTTAGTAGAAGAATTCTTTGTGGTTGAAAAAATATCATACCTGCAGTGATTAATATGCTACTTTTAGAATCGAACATTCTTTCTGCTAAAGATTCAGAAGAGAATCCTCCAAACTGAATAAAGGAAAAGAAGAACATCCATTAGTAAACTTGTTTTTAAATAGCTTAATTCAAATAATTCAACTCTAAATAAATTCAAATTTTATTAGACTAACTCTGTACTGATAAGTAAAAAGGATTTAAGTCCATATTCTTTATTTTTCAGGAGATGAAAAATAAAGTTAAACTAACTAAAAACTAATGAACAGAATCGATTAGGAAAAAGGGATTATGTTGGTTTATACGCTTTATACCATTCAATGATTGTTAATCTTCATTTAATAAAAGGGAAAATTGAATTAAATATTTTATACCAAAGATTAATGCTAAATTTCTGACTTGAATCTTTTTTTACCAATGGATTTTCTCAAAGACTAAATAACATGGATTTAAATCCTTTATATCAATCGATTGAGAATTTTTTTCTGAGTCTGACTATGTACTTAACTCAAGATCTACATTTTTGGACTTAAATCTTTTATACTTATCAGTACAGAACTAATAATGAAATGGATTATTTTACTTATTTCTAGTTATCACGCAAGAATTTTAAAGGAAAATACTTGTAAACCTCGTGATAAAATTGAAATAATTCTTGAAATAATTTCAATAAATACTAAATTAATTTCCCTGTAAAGTATTCTAAAAGCTAGGGGAAACAAATACTAATCCAGCATGTACAATAAATTCTTCTTGGAACATCCTTGTTTTTAAAATATATTTTTTGATCATGCTTGTATAATAGTAAGAAATTAGAGGTGAGATACACTTAATTATTCAAAAGAATTTAATTCTAAAGCTTTGAAAATATTTTTTGATCAATTTTTTAAAAGTGTTATATCAAAAATATTTTGTCTGTATTAAAATTGTATCAAAATCTTCACAGAATAACGTATTTCTTACGGTTTGAAATTTGCATTAAATTCATTTAGTACAAATATTTTCATATTTATTTCCTTTTATATCTTTATTATGTTACCACCGATTCCAATCTATTCGATATCAAAGTTGCAAAATTTAGGGACTTTTTTAATCAATAATCCCCAATAATTTTGAGGAGTGATATTTGATATGCATAGTAGATGATTAATCTTCGAAGTGATTAGGCAACCGTTACAATTAAAAATTTGTGGTAGAAACTAGCGACCCTAAATACAGAGGGTCGTAGGGTCTCTAATAGATATTGAATAAAAATTTTCCTAAATTTGGCAACACTGCACGAGATAAGCTGAAGTTGATGAAATATGTTTGGGAACTATTGTTCTAGTTTTAACGTCTAAAAATTTCTGTGATACTTATTAGATGATATATTAAGTACAGATGTAATGCGCGATACCATCGATAGCGACTTTTGCTACAGTTCATCTTACAATGTAATGGTTTATAAATTTCAAGACCCGATTTTTTTCGATTATAAAATAATTGAAAAAAATCTGCAAAAAAATTGTACGAGGGATGTTGAGACAGCGTGTGTACCTCTGGATGAAAAACTACAATTTTTCTTCAAAAGTAATTATCGGCTGCCCTTTAGTAAAATACTGCTACATTAAATAAACATACATTGTTGTAAAATAATAAATAAATTACATACATTAAATTATTAAATTAATTAATGAAAAAAAATATGTAGAATAAATCAATGATATCAAAAACTGGTTATAAATAAACATTCATAATAGCAAAATTATTTTTTTTCCCTCTTCCATTCCGGTAGATTCCGCATGCAGAGGCCACACGCCTCTTATATTTTTAACATTACAAATAGTAAAAAGATAGAGGAACTTGTGTAATTTGTTTTCGGAATTTTCTTGATAAAACAGAAAGATTGGCTGTAATAACTTAAAAAAAAATCTGGACATACATTTCAATATAAAATGTATTTTAAATAATAATTATTATTAATATTACTTACCACAACATTATGTGTAGCACCAATTCTACTGCATGCAAGCATAGCTATTACTGTTTCAATAATCATAGGCATATAAATTGTAACTCTGTCGCTTTTCTTCACGCCTAGGGAAAAACAAAAATCATTATCAATTTTTCACTTAATTACTGTCAGTTTCATTTCATTTGTACATTATTACATTGTGCGCTAAATAAAATTCCATTAATATTTTTTTTTTAATGTCAATCTTTTCTTAAATATTTTTAAAGTAAAATAATTAAATATTTTTTACAGGGCATATCTTCAATTTTGTAATTTTTAAAGTTGGATCCCCAGAAATTTTCAATTAATTTTAGGAAATTCTGAATCCTTTCTTTTTTTTTTTAATGGAATTTATAAGCTGCATAAAATCAATTTTTAAAAATAAAAACCGAAGACCAGTTTTTTTTTTTTTTTTTTTTTTTTTTTTTTTAATACCTCATATATTCTGGTTCCTTACGTGTTATCTATGATAAGATTATTTAATATAAATTAATGTTTTTCTTATAAATTTGACCCATAAAATAATAATAATAATAATAATAATTTTTTGCCCATTTCTAAATAATTTCTTGTATCAATTTCATAAATTGATTTAATCACATTACATACAATCCTTTTTCTGTCCTTATAACTAATATTAAATTTCATGGAATCTGCATGTTCTAATTCTATTGTGAAAATGGTCATATGGCTTGTATTTTTATTTATTTATTCCTTTATTACATGTAATACACTACAACACTACATTAAAAAACTCTTTACATTTATATTTTTTTCTACAAATGTTAGTAACCCTATTGAATACCCAATTTATTTTTTATATTTATTTATTTGTTTGTTTGTTCTAATTAATTGAACTTAATTTTGAGCTATATATTTATCACAGTTACTACTTTTTCTTTTGTTTGCACGTGTAAAAATAGTCTAATATAAGTAATTTGCATGAGATTTTTTATATGTTTCCTTGAATCGAATTGTTTAAACATTTATATAAATACATGCACACACACACACATTTGACGCTTATTTCAATGAAAGAAACCCATGAAAAAGAAAAAAAAAAAAAAAAAAATCTGTAATTTAAAATGTACCCCATTAATTTTTTTTTTTTTTAAATACTGTTAGATTAAATACTGTTAATTTGCATGAGATTTTTTATATGTTTCCTTGAATCGAATTGTTTAACCCTTTCAGGGGCGGTGGCTAGAGGGTCTATCCACCTACTTTAGAAATTTTTCTCTAGGTGTGCAGTGGCTACTTTTTCTATCCACTTTTATGAAAAGTTAATATGTACTTCTAAAATTGAAATAGAGATGGCAGCTCTACAGTAACTTTAAGCAGGATGTGCCTGTGACTTTTTTAAATGGACAAGTTGCGGGAAAATTTTTTGAAGTTTCTATTATATATTTTTATGAAAAATAAATTTTTATTCAAAAGTATTTGGTAGTGTAAATATACTGTAATGCACCTTTTAAATACAACAGATTTACATATTATCTCAGATCATTAATTTTAGTTTGATTTTTTGGAGCATCTTTTAGGTGGATAGACCCTCTAGCCACCGCGCACATATGTCAGGGGAGATACCATAAAACAGGCTGTGCTGGGGAAAAGAATCTCAATTTCTTTTCCTTTGAGATAAACAAACAGGGTCTTTTGGGGTTAGTGAACTGTGATAAATATAAACAGTAAGGGATAGCAGAATGTAAATACAGATGTAAATAAGCGAGGGAGGGTTCTTACAAAAAAGCTATTCAGTATTTCTGTTTACAATATAGAGAGAGGCTGCTTTTTTCTATTGCTCTTATATCGTGATTTTTAAAAATAAATTTTTATTTCCATAGCTTTTAAATGTAGTTAATTTCTCTAAATAATCTTAAATTCAATTAATATATCTTAATTTTTATCATAATAATTCATAGAAAAGGCTTATCTTTGGATGAAGCTATTGCTCTGTTTGAAGAGCTACACTCAGATGATGATTCTGCAGTATCTGGATCACGAACAAGTGATAATGAGGAATATGTTCCAGATTTACCTGAAGAAGAAATTGTTTCAAGTTCGGAAGACGAACAAACCAGTGAAATAGAAGCTCCTTCTAGCTCAAGAGGGCGAGTAAATTGGAGCAAAAATTTTCAAGTTCGCCAATCTGTTCCAGAATTTATGGAAGAAAGTGGTCCTGCACCTGAGGTCCTTGATATTGATAATCCAACACCACTTGGAATATTTTTTATGTTTATGGCAATGACATTTTGGGAAGATTTAGTTTTTCAAACAAACTTGTATGCTACCCAGTTAGGAAAATCTTTTACTCCAATAGATATAGAAGAAGTTTTAAGATTTATTGCTATAAATCTTCTTATAGGAATAAAACGCTCTCCCAGCTATAGATATAATTGAATTACTATAACTTTTATTCCTTAAATAGTAAATAATTTTTTCTTATTACTAATGCATAAAGGTTTCTAAACAAATTTTAAACAGCCCATATATCTGTGTATATATATATATAATAAATCATTAAAAAAGGATAAAAAAGCATTATAATTTAAGTAATAATTAATTATTGTTACATAGTATTATTATAATTACATTTTCAAGGCATAGTTTCAATTTTTATTCCTTAAATATATAAATATTTATTTCCATTCAAAAATTAAGGTACATGACGTATGTGCGCAGTGGCTAGAACGTCTAGCCACCACCCACAAAAAAATCAACACATGCTGAATTTTTTTCTTCATCAAATATGACTTGTAGGGGATGTTTACTTTATGATATATATATATTTAAAAGGAAATTCAATCATTTTTACTTAGTGCCCCTGAAAGGGTTAAACATTTATATAAATACATGCACACACACACATTTGACGCTTATTTCAATGAAAGAAACCCAAGAAAAAGAAAAAAAAAAAAAAAAAAAAAAAATCTGTAATTTAAAATGTACCCCATTAATTTTTTTTTTTTTTTAAATACTGTTAGATACCTAATTATTTCAATAATAACAATAACAACAACAGTAAATTTCGTGTTGTTTCGGCGAAAAATTATTTCGTAGCGTATCAGAAATTTTTGTATAAATAATCTGAGAGGAAATATAGTTTTTGAAAATACCCTGAAAAGTTTCAGAAGAAAAAGAATTTTAAAAGTCAAGGTCATTTTATTTTAAAGTTGCAACAGAAATGTGGGATGATATTGGGAAAAACTTATAATCTAAGTTGTAATACCAGATTAACGACAGCTTCCCATAAGAAACGTGTTACATGGATTTGATTTTTCCGCAAAATGGTAACGTCGCTTTCAACGAACCAGTATTTAATCAGGTACACATCGAAAATGAGAGTATTGTTCTCTGGATAAGCGTTAATGGCAACAGCTGTCAAAACTTTCACCTTTATCGAAATGTGTTAAAGAAACGTGTCAACTGAAAGGAGTGTGGTGTGATAAATTTCACAGCTGATATTAATTCCATGCAGATTCAGATGTTTAGTGCATACAATATTGGAGCATACGCTCGAAAAATCAGTAAAACACGCACTGTATTTACTTTTCACTGGATGATTTTGGAAGAGTCCAGTACATTGAGGCAAATATAGAGTACACTCAAACATTTTAATTTTTAAGCAGTTTTCTATAATTCAGATTTTTTCTATAATTCACTTTCTTTTCTGTGATTCATATTCGATTTTCAAACACAACAAAGACATTTATTTGAATTTTACCAAAATACAAATGTTTTTCCGATCTTTAACATCAACAAGACTATAACATATCTCATTTGAAATTAAGAATGGAGATAGAGTACATTACATCTTTAGACATTCAAGCTTAAATTGTGATTTAATTTTTCATTTAACGAAAATTGCTTCTAAGAATAGTCACCAAGATCGTAGTCAAGAAGAGGGGGGGGGGGGGATAAAGTTTCAAACTTTCTGCGAAATTTTGCAGATTTATTAAAACTTTTTCAATTATATATATATATTACACATTATTTTTCGCTGAATACCCATGTTCAACTTAGGGTCTTGTACCTGAACCCGATAGCTAATTTCAAGTCAACTCTAAACTCAATCTGAGCTCGCAAGACGGTTTGAACTTAAACCCAGGTCGCATTCATTGGCCTAGCCATTCGAAATTTTCTATGGTTTTCTCAGAAACTAACTAGGAAACCTTAGGATCCCCCCTCTACACGGAAAACATTGCACCCAGGTATTGAACCGCATATTAGTTAATTGTCCCTAGCCTTACACATCACCATCATCTAAATTTGATCTAAACTCGAAAAAAACATGAAGAACATCAATGATTCAGAAGAATCAAAAGGATTTACGCTGAACATTGTAAAAGTGTGTTTTAAGTGGAGACTTCCGATACGGAAGTTTACTTCAGTACAATAATTTGGCTATGCGTATAATTATACGCATATGCAGTTATGCAGTTGTATTTCTGTCAAACAAATTTCTGTTTATTATTGCGATTTCTGTAAACATGCCCACGCACATGCGCGCGCGCGCGCACACACACACACACACAAAAAAAAAAAAAAAAAAAAAAAAAAAAGTAAAAGAAAAAAACACCTTAATCCAAACTTAACGGCCCTCTTCACTTACCGTCGCCGGAAGCCCGAGCCAGTGTTATTCTATGGGGAAATATTCTTTACAAATAACTTACTAACTAATACGTATTTTTAAATTCTGTTTTCACATTCAGAAATTTCCCAACTGTTAAATTGACAGACTTTTTTTAAAAATGTATTTTTTTTATTTTTAATATTTTATTTTGAAATTGCAAAATGAAAAAAATTCACATATTGAAAATTCGTATTTTGCAGCTTCAAAATAAAATATAAAAAATTAAAAAAATAATTTTTTGAAAAAGGTCCTTCAGTTTAACAGCTGGGAATTTTTAGAATGTGAAAATTCGTATTTTGCAGCTTCAAAATGAAATATAAAAAATTAAAAAAATAATTTTTTGAAAAGGTCCTTCAATTTTAACAGCTGGGAATTTTTAGAATGTGAAAACATAATTTAAAAATATGTATTAGTTAATAAGTTATTTGTAAAGAAAAATTTCCCATAGAATAACATTAGTTTCTGCTTCGGACGGCGGTGAGTGAAGTCCCTTAAGTGCCAAGAAATAAATTTCAGTTTGTATTTTCCTAGATTAAGCATATACTGTACTAAAGTTTGAATCCTTTCCGAAATTTTTTTTACAGGCTACAACCGTGTTAGCTGCGGATAAAATCAGCCCATTTATTCTGATTTATAGAATTTTTAGCAACAGTGAACTTATTCTCAAACTAGTACTTGAAGACTAATGTAGCAAATTTGAACAACGATAACGTTTACAGATTTAACTTATAAAATATTGATGGTAATTTGTTGTAATGACATAAGGAATATTCTCACAAAAATGGTAAAATTGAGGAAGCTGGAGGTAGTATCAATAAACTATCAATCAAAACTTCCGTCAACAGTATACACATTTTATTTTTATTTTATTACATTTTTTAATGAAATAATATTGCACTGCTGGAGTAGAACTAGCTCTTAGTTCGCAGATAATCAAATGATTTCTTAAAAATCGACGTTAGGAGAATATTTCTTAGACTAGAGCCTACCCCAATCATATAAACCCAATTTGTTTTTAATTCCTTTGATCTTGATAATTGTTTTGCGATATGTTTCTCATTTCTCCTGGAAGATAAATTGGATAGCAAAGATTGGATTAATTTTTGTTACTTTTAGATACTTTGCTATGAAACTTCTTTGAATTTAAAGTTGGTATTTTACAAAGAAATAATTTAACAATGTGTTTTTTCTCTGTTTCTAATTTTTGATTTTGCATGGGAATCAAACAAAAGTGGCATAAAATTTAATAAAAAATAACCAATGGTATCACTTCTGCCAATTTCTTTCGTGTTCAGAATATTTCATTGGAACAAATTGTTATAAATTATCAATTGTTACAACCTGATGGTAATACCACATTTTCTTTTTTATAAAATAAACTTTGCGTAAATTATAACTTTCCAGTAAAAAAAAAAAAAAAAAAAAAGTGTTTTTTTGTATGACAAACATCAATACCCACTAAATTTAGTCTATACACTATATTTCAGGAAAAATAGTTATGATAATAATTTGTAATAAAAGCATTTATTTACGAGATTGTACGGTTTTTAGTTTGGTGTAATGTCCTCATTAAACACATAAAAACATTTACTTTGGTTTTAAAATAATAATAATAATAATAATAAGGACTCTTTTATGCTAATTTTGTTCATAATTTTATAATTTCTCATTTAATTTTGCTAGATTTATATTTATTAACGGTTCCTGCTGTATTTGATTCATCGCTTGCCCAGAGCCCGATCAAGCCAAAAGTAGATCAAGAGCTTGATGCTAATTCGAGCACTCTTACCTATTATTTTGTCCATGGTTTTCACCACTCTTTGAAGAAAAAATTTAAATTTTCCTACAGTTTTACCTAAAATATAATCTTTGTAAAACTTTTTATTTTGCTTTCAGAAGTAAAATTCTTATAAAGTGCTATTTCAAGACCTCCTTATAAAGTGCTGTTTCAAGACGAGGTGTTAAATGTTGATC
Organism: Salticus scenicus; assembly: GCA_963930645.1. Classification (NCBI taxonomy): domain Eukaryota; kingdom Metazoa; phylum Arthropoda; class Arachnida; order Araneae; family Salticidae; genus Salticus; species Salticus scenicus. Next base: position 121,054,273 of record OZ005655.1, read on the forward strand.
CCAAGCGCTATTTTTAAGAGCATTTTTGTATATTTTTAATTAATTTTTTTTTAAAATTATAAACGAAATTTTGGGCTACCCAATATAAGCCACGGCCCTGTTGGCCCGTGTGTTAATCAGGCCCTGTCTTTGTCGCTGTATAATTTTACCGAAATTACATTGTACAGTTTTAATATTCAAGAAAAATCATTTATGATAATCACTACTTTTAATTTATAACAGGAACTGCTATTCAAAGAAAAAATAATTCTCGTAGCGTTATTTACTTTTTAAGAGTGATAGAAGGGTGCAGCCCCCTAAAACTTTATTTGCAATAAGATGTTACTGCTTTCTGTCAAACGATGCGCTGCTTGTGATTTACAATGAAAAAATACATCCATAAAATAATTCCTTGACTTTTTTTTTTTTTTTACTTTTTTAACAAATATATAATTTTTCTACTGTTGAAAAAGCCTCCTTATTATTAAGTAAAGATAGCATATCCGTTATCTATATTTGCCTTTTTTTTTCTTTTTTTTTTCCCTGCATCATTTTGATATCTTATCATTTTGAAGCTTGGCCGTGAAAAAAATTTCTTTTCTTACTCTTCCGCCATTTACTCTACCGCCAAATGCACACGAAAGAACATAAAAATTATATATATATATATATATATATATATATATATATATATATATATTCAGAATAATAACAAGATAAATATATAAGCTTCATAGGCAAAACTTGGATTATTTACTTTAATTCAGTTAAAATAAGTCAAAAAGTTCACTGATCTGTTATGGGCTGATGCATTAATTACAGTGTTGTAACTCAGGCAATTATAGTTTTAAGAATAAGTTTTAAAAATTTCTAAACATAGCTGGTGCACAATCTTGCAAATGATAATATGCATTAATAATTAACTTTAGAGTTTTTTTTTTTTTTTTTTTTTTTTTTTTTTTTAACTGAGGTGTTACTTTTTGATAGAAATTAAAGATTGAACAAGAAGATTCTTATTTTATTATTTCCTTAAATTAGCCCACATTCACTACACTCGGTAAGAAAAGTGACACAAGTCAAAAATGGAAATTTTAAGTTTATGCCATTGAAAAATTTGTATGAATTTTCTCAATGTACGCAAATAACATTACATCTCTATCTCAAAAATTATCCACCTGAGAGGAAATAGTGGGAGTTTTGTTACTGGCTAGTTAATGCTTTATTTTTATCTTTAAGCTAATATTTCTCAATTATTGCATTTTTGAGTTGTATCTTTTTACTTGGCGGGGTGCAATATATATGCATTTATGAAAATGTGAGTGCTTGTCGATTTATCCAGCTATATGCAAAAAGTTGCTAGTCTATCTTCCATCTAAAAAATAGAGAAAAAGATGTGTAGAGGCAAATTTTTCAAATAAAAATATAATTGGAGTCTTTAATTCTTTTTTAATAATAAAAAAAATAATTTTGCTTCAAATGAGTGACGCGAACAGTGTTTTTTAAACTGGATGGACACATGATTCTCTAAAACCGACAAATATTCTTCCAAAATCATAATAAATAACTTTTATCTCGTGCATTTTTATTCCTGATTCACTTATAGTTAAAAAATCTGGTGTGAAACAACCACACGACTTCCATTACTCACTATTACACGTATTATATGCATTTTTTTTTTAGAGATAATTATAATCAGAAGACATAAAATTGACCTAACGAAGTAGAAACCCAAATTTTTTCCAGTAAGAGAAACTTAATACATGTGTAAAAGCATATAAAACAAAGTTTACATAGCAAGTAAAAAAAAAAAAAAAAAAAAAAAAAAGTGGTAGAGTTATTTTTTGAAACACCAATTTCCGAGATCTAAAATTAATCTACCTAAGCAGGATGACCGTTAATTTTTCTGTAATAACCACATAATACATGAGAAAGGATATCTAAAATGAATTTATGTAACAAATTTCAAGAAGTTGAGATACCAATTTTTACTAAAACTTGGCATACTCAATTATTGACCGAAAAACAATAATTACATACAAAAGGACATTTAAAGGGAATTAATACGACGAGTTTGAAAATAATACGTACAGCCATTGTTAAAGGAACGCATTGCAAGACCTGAAATTGAGCTATTTATACAGGGCGCCTATCAATTTTCCTGAACTAACCAATTATATCATTCGAAAGGACATCTAACAGAGTGTTTATATAGCAACCTTGAAGAAAATCGTTTGAGCCGTTTTTGAGATACGGACTTACGGTCCCACTTCCGGTTTTTGATGACCCACTTCCGGTTTTCTAATTTTTTCCAATATTTAGAAAATTCATCTGTACACCAGATTTGCATCAATTCTGAAGTTTCGTATTTCTATCTTTATTAGTTTCGGAGAATGATAGCCAGAAGATTCCGCACATACATACTGACACACACACACAAACCAATTGCCCAAAACTAACTTTTTTGGACTCAGGAGATCTTAAAACGTGTAAATCAAGTGAAAACTCGATATCGAATTTTCGGACAGAATACCATACTTTCATTACCTACGGTAGTCGGGTAATGGAAGTAAAATTAAGAAGAAACCTTTAGAATCATGGGAAATATTTAATTTATAAAAAACGTTTAACAATTCAACTGTCCCCTACTGTTTATTCTCGGCACAATTTTTGAGATCTAACAACTGGTGTAGCTGAACTTGTGATGTAAGCTTTCTTCATCACAGGTTTGTTCCTTGATTTAAGAAGTTATTTTGTCCTCTTATGAATGCCAATATTCAAATATTTGTCTCTTATTAATTTTAAAGTTATTGAAATAGTATAAATGGCAATAGAGAGCATTATTAAACCATTGTATTTTTCAACACCAAGTAACTGGTTATTCTTTAATATTCAGTCATGAACTTTCATATGCACGGATCGGAATAGTTTTTTAAAAATAAAATTGGCATCAGTTCAAGGAGTAATGACACTTCTACATTGTTATGCTCTTGGCGAGGACAAACCATTCTTGAATATTTCATTTAATATTTAATCTAATAATGAAGCTAACATGATGCGTATCTACAGTGCTTCTTATGCATGCTGAAATATAGATTTCAAGTTTTTATTTAATAAGCTTTCTTTCTTTCATCTTCTTTTTTTTCCCCTCTTCTTTTCTTTTTAAATGCGTACAAAGGAAACAAATTTTATTTTCCTCCTTGGGCCGTTTCGTATGGTCATACTGCAGTATTAATTTTTTTTTTCTTTTACTTATTTATTTCTTATCTAAATTCAATATTAGCTTTAAGTAAATAAGAACATAGGAAATTAAGGCCTTCTTACAATTCCATAATTTTCAAATTTCAATAAATTTCTAACATAATTTTAATGAGTTAAATGAAAAAGTAAATAATAAAAAATGTAAATGAAAGTAAAGGTAATTTTATTGATAATTTTATTTATTTACTTTTGTAGTTAGGGGAAGAAATAGACATTATATCAATAAATGTTTTCCTCTTCCGGCTTATATTATATTTACAAGTTTTAAGTTATTCCATATCAAGTTTGACAAATTTTGAACAGATGTATAAGGGATGATGACAACATAATAACAAAACAAATTTTATAGGCGCCAACTAGCATATTGCAAAGAATCAATGAACATTTCTTGATATTTAGTTAAATCTTGATTTAAATTGGATCTGATTTGATTTTGGTTTCAATAGGTGGACTTTCCGTTCTTTTGCAGTATATGTGATAGTTATATCTTCACACGTGGGCGATGGAATTACATTAAACCTATCTTTTGCTTATTATGAGGCTTATTCAATTTTCCTTTCGATCATTAAAAAAGAGATCTTTGTTATCATGTACATTTAGTCAAAGCAATTTGATATCACGCTCATATTCAGTCCTATAACAGCACGTACATCCTGAGGATATTTATAGGATGTCTTTTTATAATCGGAGTATCCTGGAGATGTCCTGTGGAGAAGGTGTGATGCTGGGGAGGTCCCGCAAATTAAACTTGTGCTATTCTTTTATAATAAAGATTTTACTTAGTTTTGTTTTCACCGCATAACACTGCGAGAAGTGTATGAAAAAAAAATGTACTTTTATTAAAGATAAATGTATATATATATATATATATATAATATTCCGTAGAAGAATATGTTAATATTTTTAATAAGAGAGCAAAAAGTTTAGGAAGTTCGAGAATAGATACGACGCCATACCAAAATAGACAAAGTGTACTATTTAAGTCAATATGTTAAAACGATATAAAAAGAAATTTTGTGGAAGTCATAGCGTACTAATTAAAATAAAAGGTCAACTTATCACAAAAATTGGAGAAATAATTCTTGTTTCCCGCCTGGATTTCACTCTTACGGAGCCGATATGAACCAATATTGCATCTTGATTATTTATTTATTTATTTTTTTTGCGTGTGTGTATATGAATGATTTCTAAGAAATTTTTATAAAGTAGTTGAGATATATCAATTTTCCGATCTTTAATTTAGGTAGCATTAGTCCATAAAGACGATCTCGTCTTGGCGCATAACTATAATATACTGCATTCCTTAATTTCTCTTCATAGAATTATCCCCCCCCCCCCCATTTATATAGATATTATGAAATTATTTTAAAGATTACCAGGTTTCATCAGTGTAATGCAATTTTATTTTAAATGAAAGATATTCGGAAAAACGAATGATAATGTAATCTTTCGTTATCTTAGTTTTATAAAATTTTTCTTCTATACGTTGCATAAGAGTTATTTTTAAGTTTCCTCTTGATTTTGTGTCGTAAAAAAGATATTTGTGAGTCAGAAGTCACAGAAATTATTTTTAAAAATATGTTATCTGAATATTTTCATATAAGTGTTTCCTACATCATTTAAAAATATACTGAGAGCAGATTTATTTGAATGAAAGTATATACTATCAGTGAAATGTATTTATAATATATGTAAAATAAAATCAAAATGACAAAAATTAGACTGTATCTTAAATAATTTTTATACTTTTCACAAACTGAATGTTAAAACATAAGAATAGTTGAACCTCGTAATAATTAAATTATTTAAAAAACAAAAACGATTTTTCTGTGCCATACTCAAATAGTTATATAAACAGAATATTTAAATGTTTAATTCTTTTTCTTTCTTTAAAAATAGATTCGGAAAAAAAAAAAAAAAATGTAATTTTGTATGGAGCATAAAAGACATTATTTAGATTATTATCTTCAACAAATTAAACTGAAATAAGCTAACAATAAATAAATAAACAAATAGTATATACATTATTAAAATATTGCTTATGAGAATTTTTTAGGACTGAGGATTATTAGTTTCAATCTGAGGATTTTTACGATACCAGTTTTCGATAGTTGGGCATTTATCGAAAATATAATTGAATAATTTGAAAGTTATGTTGAAAAAAAAAAATAAATAAAATAAAATAAAATCTAATAGTTCTCTGTCCTAAACTAAATTCTGCTTTTGCCAGAATTTCATCAAAATCTCTCTGTGTGTGTGTGTGTGTAACAAAATTTTGTGGCAACTGTATCTCAGGAACTACTGCACAGAACTTTATACAAATTGGTATGTAGTTGCACCTTGACATAAATTAGTGCCTATCAACTTTTGGTAAAAATTGTTTTACAGGTTGCGTTGCCATCCCGCTTTTTCTAAATTTTTAACATGGTAATATAGGACAAAATTTTGTATAAATGTGCATAAAGAGAATTATTTTTTAGTAATCATTATGAAATTTACAAGAAATATTGATAATAGAGATAGTCAATTGGGAAAAAAAATTTGTATGTGTAGGAGCCTCGCCACCCCCCCCTGGGGGGAAGTCCCCCCTGGAGGGGAGTAAATTTTCAAGATGGTATCTTTCGAAAGGTCTCGTCAATACCTTTAAAACGAATGGTTGAACTATAAACCTGTGATAATTTAAAACAAAGTTATCGATTTTTTTTTACTTTTAACGAAAATAAACTTTAAAAAAAATCGTGTATATATATATGTATATATATTTTACGAAATTGAACCAAACTTGGTATTTTGTTGGCCTCTGACATAAACTGGTGCTGATTAGATTTGGAGATCAATCGCTCAACAGGTGGGGCTGTGATCGTATTTTTTTCTAAATTTTTGACATGGCAGTATAGGACAAAATTTCGTATAAATGTACATAATGAGAGTTATTCTTAACCTGTGATTGTAAAATTAATATGAATTGTTGATAATAGTAGTAGTTAATTAGGAAAAAAATTTTGTGCATGTGGGGGCATCGCTTTCCCCCCTGAGGGGTAAATTTTCAAGATGGGTATCTTTCGAAAGGTATCGTCAATACCTTTAAAACGAACGGTTGAACTATAAATATGTGATAATTTAAAACAAAGTTATCGATTATTTTTTACTTTTAACGAAAAAAAAACTTTGAAAAAGAAAAAAATCTTTTTTTTTTTTTTTTTTTTTTTTTTTTAATGTTGTTACTGAGTGAATTTGTATAGGAAAATATAAAAGAAAGTCTTGTAGTGGCCACAACATACTAGTTTTTTTTTTTTTTTTTTTTTTATCTTATGACAACTGCATGGATATAAAATAAATGACTGGATTTCTACCATAATAATGTGATTTGTCTCTATATTAATAAAATTGTAAGCTTTATAACATTAAAATTATTATTTTCGCGAATTCATATATACACTGATGGAAAAAAAAATCCCAACACCAAGAAAAAATTATTGTACAGTAATGAAATTTCAGCAATACATTTGTCTAGGTAACATATTTAATTGATTAAAGTTTCAAGATCACAGGTAGAGCCATTGGCGAGAAGAGCCATTTCAAATGTGAAATGTTGGTACATTAGTAACCGGTGTAACCACCAGAATTTTGAATGCAAGCATGCAAACGTGCATGCATTGTGTCGTACAGGTGTCGGATATCAGTTTGTGGGATGGAGTTCCATGCCTGTTGCATTTGGGCGGTCAATGCAGGGACGGTTAATGCTGGTTGTGGATGACGCTGGAGTTGTCGTCCAATGATGTCCCATACGTGCTCGATTGGAGAAAGATCTGGTGATCTAGCAGGCCAAGGCAACATGTCGACACTCTGTAGAGCATGTTGGGTTACAACAGCGGTATGAGGGCGAGCGTTATCTTGTTGGAAAACACCCCCTTGAATGCTGTTCATGAATGGCAGTACAACAGGTTGTATCACTAGACTGACGTACAAATTTGCAGTCAGGGTGCGTGGGATAACCACGAGAGTGCTCCTGCTGTCATACGAAATTGCTCCCCAAACCATAACTCCAGGAGTAGGCCCTGTGTGTCTAGGCCGCAGACAGGTCGCTAGCAGGCGTTCACCTGGCCTCCTTCTAACCAACGCACGGCTATCACTGCGACCAAGGCAGAACCGGCTTTCATCAGAAAACACAACAGATCTCCACTCCGTCCTCCAATGAGCTCTAGCTTGACACCACTCACGTCGCAAACGGCAGTGGTTTGGAGTCAGTGGAATGCACGCTACAGGGCGTCTGGCTCGGAGCTGACCTTGAAGTAACCGATTTGTAACAGTTCGTTGTATCACTGTGGTGCCAACTGCAGTTCGAATTTCAGCTGCAGACGCAGTACGATTAGCCACAGCCATACGCCGAACACGGCGGTCTTCCCTCTCAGTAGTGCCACGTGGCCGCCCAAAACCCGGTCTTCTTGAGGCAGTACCTTCCCTTGACCACTGCTGCCAAGACTCATGCACAGTGGATACATTCCTGCCAAGTCTTTCTGCAATATCGCGGAAAGAAAACCCACCTTCTCGTAGCCCTACTACACGGCCTCGTTCAAACTCAGTGAGCTGTTGATAATGGCTTCTTCGTCTTCTTAGAGGCATCCTTGACTAACATTAACCCACTACGTCAAATCTCAACTGTAAATAACGATCACGAACCTTACAGCGCTTATTTAAAGCAAACTTCATTTGCATGTTCATTGTGTCGCTACTAGCGCCACACTTATGCGCGTAGCTCGAAATTTGAATCGACGTCATCTTTCAGATGTATAAACACGCCTACCAAATTTCGTTTATCTAGCACAGCTCCTTCCTGGTGTTGGGATTTTTTTTTTTCCATCAGTGTACATATATAAGAAATTGAATTTTAAATGAAAAATATTAATTGAAATTGTATTAAATTTATTATTTTACGAGTTATCTTAGATTCCTTCATAAAATTTATGCGTAAAATTAAATAACTCACCGTTGTAACACAGCTTATAAGTTATAAAACAAAAGTAAACTTTTCTTTATAAAATAAAGTTTATTTTTGTTTTATTTCTTTAAATATGTGAAAACATCTTACATTTCAAATTTATTGCTAGTAATATTATATTTAAAACTTATCTCCATTTTATATCAAGGAGCTCAACTACTTTTTGAAATTTTTGTAATGTGCTTCACTCACCTTTATCTTTTAAAACATTTGCGAATTTGCACACTTGTTTTAGAAGTTGCCTATAAGTAATAGATGTCCTGTCTTCCAAATCATTGCCTTCCCTAATAAATAAATAAATAAATTAGTAAAATAAATATCTTTAAAAAATGTTTATTTTAATAACATATTGTTATTATTATTATTATTATTATTATTATATTTTTCAAATATAAACTACCCGTAGCTTTTCAAAGTGTCATATTGGAGTATTATGGTAATAAATGAACATTATCTTCATATTCATTTGACAGAAAATTATATTAAAATTCACACCGGAATATATATAATATTTTTTTTCACTGTAAAATTATTTTGTGTGTGTGTGCTTTTAGTTCCCCATCATTCTATAGGTATGGGGAACTTAGGTAATCGTGAAAATTTTCGACCTCGGTTTTTTCACTTTTTTACACGTTTTCAGGTGTGAGGAATCCGAAAATGACAAAATTTCTATGGTGCCTGTCTGTAGGGTGTCTGTTAGTCTGTTAGTCTGTTAGTGCGTTAGTCTGTTAGTGGGTCAGTCCGTTAGTTTGTTAGTCTGTGTACACGATATCTCAAAAACAAATTGTCGCAGAGAGGTCAGATCAGTTTTAAAATATTACTTTCGACACTGGCAAGAACCCTATTCATTTGCAACATTCGAATTTATAAACTTCGTAAGTTATTAGAAATTTACGATTTTCTTAACATGGGAGAATAGGACAAAAATTCACTTAAACGTGCATTAAATGGAAACTTTTTATTGTAAAACTGTCAGACCAGTTTTAAGATATTAGTTTTGATGCCGGAATGAACATCAGTAACTATAAATATGCTACTTTGAAAATTTCGCAAGTTATTGGAAATTTACGAATTTCTTAACATGGCAGTATAGAGCAAAATTTCACATAAACGTCAATTTTGAGAGATATTTTCATCGTAAAGATGTCAGACTACTTTTGAAATATTATTTAGGACACTGGCATGAATATTAATGACTATGAATTATCCAATATAAAGATTTCGTAAGTTATTGGAAATTTACGAATTTCTTAACATGTCAGAATAGAGCAAAATTTCACATAAACGTCAATCTTGAGGGATATTTTCATCGCAAAGATGTCAAACCACTTTCGAAATATTATTTAGGATACTGGCATGGATATCATAGACTATGATTTTTCCAATTTAAAAAAATTCGTAAGTTATTTGGAATTTACGATTTCCTTAACATGTCAGAATAAGCCAAAATTGAGCATAAACTTCCATTTTTGGGATCCTAAGTACATTAGACAACTTCAAAATTAAGTTTATGATATTTGTTTGAACATGATTGAATACAAATATTCTACTAGGAAATTTTCGTAAATTATTCGTAATTTACGATTTTATCAACATAGCGAAATTGTAAACTTTTCATATAAATATGAATTTTGGGGTTTATTGCATTGGAAATAGTAGCATGAAAACTAAACAACAGAAATGACCCTGATAAAATAAACTAATAAATTAGAATAAGATAATTATATCCAAGTGAACGGTGGATAGCCTATTAGGCAGGGATTTGATTCTGTCACTTTATCAAGCTTTGGTCAAATTCATTTCTTTTAAGATGATTATAATATGTCTCGCACTAGAAATTCCTGAGAACATAAATATGATGGGGAACTGAGCAGAGTCCACCTATGCCAACTAGTTTAAACAATTATTTGTTCTTTTGTCAGTATACATTAATAACAAGCTTACAAAATTAGCCTTAACTTTCTATATTGTACAACTTTATTTATTTAACAGAAAATTTGAAAACATTACAATTTTGGAGCTTATATAACATTATTTAATAGCATTGTGTAGAATTTAATCAAAATATTATTTACTTTTTTGAAGTGCAAATGTGTGATGATCTAAATGCATTTGCTGTACGATGAAAGATACGATAATCATTATCATCTGATAAATGTAATGTTAAAAGTATAATTAGATAAAAACTGTAATAAAGCTTTTTAGTAACATATACATATATATATATATATACAGTTCCCGCCGCTTATTAAAATCACATTCGTTCTGAGTCTAGTGATTTTATTAAGCGGCTGATTTTTATATCCGGCGAACGTTCCTGCCATTAAGAAAAACGTATTACTTCTCTGAATTTCGAAAGAAACTTCAAAAGGTAACGAATAATATAATTAGTAAACAATATTAATTAATTTTTGGTAGATAATTAACTAATTGGTTGTTCAATATAAGTAAATTAAACGCATTGCAAGTTCCCGTGCACTTTCGTTAGGGGAAAATCATCATTACTTTACCCAAAGTTCACACTGTTCTTATAAATTTAAAATCTTTCCGTTTAAACCTCATGAATTATAGCAATTTCAAAATAAAAACTAGAAATTGCCTTCTAATAATTAGGAAAAAAAATCGTTTCAAATCAAATTTGTGTTTTCTTACTGCGCTTTGAAAAATACGTTCCTTAAAATTGTTACTGAGATAAGTTGCGGGGGTGTTTAATTTGTAACTGTACTGCAAGTAGAAAATCTAGAACAATGAGCGATAACGGAGTGTTTGTTGTGCTTTAATTTATTTTTCTATTTAAAAAAAAATCACAATGTAAATTAAAAAAAAAAATTAGTGTGCAAAAATGATATTTTTGGCTGCTGCTGAGAAGATATTTTTGAGTTTATTAACCGGCGATGTGATTTCATTAAGCGGCGGCTTTAAAAGTAGTTTGTATTGATTTGATTCCGGTCCTTGTGATTTGATCGGATTAAGCGGCTGATTTTATTAACCAGTGATTTTATTAAGCGGCGGTTACTGTATATATAATTACAATGACAAACGGTCATAAATATTTGAAATATAAAGGTATTTTTAACAATAAATATTATTTATTTATTTATTTATTTTAGAAATTTTTAGACGCGTACTTATTAAGAGGTTACATATGACATAATAACAAAGGTTAAGTAAAAAATGGCTGAATTAATAAAATTACAATATGTTTATAGAGACTTGTGTAAATAAATAATGATATATAACACATAATGACTTTACACAAGGGTAGCACGTGGTTTATATTTCAAAACTTAATGAAGTAAAAAAGCATTCAGTTAAGTATTTTCTGAAAGAAAATGTCGAAATGAACTGAAATTAAAAAATGTCATTCACAACAAATTTATTCGGAACCTAATACTATTTTTTCCTCGATTATACATCACACTTCTGCCAACTATGAATGCAGAAGTTTGAGTAAGATTTGATTGAAATTTGCGCTCAGAAAACGTTACGTAAAGGCAAATATTCTTAGGTGCCTAACCCTTATTTATTAGTCGAGATTTGTTTCAAACATCATACCTTGAACAAAGATATTAAATGAATAACATAAAAAAAAAAAAAAATCCATAGAAGTAGTAGTGTTCAATATAAATATTTAAATAAATTTCTTCATTTTACACCAGCCGCGAAAATTTTTTAAATGATACATGTTTCTTTTTCTTCTTTTCTTTTCTTTTATAGTACGAAAGCACTATTGTTTTCAATCAGCGATTTAGCGTTGTAGAAATTTTCAGAGCTCACTTTGAATCAAGGATATATAAATATAATATGTCAGGTTTTAATTCGCTATGCAAACTACACCGTTCAACTGATCACCACGAAAATCGGTACGTTATTAATCAGGACTAAATCTAACTAAACCGTATATTTTAGTTTAATCGGCTAATTGGTTCAAACGATATTAAATAAAACTTTTTTTTTTTTTTTTTTTTTTTTTCTAACTTTAAAATTAATAAAAAAGAAAAACAAGTCGATCCAAAAATTAAATAAATAAAACAATATATATATATATATATATATATATTTTAAGATTTAGATAATATTGAATTTAGTAAATAAAAATGCGCGTGGAAAGTGAAATAAAATGGAACAGGATAATTTATTTTAATTTATTTTATATGTAATTGTCGAAGAAAAAACTAATTTAGCTATTTTGTAATATAATAAACAGAACGATAAACTGGGAAAACGGATAATAAATTACCCGGAGACATTTTAAGATGAATTCTGAACTGGATGTTATGTTAATATTTTAGAAGAATAAATAACCCTACCTTGTGTTAAATAGGATGTCCGATCACGCCCAAATCAGTATTTTGCTTCTTTATTTAAATTGGCAAATTCTTAGGAGTGACGTTCATCAAAGACGACGTTGATAACGGACGATTTTGTAAAACGTATTAATATAGTAAACGTTGCTAAGGATCGTAACACAGTTACCGCATAATTTTATAGGGAAGAATTGACTAAAAAAAAGTCCTGTTACGTGAAATTAAATTTTGTTTTGTTCTGAATTTTATACCTATTTCTTAAAAAACAAAAATAGGCTTCGTTTTCTTTCTTTTTTCCTCCCATTCATCATGTAATTAAAGAAGCTAAAAATTTAAAGTTATTAATGTTAAATACCATTTGGTAAAGTCAATTTCACGTTTGCTATTAAAAAAAAAAAAAAAAAAAAATCCTACAGATTTTATTCTTTTATTTTAGCAATAAGGAATGGAATAACTCTGTATCAATTTAGACAGTTTTTCGATACAAAATCAACTTTCTCTAAAAAACCTATCAACACATTCATGTTAATGTTTTTTTTTTTTTTTTTTTTTTTTTTTTTTTTTAATTATGACAATTTTATATAGAATTAATTAATATAATCAGAAAAACTGCTCAAAGCAAATTTACAGTGTCTTCTTTATTCATAGTTTTTAACTTCTTTAAAAACCTCCTGTTGTTACCATTAAATTTTAGAAACATTATTATTTAATCTATATCTATTCTATATCTATATCATTATATAAAGCGCAAAAAATTGTTTGTTTGTGGAGGGTAATCTCTGAAACTACTGAACCGATTTAAAAACTTCTTTCACTGACCGAAAGCTACAGTATGCCATATTGTTATAGGCTATATTTAATTTTGATAAAATAAATTTTAGTTTAAAATCTGAGCATTTTAATTAAAATCCCCATAGAAGCCGTAATAGAAATGGAAATAATGAAATATTAAAAAAATTAGCAGCTGCCAACATAAAAGAAACAATTACATATTCATTTCGTTTTTAAAATATCTTGACGTGAAAAGAAAAGAAATATATTTGCACGTGCATTAAATTGAAATTCATATAAAGCTTTTAATTGTTAAACTTACACGTTAAATCTGACGTCATTATAGAATTAAAAGTGTTTATTTTTCTAATAATTTAATTTGATATGATATGATATAATATCTAAGCATCAATGTTTAAACCACGGAGTCTTTATTACTCCGTGGTTTAAACTGATGTGTGTAAACGAAATTGGAATTTAAAAATAAATAAATAAATAAAATAAAATAAAGTAAGAAATTCTATTTTATAATATTATTTATTTTAATTTATAATTGTTGCCAAAAAGATTTACGAATTAATTTATTTTTAGACATATAATAAAATATATTTTCACGCGAACAATAATATAAAAAGTGAACTGGATTTTTTGTAAAAAAAATAATAAAGATCGAGGAAAATTATTTCCCCATTTTAATCCCCATATTTGGATATAGATATGTATTAGTTATCATGTGCATCCGTTAGATTAAATTGTTTTTGTTGTAAAATTGATAAAATTGGAATTTTAAATTTCAAAACTCTAGAAAAAAAAAAATGGCAAATTTCCATATTCGATTGAAAACATAAACATTTCATTTCAAAGGATGATATTTACACAATAAACATCCAACTAATAAACTAATTAAAAGGGAAAGGATAAATATTCTATCATAATTTGAAGTCAAATTTGTTTTCAAATGTCTAAATAAAGTATCTGATATAATATACTAATATGTTGCAGCGGAATATATTTGATATCCGTCATCCTTGGCAGAAAAAAAAAATATCGCCAAATTATCTGGCGAATATAATTTAATTCCTTTCAAAAATCAAGGTTATTTTAAAAACTTACATTAAGAGTGTAACGAATAATATGAAACAATATTTCGTACAATACATATTACGAAAATATACATCTGGCATGTATATTTTCGTATTACGTTTTTGATCGCCAAATACAAAAAACGCCAAGGGTGACAGTTTTGAAATTTAAAATTAAAATTTTGTCAATTTGACAGCAAAATAACTCAATCTAACGCATGCATACAATAACTAATACATATCTATACCCAAATATGAGGATTAAAATCGGGAAATAATTCTTCTAGAATTTTAATAAAAAAATAAAAAAAAAAATCCAATGAGCGATTAACATGGAAAATCTTTTTCTTGCATCCACGGACGGTCAGTGATGTCATACTTCGCTTGCGTATTGAGATGTTTAAATTTATTTGGCGACTATTTTTAGCAACTAACAGTTATGGCAAGTAGCTCAATATACATAGCGCATACAGCCATTACTGAAATGTAAATAGCATTTAATTATTTGAGTTACATTATGTTGAATGGAAACCTATTTAATATATCTATGCTCTATAGCTATACTAATATAAAAAAAATCTGGAGTGACTCCACTCGACTTTCCGAATATTGAGTCATTAACAGTTTTGTAGATAAAGTAAAGAAAGAGGAGTTGTTAAACAAACAAAAGAGAGAAAACCATAATAGAGTGTTTGAGTATTTTTCTCCATCTATTACACGATGTTTTATTTAACGCTACTGAACTTTGAGCCCATAGATCATAATGATAAAGAATTTTTCGTTGTGTCCCTGTAGAAACCTATAAATGCTAGATTCACCAAAATCTATACAGTTAGTTCAACTGTGATCTATAACATGTGTACAAATTTTTTGCTCAGATTAATAAGGCGTTTAGACGCTATCACACTTTTAAAAATTTGGCCCCATAGGCATAATGATAAAGAATTTTTCTTTGTGTCCCTGTAAAAAAACTATAAGTGCTAGATTCTCCAAAATCTATACAGATTGAGTATTTGTGACTTATAATATGTGTATAAATTTTTTGCTCAATTGAATAAGGCGTTTAGATGCTATCGCACTTTTAAGATTTTGCTCCCATAGGCCATAATGATAAAGAATTTTTCTTTGTGTCCCTGTAAAAAAACTATAAGTGCTAGATTCACCAAAATCTATAGGGTTCGTACTATGGTGACTTACAATACGCGTACCAACTTTCAGGTTAATCGAACAAAGCGTTTAGACGCTAGCGTGTTCACTCACAGACATACACACATACATACACACATACACACACACATACATACATCATCGTAAAAATAGTGAAAACGGACTCAGGGGACCTCAAAACGTATAGAAACATCAAAATCTCGAATTCGGATTTTTGACATGATTACAATACTTTCCTCAATGTTCGGAAAGTAAAAAGAAAGGTTTATATGCATATGTAGCGATCGCTAGAACTAAAAAGCCGATTGCTTTTTTTTTTTTTTTTTTTTTTTCTTTCAATAATCAAAAGTTACACTGTCTCTCTCTAAGTGCTAGAAGCTATAATAAATTTTCGTAAAATAAATTTTTAATTAAAATTTTCAATATTTTAATTGAAAACAAAGCATAGATTTGATATCTATCCTCATTGGCGATTTTTGTATTTGGCGATCGAAAACGTAATACGAAAATCTGTATATTATCGTAGTAAATACGAGATGTATGTGTTTACTTCAATTACCCTACTACCGTAGGTAGTGGAAGTATTGTATAGGTTTTGGCAATTGGTCAGTGTGTGTGTATATGTGCACGTGTGTGTGTAATCTTTTGGCTGTCATATCTCCAAAACTAATAAAAATAGAACTACTAAACTTCACAAGTGATTCAGGTCTGGTGTACAGATAAATTTTCCAAATTTTCGTGAAAATTGAAAAACCGGAATTGGGTCATCGAAAACCAGAAATGGGACCCTAAGCCCATATTCAAAAACACCTCTAATGATTTTCTTCAAAGTTGCTATATAAATAATATATTAGATGCCCTTTCGATTGAAAAGTTGCTTAGTTCAGGAAAATTGATAGGCGTCCTCTATAAACAGCTCAATTTCAGACTTCGCAAGTGCGTTCCTTTAAAAACGAATGTACGGATTTTTTTCAAACTCGCCATGTTAACTTCCTATTAAATATCCTTTTGTATGTAATTATTGTTTTTAGGTCAATAATTGAGTATGTTAAGTTTTGGTAAAAGTTGGTATCTCAAAAACGGCTCTAACGTATTCTTGAAATTTTTTTCTTTAATCCAATTTAGATAACCTTTCTCAAGTATTACGTGCTTATTACAGGAATATTAACGGTCATCCTGATTAGGTAGTTCAGTTTTAGATCTCGAAAATTCGTGTTTAAAAAAATAACTATCTATTTTTTTTCCCTTATTTTTTAACTCGCTATGCAAACTCTGTTGTATGTGTCTTTATACGTGTATCAAGTTTCTCTTACTCGAAAATCTCAAAAAATGCAAGTAATATCTCCAAAAAATTGTATATATTACGTGTAATAGTGGGTAATGGAAGTCGTGTGGTTGTTTCACACCAGATTCTGTAATAGTATATATTGTACGAATATTGTTTCATATTATTGATTTCTCCTTTAATATACATTATTAAAATAATAATCAATTATGGAAAAAATTAAATATATTTGCGAAATGAAAAAATAAATAATAATTAAAGCTATTATGACGTCAATTTTATCAAAAACATTTTCATGTCATAGGTTTATTTTTCAATATTTTTTATTCATGAGAAAAGAAATGTTTCTTTTTATGAAATAAATAAATAAATAAATAAATAGCATTAAGTAAAAATTGCCAACATTTAACAACTAATTAAAAAAAATAATTGTAAAATTATATTTTGACTTTCCAGTTAAAAATATTGCCTGACTATAACATATAAACTGATATATTTCTTGATTTTTTACATATCAATCCATCTTTAACTAAAATTTGTTCATCAGTGCGAAGCCGGACGGGTCAGCTAGTCATTATATAAAGCGCAAAAAATTGTTTGTTTGTGGAGGGTAATCTCTGAAACTACTGAACCGATTTAAAAACTTCTTTGACTGACCGAAAGCTACAGTATGCCATATTGTTATAGGCTATATTTAATTTTGATAAAATAAATTTTAGTTTAAAATCTGAGCATTTTAATTAAAATCCTCATAGAAGCCGTAATAGAAATGGAAATAATGAAATATTAAAAAAATTAGCTGCTGCCAACATAAAAGAAACATTTACATATTCATTTCGTTTTTAAAATATCTTGACGGGAAAAGAAAAGAAATATATTTGCACGTGCATTAAATTGAAATTCATATAAAGCTTTTTTAATTGTTAAACTTACACGTTAAATCTGACGTCATTATAGAATTAAAAGTGTTTATTTTTCTAATAATTTAATTTGATATGATATGATATGATATAATATCTAAGCATCAATGTTTAAACCACGGAGTCTTTATTACTCCGTGGTTTAAACTGATGTGTGTAAACGAAATTGGAATTTAAAAATAAATAAATAAATAAAATAAAATAAAATAAGAAATTCTATTTTATAATATTATTTATTTTAATTTATAATTGTTGCCAAAAAGATTTACGATTAATTTATTTTTAGACATATAATAAAATATATTTTCACGCGAACAATAATATAAAAATCTGGTGTGAAACAACCGCACGACTTCCATTACCCACTATTACACGTATTATATGCATTTTTGAGAGATAATGTGACTAGAAAACAGAAAAGTGACCTAAAGAGAAAATCGTTAGAGCCGTTTTTCAGATACCAACTTTTACAAAAAAATCAATTATTGACCGGAAAACAATAATTACATACAAAAGGATATTTAAAAGTGAGTTAATAGGGCGATTTTGAAAAAAATCCGTACAGCCGTTTTCAAAGGAACGCGCTTGCAAGACCTGAAATTGAGATATTTATACAGGACGCCTATCAATTTTCCTGAACTAACCAACTATATCATTCGAAAGGACATCTAATAGAGTGTTTATATAGCAAGTTTGAAGAAAATCGTTAGAGCCGTTTTTGAGATACGGACTTACGGTCCCACTTCCGGTTTCCGATGTCCCACTTCCGGTTAAACTCAATTATTGACAGGAAAACAATAATTACATACAAAAGCATATTTAAAAGTGAGTTAAAATGGCGAGTTTGAAAAAAATCCGTACAACCGTTTTTAAAGGAAAGCCTTTGCGAGGCCTGAAATTGAGCTATTTATACAGGCCGCTTATCAATTTTCCTGAACTAACCAACTATATCATTCGAAAGGACATCTAATAGAGTGTTTATATATCAAGTTTGAAGAAAATCGTTAGAGCCGTTTTTGAGATACGGACTTACGGTCCCACTTCCGGTTTCCGATGTCCCACTTCCGGTTTTTCAATATTCACCAAATTTTGGAAATTTCATCTGTACACCAGACGTATTTCAATTCTAAAGTTTCATAGCTCTATCTTTATTAGTTTCTGAGCTATAATAGCCAGAAGATTCTCCACATACATACATACATACATACACACACACATACATACACACTGACCAATTGCCAAAAACCACTTTTTTGGACTCAGGGGACCTTAAAACGTGTAAATCAGGTGAAAACACGATATCGAATTTTCAGACCGAATACAATACTTCCATTACCTACGGTAGTAGGGTAATGGAAGTAAAAAGTGAACTGGATTTTTTGTAAAAAAATAATAAAGATCGAGGAAAATTATTTCCCCATTTTAATCCCCATATTTGGATATAGATATGTATTAGTTATCCTGTGCATCCGTTAGATTAAATTGTTTTTGTTGTAAAATTGATAAAATTGGAATTTTAAATTTCAAAACTCTAGAAAAAAAAATGGCAAATTTCCATATTCGATTGAAAACATAAACATTTCATTTCAAAGGATGATATTTACACAATAAACATCCAACTAATAAACTAATTAAAAGGGAAAGGATAAATATTCTATCATAATTTGAAGTCAAATTTGTTTTCAAATGTCTAAATAAAGTATCTGATATAATATACTAATATGTTGCAGCGGAATAGATTTGATATCCGTCATCCTTGGCAGAAAAAAAATATATCGCCAAATTATCTGGCGAATATAATTTAATTCCTTTCAAAAATCATGGTTATTTTAAAAACTTACATTAAGAGTGTAACGAATAATATGAAACAATATTTCGTACAATACATATTACGAAAATATACATCTGGCATGTATATTTTTGTATTACGTTTTTGATCGCCGAATACAAAAAACGCCAAGGGTGACAGTTTTGAAATTTAAAATTAAAATTTTGTCAATTTGACAGCAAAATAACTCAATCTAACGCATGCATACAATAACTAATACATATCTATACCCAAATATGAGGATTAAAATCGGGAAATAATTCTTCTAGAATTTTAATAAAAAAAAAAAAAAAAAAAAAAAAATCCAATGAGCGATCCGCGTTTGTAATGATCGATAGATGGCGCTCTCTGAACACTGCAGTTGTTAGTATATATAACAGCCACGTGTAATTATTATTCTTTCTCCGCCATTTCATCATGGAAAGTCGATTGCATAATATGAGGATATGCAGTGGTGTGATAATTTCACCTTAGCCCACCAGAGGGCGAGCATTTCATTACAATCGCGGATTAACATGGAAAACCTTTTTCTTGCATCCACGGGCGGTCAGTGATGTCATACTTCGCTTGCGTATTGAGATGTTTAAATTTATTTGGCAACTATTTTTAGCAACTAACAGTTATGGCAAGTAGCTCAATATACATAGCGCATACAGCCATTACTGAAATGTAAATAGCATTTAATTATTTGAGTTACATTATGTTGACTGGAAACCTATTTAATATACCTATGCTCTATAGCTATACTAATATAAAAAAAAGAAAGGTTTATATGCATATGTAGAGAACGATCGCTAGAACTAAAAAGCCGATTGCTTTTTTTTCTTTTTTTTTCTTTCAATAATCAAAAGTTACACTGTCTCTCTCTAAATGCTAGAAGCTATAATAAATTTTGGTAAAATAAATTTTTAATTAAAATTTTCAATATTTTAATTGAAAACAAAGCATAGATTTGATATCTATCGTCATTGGCGATTTTTGTATTTGGCGATCGAAAACGTAATACGAAAATCTGTATATTATCGTAGTAAATACGAGATGTATGTGTTTACTTCAATTACCCTACTACCGTAGGTAGTGGAAGTATTGTATAGGTTTTGGCAATTGGTCAGTGTGTGTGTATATGTGCACGTGTGTGTGTAATCTTCTGGCTGTCATATCTCCAAAACTAATAAAAATAGAACTACTAAACTTCACAAGTGATTCAGGTCTGGTGTACAGATAATTTTCCAAATTTTCGTGAAAATTGAAAAGCCGGAATTGGGTCATCGAAAACCAGAAATGGGACCCTAAGCCCATATTCAAAAACCCCTCTAATGATTTTCTTCAAAGTTGCTATATAAATAATATATTAGATGCCCTTTCGATTGAAAAGTTGCTTAGTTCAGGAAAATTGATAGGCGTCCTCTATAAACAGCTCAATTTCAGACTTCGCAAGTGCGTTCCTTTAAAAACGCCTGTACGGATTTTTTTCAAACTCGCCATGTTAACTTCCTATTAAATATCCTTTTGTATGTAATTATTGTTTTTAGGTCAATAATTGAGTATGTTAAGTTTTGGTAAAAGTTGGTATCTCAAAAACGGCTCTAACGTATTCTTGAAAATTTTTTCTTTAATCCAATTTAGATAACCTTTCTCAAGTATTACGTGCTTATTACAGGAGTATTAACGGTCATCCTGATTAGGTAGTTCAGTTTTAGATCTCGGAAATTCGTGTTTAAAAAAACAACTATCTATTTTTTTCCCCTTATTTTTTAACTCGCTATGCAAACTCTGTTGTGTGTGTCTTTATACGTGTATCAAGTTTCTCTTACTCGAAAATCTCAAAAAATGCAAGTAATATCTCCAAAAAATTGTATATATTACGTGTAATAGTGGGTAATGTAAGTCGTGTGGTTGTTTCACACCAGATTCTGTAATAGTATATATTGTACGAATATTGTTTCATATTATTGATTTCTCCTTTAATATACATTATTAAAATAATAATCAATTATGGAAAAAATTAAATATATTTGCGAAATGAAAAAATAAATAATAATTAAAGCTATTATGACGTCAATTTTATCAAAAACATTTTCATGTCATAGGTTTATTTTTCAATATTTTTTATTCATGAGTAAAGAAATGTTTCTTTTTATGAAATAAATAAATAAATAAATAAATAGCATTAAGTAAAAATTGCCCACATTTAACAACTAATTAAAAAAAATAATTGTAAAATTATATTTTGACTTTCCAGTTAATAATATTGCCTGACTATAACATATAAACTGATATATTTCTTGATTTTTTACATATCAATCCATCTTTAACTAAAATTTGTTCATCAGTGCGAAGCCGGACGGGTCAGCTAGTTACTTAATAAAGGAAAAAATGCGTAAATAAAATTGCATACTGATTTATTAATTAATTAATTTATATATTTATTAAAAACCGTGTAATCTCAGTTTCGTTTTACTAAATTTATGAAAAGTCTTGTAACATGTTTTTATATTTCCTCTAACTACGATAATATTTATGTAGAATTTTACATTTTACGAAACGACTATGTAAATTAGTTGGCAATAAAAATTTGGGAATTGTTATTGGAAATTCACAATTGACTTTAAAATAAGTATCCAATCGATCCAACATGCTAAGAATATAAAATAATTCAAGAAAAGAAAATGTTAATATACATTTACGTAATTTTTGTGAACGTATAATACATAAAATAATAACGAATATATCCTTATTTAACCCCCCGACCAAAAAGAAGAGTATAATAAGTTTGAAATCTTTGTCTGTTTGTCTGTGGGCAACATAGCTTCCAAACGAATAGATCTATTTCAATACGGCATAATAATAATAATAATAATAATAATAATAATAATAATAATAATCATTATTATTATTAGAAACTGATTTAATCGGAATGCTTCTCAGCTGTGTTTGATAAAAATATGCTTGAATTAAAAAAAAAAAAAAAAAAAGATTAAAATGTGTTTTTTATCTCATTTCGCAAAGATATTTCAAAATTTGGGAGTTCGAAATATTCCAATTCCCAAATCACGTAAGATAAAATCTGCAATCTCTCAACCTTCTAACTTTTAAATCATGTTAAATTATAAGAAAAACTAGTTGGCATAGGTGGACTCTGCTTAGTTCCCCATCATATTTATGTTCTCATAAATTTCTAGTGCAAGACATATTATAATCATGTTAAAAGAAATGAATTTGACCAAAGTTTGATACAGTGACAGAATGAAGTTCCCGCCTAATAGGCTATCCACCGTTCACTTCGATATATTTATCTTATTCTAATCTATTAATTTATTTTATCAGGGTCAGTTCCGCTGTTTAGTTTTCATGCTACTATTTCCAATGCAATAATCCTCAAAATTCATATTTATATAAAAAATTTACAATATCGCTGTGTTGATAAAATCATAAAGTACGAATAATTTACGAAATTTTTCTATTAGAATATTTGTATTCAATCATGTTCAAACAAATATTATAAATCTAATTTTGTAGTTGTCTAATGTATTTATGATCCTCAAACTGGAACTTTTTGCTCAATTTTGCCTTATTCTGACATGTTAAGTAAATCGTAAATTCCAAATAACTTACGAATTTTTTAAATTGAAAAAAATCATAGTCTGTGATATTCATGCCAGTATCCTAAATAATATTTCGAAAGTGGTTTGACATCTTTACGATGAAAATATCCCTCAAGATTGACGTTTATGTGGGATTTTGCTCTATTCTACCATGTTAAGAAATTCGTAAATTTCCAATAACTTACGAAATTTTTATATTGGAAAATTCATAGTCATTGATATTCATGCCAGTGTCCCAAATAATATTTCAAAAGTAGTCTGACATCTTTACGAAAATATCCTTCAAAATTGACTTTTATGTGAAATTTTGCCCTATACTGCCATGTTAAGAAATTCGTAAATTTCCAATAACTTGCGAAATTTTCAAAGTAGCATATTTATAGTTACTGATGTTCATTCCGGCATCAAAATTGATATTTTAAAACTGGTCTGACATTTTTACAGTAAAAAGTTTCCTTTTAATGCACGTTAAAGTGAATTTTTGTCCTATTCTCCCATGTTAAGAAAATCTTAAATTTCGAATAACTGCCTAAGTTTTTTTGATTCGAATGTTGCAAAGGAATAGGGTTCTTGCCAGTATTGAAAGTAATATTTTAGAACTGGTCTGACCTCTCTGCGGTCATTTGTTCGTGAGATATCGTGTAAACAGACTAACAAACTAACGGACTAACACACTAACAGACACCATACAAATTTTGTCATTTTCGGATTCCTCACAGCTGAAAACGTGTAAAAAAGTCAAAAAAAACGTGGTCGATATTTTTCACGATTACCTAAGTTCCCCATACCTATAGTATGATGGGGAACTAAAAACTCCCCCTCCTTTTTTTCATCTTTTTTATTGAATCATAAAAATTATTATTATTATTACTATTATTATTTTTTTTTTCTTAAACTTTAAAAATTAAAAAAAGATATAAAAAAGATATCTAACATTAGTTGAAAACTAAAGATTTGTTTTATTTTTTATTTTATTTTATTTTATTTTTAAAAATTACTTTAAATGTGATTTTCTTTTCAAGTCACCCAGCATTGATATTTTAAAATGTGCCAACTGTAAATCTTAAAATTTCCAATTAATGTTAGATGACAAATCATATTTTTCTTTTTTTCCTTTCTATTTTTCCTTTCTCTTACCCATAAGGTAGAGAAAGTATTGTTTTTGAGTCAAATTTTCGAACGCGAGTTTTTGTTATATTTACATGTTCTGAGGTCCCCTGAATACGAAAATCATGTTTTTAATAAATGGTCTGTGTGTATGTCTGTGTGTATGTCTTTGAATTTCAAAAAACCAGAATATTTTTTTTCTTAATTAAAAATTCATACATATATTTAAAATTTGCGCATATCACTTAGAAAAATATTATTTAAAGTAATTTGGTAATAAACGATGTATCCCTCACAATTGCGGTTAAAAACAAAAACGTTGCTTTTAGAGAACAAAAATAAAATAAAAATAAAGTAAAAACAAAGTAAAATAAAATAAAGTTTTTCTTCGTTTTTCTTTCTTTCTTTTATTTTGATTCTTCTCTCTTTTTATTTTATTTTACTTATTTATGTTTTTATACGAAAAATCTCCTCTAAAATGTTTTATTGAAACATTAGAGAAAAGAGAAAAAAAACTTTGCTTTTTTAAAATGCTTTTTTAAAGAATATTTTTCGTAATATGCAGATCTACTTCTAAGCAATCAAGCTGGGAAATTCGTTTGCCATATAGGTTGAAATTAGGAGTTGAGAAGAAATATTAAAAAGCATGCTAAAATTTAAAAAGGGTTTAGGAAGTCTTAACCTTAAAAAAAAAAAAAAAAAAAAAAAAAAAAAAACGAACCTTTTAGGGAAAAAAAATGTGTTGAATATGAACAGTTTTGAACATTTTGATGCTTTATTCATGATTCTATGTACAACAAGGAATCCCCCCCCCAAAAAAAAAAAAAAAAAAAAAAAAAAACACTGCAGAAAAATTGACTTGTATCTTTTTTTATTTGTAATAAGCTCAAAACTAATGGTTGAAACAAATAAAGCTGTCATGTTTTCATAATACCAAAGGAATGAAATGATACCTATATACATCTTTGACTTAATTCTCTTTATTACACTCTATGAAGTACTTAATAAAAATCTACTTAAAACTTTCAATTTAAACGTAATATAATAAAGATGTACTTTGCATTTTATTATAATTTATTATATGAAATAAATAAGTTATATTTTAATATATGAAATAAAACTATTTATTTGTTAGATCTAAACAATTACTAAATAAAAATAAGTATTCTGCATTGAATTAATTCCTGCTTTATACGGAATTACTGCTTTAATGCACAATGGCATTGTATTATACAGTGTTTTAATATAAATCTCAGAAATTTTACTGAGCCAAATATAATAAATAATTTTTTCTAGCTCTTGCAGACTATTGTAGGTTGCAATTTTCGAATCTTCCCCCTTCTTTTCCCGCCTTTGTATAGACTAAAGATTTTCGAGCTGATTGAGATTAGGACTACTTGCGGGTCTGGTAAAGAAGTGATACGATATTCTTTGTGGGGTTTAACTTAAAGTGAAAAAGATATGATTACTTACAGAATTAGAGGTGCTCATGGGAATTGATAGGAAAATTTAACAATTTGAATCAAATAAACGTACCACAGACACCCTGTAGCAAGGTGTATTATTATCTTGAAATGCTGCTTGCGGAAAAGTCTGAGATCTCTTCAAAATAAGTGGCCAGGCGTCACGTTTATAATGACCGTGTTTTATTTCGAGTTAAATTTTATAATGATTTACAATTCTCAATTTTCCTGATATATATGTATAAAAAAAGTTAAACTCGCTAGACTCCTTAAATAAACCCATTATTTATATTAAAATGAATAAAACTATTATGATTTAAAACTGCTTATGCAAATTTTAATAACTGAATATTTATTTTCTTAAAATTAAAAATAAATTAATTTCGAATCTGTCAAACATAACGAATATAAAAACCACTATTTGTAAATTATAGGGAAAAGAGATCATCTTAATTATCTTATACACATTTTTTTTATTATTATTTATTTATATATTTAAATTTATTTATTGCCTGTTTGGAAGATCAGTTCCATTTTAGAATATTCCAGGAATTATCACTTTTATATATTTTGAAAGGGTAACGAGAAAATTTTATTTGTAATAAAATATATTGCATATATATATATATATATATATATATATATATATATATATATATTTGTCACATGTATGATATATCCTATTGTGATTTGTTTAGTTTAAAATTTCTATAAAATATACGCATAAAAATATTAATATACTGCACAATAAAAAATACCGACAATCAATTTTCAATAAATTAAGTTTTGTAAAATCTGAAATAAAGAAATAACTTCGATTCTATATTACTTACACATTTTTTAAAACTAATATAATATTCGTTGCTTTCTAAATGAAGTACGAATTTTTCCTTATTTATAATAAAGGTTATTTAATTACTTTGGATACTTCATCATAGTTTTATATATACCCATAGAAATGAGAATTTTGCTATTACATTATTTCTAATGAATGAAATAAAGAATTAATAATATATGATACTATATAATGTACACATTAATAATTGTAAATTAAAACAATTCTTTGATCTACACTTATACTCTTATTAAATAAACTACAAACAATAACACTGCTCTGCATAAAAATCGGCCCCAACATCATTTTTGCAAACTCTTATATAAAATGACCTCCTGAATCTGAATAGGGCGCCCCTTTTGCCCTATTACCCACCGTGTTTTGGGGACATCCCCCTATTTTTTTTAATCATTTTCGGTAATTTTATGGCTATAAATTTGATTTGTTGGTGAGGAAGGGATTATTTTAATTGTTAAATATCTTCTGAGGGACTACAGAAGTGAAACATTCTAAAACATGAGCATTTACAGCAAGGGAAAAATTTAAGGGGGGGGGGGGGTTGCTACTGAAATTATAAATTACATTTCTTATATTTTATTAATCAATTATTATTTAAATAATTATTTTCCATTCTCCAAACCAAATTCATGGCCATGAAATTAACGAACATTGATAAAAATTGGGAGAGTGGTTGGTGTCTCTAAAAACGGTGGGTGATTGGGCAAAATGGGGGTCATATTCGGATTTAGAGGGCATTTTACATAAGAATCAGCAAGAATAGTATCGGGGCTCTTTTTTTTTTTTTTTTTTTTTTGTTTCTTGCAGCGCCGTGTAATTAAAATAATTCTACACATTCAAGAACTGTATGAAACAAACCAGATGATTTTTTAATGCTTCTACTGAATTTGTAATATTCTGATAATGAAAATAAATACTATAAGACGTAAAATAAAATCTTTAGATGGAAGTAAATTAAATAAATAAATAAATAATAAACGCTTCTGAAACGAAACATATCCTAATTAGATGCTTTAAATGGATTATTATTATTATTATTATTATTATTATTATTATTATTATATGTACAAACTTAAAGAACTTTGATAAAATGGCCAATAACATTATTGAAATTATTAATTTTGTAAATTATTCCAATACGAACGTTATATATATTTAGTCTAAATAGCTAAATAATAATTTGTAAATCTTCAGCAAAACAGAGAAATATGAGCTATTATTTCATTATGTTACAACAAAATTTAGTATTGCAAAAATACTTTCATATATATTTTTTTCTTTTGATAAAATTGTGAAAAAATAATAAAATTTAAATATAATATGTAAAAAATAATTTATTTGATAATACAGTTTTTAAGAAAAAGTTTTACTCGTTAATAGTTATATTACAAAGACTGTAAATAATTATAATATTTTATTTATTTATTTTTATCACATACATTGATGTAAAAAAAATTATTTCTTAAATAAACCTAATAATTATTTTTATTTGACGTGCTTAGAAGAGTTATTATATTTATAATGCTTAAAAAATAAAATAAAATAAAAAGAACACATGCCTTAAATTTTATATTTGAATAATTGGGTTAATTTTTCCGCAGTTTCATAAAGAATAGATAAGTAAACACACTTCAATTTAAGAGAAAAAATAATATATCTTTGTCACGTTTTTGAAAAAAAAATTATATAAATTTTAGAAAAGCCAAAATTATATTTATAAGCTAAGAAAGTCTATTAAATAATCATAATCATAATAATAAAATCAGTAAAACAGACTTTAATTTTTTAATTTTTATTTTTTTAATAACCTTATGAATTATGAATTTTATGGTATTACTAAAAATACTGCTGAAAATTTCTAGGGAATAAATGCCTTATTTTACTCAAATGGAATAGCATGTATTAAATATCATTTTCATAGTTAATTACATAAATTATTCGATTAGATAAGTCAAAGAGAAAGCGACGTTCGATAGTAATTAATGAAATGGTCACGTTATTCTTTTTTGACTTGCCTTAATAATATTATAAGGAGATTTAAATATTCATAGTCACAGAAACTCTTTTGTAAAAATAGTTTAGGAAAAGTTAAACAAAAGAATCAAGTTGGCACACATATACACGAAAATCGATTTGAACACCGAAATCGATATTCAAAATAAAAAAGAAAGTGCAGACGGTTTTCAGAGAATACTTATAAGTTGAATGAACCGAACGAAATGAAAATAATATTGAAAAGATAATTCAATAGCTAAATTTATCGACAGGAAATAAATTTATACATCTGGAAAGATAAAAAATATTCACAAAGTATTTATTTATTTAAAACTATGCCGTAAACTCCCGTGAATGTTTATAAAATATAATTAAATATAAAGCATGTGAAACAAAACAAAAAATGAAATATTTTTAAAATCAATTTGTTAAACTAAACAATAATTGTTTTTAAGCAATTTGAGCACTATTAGCAAATGTATAACTCATTAAAAATTAAATTATATTTATTATAAATACGTTATTTTAGAATTATTATATTATATTGTAATACATATTATATAACACAGTTAAAATGAAAAATAATTCTAATTGAATCATTGCAGAATATTTAATGAATTATTTAATGAATACTTAATGAATTCTTTAATTTAATATCATAACAAGTTTGTTTCATGCGATGCATTAATATATTGCAATTTTAAGTAAAATATTTTACACCAGTATATGTATATTACCTTTTTGTATAAAATAGTCGCAATACTTGTAAAATGTTACATTGAATATAGGTATTATAGCTTGTTTATTTTATGAAAAATATTTAAATTTTAAATTCAATTTTAAATAATTATTTTAAAATTAATTAAAAGATTCAAATTATTATTTTAATTTATCTTTTTTTTTTATTTTTTTTATTTTAGGAAATTTACTTAAGATTTTTTTAAAAAGACAGGTGTTTCATTCAGAAAACGGACAATAATACAAATGTAGAGTAAATATAAAATGTGAAATAAATATATATATATATATATATATATATATATCAGTTGAAGTTTTTTTTTTAAAATAAAATTTGAGAATAATTTGGCATGTTTCTAGTTATAACATTTTTTTAATGTTATCTTTTTATAATTTAAACATGAAAGCTAACAAAATGCAAAAATAAATCGGATTATATAAAACCATTAATTTCTATAATTGTGAGCAATTTAATTTACAATACAATTAAACGAAAAAAAAAAAAAATAGAAACATGTTTGATAATAGAATAAGTAATTTCAGATACTCACCAAAAGTAAGCTATTTTGTTACCAAGTCCATTTTTAACATTTAAGTCTAAAGCATTGTAACATATATTCGTCTCTCCATTTTCCATCCACTTAATGCTTATTGGTCCTTTAGAAGAATCGAAATTATAACTGTAAAAATTTCCTTTGGGTTTACTTTTCCAGGCAAATTCATGTGCTATACTGCTCCAGAATGCTTCCGGTTTTTCTATAGAGAATTTGTAAAATTTATGGTAATCTTCCATATTTCTGATTCGAATGTTCTGAAATTTAAGTTTTGATGATTGCCGCATGTCCTCTTCAGAATAGCCATTTAATGCGAAATCAGGCATCTTGAAAATGAAAAAGTAGAGAATAAGATTGAGATTTTATATTAAATTTCGTTCGAAACCTACAATTTTAAAGGTAGAAATGAAATTTTAAATAGACAACATATTAGATTGATCAAATTGTATATTTTTTACAAAAGCGCGACAGATTTTCCCGTAAGTCCAGTAAGGATCTAACCTAAGAAAAATACCGTGCTTCTTTTGCAAAAGTTATTTAGATCAAACATGAAAAAGACCGCATCGGAAAATTTTTCCTGTCTTATATCACCTCATGAAGCGCCTCATTTCATGACGTCACCAGAAGACTTTTCCTCCAGTTGCTTCTCGGACGAAAAAGTCTTTATTTATTTGGCTTGTATTCAAAATATTCATGCAACAATTTTATTCATAAGATTTTAGAACGAATTTTCATAAGAGGTCACAACATTGATGACTGAATTGATTCTAAAAATAGCAAGAAAACATTCATCCTCTTGCAGCAGACGATCTAAAATTTTGTTCCATTTGTTCTACACCTGGCTATCGCGTGATCGCGGAGTGTTTAGCTGTTCTTTTCTCTGAAATTATAATTATCGCACTTCAGTTTGTTGGTCACCTCATATTTTAAAATACAATTTGAAATCACGCTACATACTTATGATGTTTCATAGTTTGAAAAATTCTACTTTCGATAATATTTACACTCGAGATAAGAGTGAAAAAGAATTGCTACTTGGCTTTCGTAAGATTCTATATTTAAAAATTTCACGTGAACGGTTTCGTCTTTTTTTTTTTTTTTTTTTTTTTTTAAATCCCGTACTTGAACGAAAGCCATGTTTTTAGCTTCTATACAGGTGATGCAATTAAAAGAAAGTGAGAAAGAGTGTTGACTTTTGATTGATGTTTTCTTTTAATATACAGGGGGCTTTTAGAGACCCTTTATTCCAAAAGATGTTAATACTCATTGATTCTCCCTCTCCTTAAAAGATAATGATTCAATAAACTACTAGATTGACAAAATTTTCAGAAAAAGTTATTATTGTAAAAATTATTATATATGACTATTCGAATATCTAATAGAAATGTAACACACGCACATACACATGAACAAAATTAGCTGGTGGAAAGTCAAAATATTTTTGATATGTTTATGAAAGATCATCATGTATTACTTTATGTAGTTTGTATTATGTATATTTTGTAATAACGTATATATATTGTATTAGTGTATAATGTGTATTTTTCTTTTTTTCTCCTCCTTCTTCTTCTTCTTTTTTTTTTTTTTTTTGCGCCTCATGACTGAAAGGTTCTGCTCTGGAACCTGATAGACAGGAGGTGCCGGGTTCGATCTCAGGTCGCGCTTCTCGGTCTAGCCTCTCAGAGCATCCGTGGTTTTCTCCGAAACTCGCGTAAACACATGTTAGTATCCCTCCGATTCCTCCTCCCCCACACATGAAAGGTACTCCATCCAGGCTTAGTACCTCGTATCTACTCCACTTTTCTTTCTACTTTTTCACCTCGTGCTTGAATAGAAGCCACGGTTTTAGCTACAAAACACGTAATTAAAAAAAAAAAAAGTGTTGATTTTTTATTACTCTTTCAAACGGAGTTACTTTATTGACCCTTTATTTAAATTTATTTCAAAAAATGTTAATCCTTGGAGATCTTTTCTTTCCCCTAATAGGGAAATGATTGGAAAACTATCAACTTGACAATATTTATATTAAAATATTATTATAAAAAATACTAAATCTGATTATTTAAATGTTTAATAGAAGTTGTTTACACATACACGCATAAACTTAGCTGAAAAATTGAAATTATTTTAATGCACTCGTAAAAACTATAGATCGTAATATTACGCAATTAAAGTGATAACCTTATTTGTGTTGGGGACAAAATATCGCGAGGACAAAATATCGCCGACGTAAATAAAGCAAAAATGAGTTGGTAATTATTAGTAATGTTGTATGAAATTTCATGACAACACATATCTAGGTCAGAGCACTGACATTCTGACAAACCTACATTTTTTTTTTTTTTTTTTTTTTTTAATAAATTTTACTTAAAATAGTTTAAAGACTATATTTATTAACTTTTGTCAAAATTAGTCATAATGAATTCAATCGTGCTTATTAATTAAAAAAATTTTAATTCAAGTTTGCGAACAGTGTTCAGCTTTAATGTCAGCAGTGATGTACACGATTTTTAAAATATATTTTGAATAGTGAAAAGAAAAAGATAGAATAACTTAAAAATAAACATAGATAAAATAATGAAATTCAACTCTATGATTTATTTATTTAATTATTTATTTATTTTAATTAATTAATTAATATTTATAAGGCCCCGTGGCCCCCGCCAGAGATCACACGTGACACAAAATCAAATTTTCAAATAGATCATACTACTTTTTTGACGCGATATTTTGTCTCGCGATATTATGTCCGGATCCCCCTTATTAAAAAAAAAAAAAAATCATTGTAGTATCAAAAATTTTTCCAACTGTTTGTAAAACATATATTAAAAAAAAAAAATTAAAGTACTTATCTTTTTATTATTATTTAATACAAATTCAATTGTAAAGGCTTGAAATTGTTAAAAAATATAAAACATTTTATAATTAGTATTTTGAATGAAAATTAAATAATAGAAATTTATTACAATATTCCTATTGAGATATAGTATACTTATAGATTTAATTTAAGATTTAATATGAAAACTTTCTGCTTCCGAGTGTAAATATTATCTGCTTATCAAGCAAGTAGTATTACTTTATTTATTTATTTTTATTTTCTTGTTCTTCTTCGTCTTTATTTATTTTTAAATTAAAATGAACTTAGTTAACAAAAATAAGGCATGACATGTTTAAATATTACTTTCAAAAATATGAAAATGATATTTTTGATAATAAATTGTAAATAAAATTTTAAATATTGCAACCATATGATGAAATTTCTTTCACATTATTTTTATTCTTGTGTTACTTATTTATTTTAAAACACTGGAAATTTCAGTATCAAAAATATTTTGTGTTTTTCAAACTGAGCTTTGTACTTTCCAAGTGTGAAACAGCATTTTCCCCATTGCTTGATTTCTTTAAATAGCAGATCTTGATAAAGAAAATTTGCCATTAAAGAAAGAAAAAAATGAAGGACATCAAGTAATAACCTCGTAATGCAAAAGAATCAAAATAGAACAACACGTTTTAATTTTGACATTTTTTTTTCTTTTTTAGTGGGTATTCCCTTATTTTACCATGTTACCCTGTTTTTATTAACTTCTATTCTTGTTTGCTTGTTTGTTTGTCTGATACAAATCTTGCAATCGAATTTTAACTAACTTCCCGACTAGCTAGACATTTGAAACTTTCACAGTAGTTCAGAACCCGGTGACATCACAATACTTCGCAGCCCGATTTTCGAATTTTTGATTAGTTTTCTTATAATTAATTAAAATATGAAAATAATAACATCCTAATAGCGTTAAAATAGCCATTAAACTATTAGCTATAATTTAATTGTTGCAAAAAAAAAAAAAAAAAAAAAAAAAAAAAAAAATACGAGTTTATTTTCTTTCGAAATAAAAATAAATACATTTAATTAAACGTGAACGTTAAAAAAATATAAAAAGTTAAATTATGCATCTCACGAAAATTGACGTCATTACTATTTTAAAAATTTTATGCACATTGATAAGAGATCTATGATACATCAGAAAATTTCAAACATGGTATATAAAAAGTTTTTTGAAGTGAAAACGTCTTTAGGCGCGTTGAGCACTTTTGGGTGAACAAAAATCATTGAACTCGCTTCATCGTCAGCTGACGCTTTCCATCCTTGTATGATACAAATAATGTACCATACAATTAACTTGCTAATGTGAAGTGTTAATAATTATATAGTGTATATTGTTTTACAATCTGGTGCAGCTCTGCACGACTTCTCTCATCTCCGGGCACTGTCTCTATTGCAGTTAAACCTCACAAAACCGTGAGGAAGCCCAAAGCCGCCATTTTTCTCACGTTTTTACAATCTGGTGCGGCTCTACACGACTTCTCTCATCTCCGGACACTGTCTCTATTGCAGTTAGCGCATTAAATAAAATTTTAATATAATTTTTGTAGTATTAGTTTATATTAATGAAAAAAAAAACACTTCATTTAAAAGTATTTCCTGCACAATAAAATATTTCCTGACGATTCAAGAAATACACACGTAATTGTTCAAGTTTTCACTTCTGTCGGCACTCCCGGAGTGCAACTTTTTTTTTATCGTATAATTATTTTTATTAACTTCGAATCTTGTTTGTTTGTTTGATTGTCCAGTACAAATCTTGCAATCGATTTTTAACTAACTTTCCGGCTAGCTAGACATTTGAAACTTTCAGGACAGTAGTTCAGAACACAGTGACAATACATTTTTTAAAATACTTTTAGTCAACTGTTTCAAGTCCCTACTGCCTTCGGCAGCGCTTATATGATTCGACAGAAAATTTATTTAACTAACTTTCCGACTAGCTAGACCTTTGAAAGTTTCAAGATAGCTCAGAACACGGTAACAATACATTTTTTAATACTTTTAGTCAACTGTTTCAGGACCCTACTGCCTTCGGCAGCGTTTATATGATTCAACAGAAGAATTATTTAACTAACTTCCCGACTAGCTAGACATTTGAAACTTTCAGAATAGTTCAGAACACGCTGAAAATGCATTTTTTAAATATTTTTAATCAACTGTTTCGGGACCCTGCTGCCTTCGACTTACCCGTACAAAGCTTGCAATTGATTTTTAACTAACTTCCCGGCTAGCTAGCCATTTGAAACTTTTATAATAGCCTAAAACACGATAGCAGTGAATTTTTTTTAGCCAATTGTTCTGGGTTCCCGCTGCCTTCGGTAGCGTTTATATGATTCAACAGAAAATTTAAAAACATAGTATACAAAAAGTTCTTTTTATCTTGTAATTATTTTAGTGCCAGTATGCGATTTATTTTAACACACCATTGTATCATAGCCAAGGTTTAATCTGGCAAAAAAATTACTTTAGCATTTTAGCGAAAATAGGCAAGCACTATTTTAGCTTTTTCAAAAGTTAATTCTTTGGATACCATTGATTTCTTTTACTTAGCTTTGTTATCCTCAGTTTCATTTTCTATTCTTATGTTCATTGATGATTTTAACCAAGCATCCATATTTGTAACTTTAAAAATATGAATCAGAGAAACTATGTTTTGATTTTAACAATAGAAAAAGAGGTACTCATATCATATGTGTAAAATGAAAAAGCAATTGAAAAATTAAGTAAAGTGTAGTGGTAGATAATCGTGAAATACTAGTGCTAAGAATGCTTCTATGAATCAAATTCTGAATTCTGACATACTTTTAAATATTTTTGCATTTAAATTCAATCATTAAAAATTAAAAATAAATCCAAATTTCTACATAAATAATCATTCCCAAATATTTCAGTACTTTCGTAGTTTTTGCCTGCAAATATTACAAAAAAAAAAAAAAAAAAAAAAAAAAAAAAAAAAAATCTGAGTTATTATAGAGATATTTTATACAGTTATCCAGTTTTAGCTTTTTAGCGAAATTCTGACCAACATGTTTTAGCAAAATGTGATACCTTTTAGCAAAATGCTAAAAAAACTAATGGCAGTTTAAACCCTGATCATAGCCCATTTTCTATAAGGTAGACACTTTAATATGTTTGGAATGCCGCCATTCTTAAATGAAGTGGATATTGTTATGGAAAACTTGTC
The DNA here is from genome assembly GCA_963930645.1 of Salticus scenicus. Lineage (NCBI taxonomy): Eukaryota > Metazoa > Arthropoda > Arachnida > Araneae > Salticidae > Salticus > Salticus scenicus. The sequence continues at coordinate 121,090,249 of OZ005655.1, forward strand.
GACTTTTTTGTGTGAGAAAGTAGTTTGTAAAGAAACAGGCAGGCTCTACTCTATGAATGTGCTTTATTCTGCATAACTTCTCGCTTCTGTACAACAAGACTGTTAAAGAATGAATATTCTCGAAAACAGTCCAATAGTACTGTTAATTCTTCGAATATTCTGGAAACGGTCCAATGAAGCTGTCGCTGATACCTTACAAAAAATGCCACTCTTCGACAAATGTTCTGAAACAAACAAAAACAGGCATTTGTTACACATGAATAAAGCAAATAACATTAAATACTTCAGAGCAGAAATTTTCGCTAGCTCACAAACAATGTTCAGTCGCTTTGAGCAAAAACTCCAAAGTGCAATCTCTCAGAATAGGTCTCCGAACAAATCTGAATCGTAGTGACTAAACACACACACGCACAAGTCAACTCACTCCTATCTATTCTTTTTGGGGATGAGGTTCCAACCGGAATGACATGGAAAGTTCTAGAATATGGTTCTCATGCTTGGAGGAGCTTCGAAACTTCGGGGACCGTAAAATACTATTTTTCGTCACATTTGGTTGCCGTGTCGCCTAATTCACCGCCAAGTTTGTCGCCAAGACTACCCTCACTGAAAGTGAATGAACTGCATCTTTATTTTCTCTTTGCCTGTAAAACTACTTTCACTGCAACGGGGCAATTGAGGCAGGGGAAAAGACTTGATCCATTGCAACAATATTAAGTGTATCGAGTGTTATAGGTGCCTATATTTCCAGTTGCAAAAGTGTTTTATATTTAAAAATTTGTTTAAATTAATAAATGTATTCCACTGAAAGTCATGAAGTTTAAATATGTATACGATCGCAGTCTGAGTGTGTATTTCAGCAAGTGTATTTTTGTAGAATAGAGTAAGTTTTGGAGCAATGTTAAAAAAAAAAAAATCATTTTAAATCACATTGTTGTCAGTATTGCTCTTTTTTCATGGTAGCATCTAGCAATACGTTATCTAAAATAACAATTTTTAGCATACCTAGTGGAACATGTTTTTTTTTTTTTTTTTTTTTTTTTTTTAAATTTAATAATAAATATTTCCTTAATAATAGTTTACGTCAAAGTGTATGCGTGTAATATTTGGACATTTAAACATTTAAAGTATATAAAATGAATTACATAAATTATGAAAGGACAGCTGCACTATTTGATCTTGAACTAGTCAAGATTAACTGCGTATAAGCTTTATTTGGAATGAATATTTGAATAATATATATAAATGAATTAATAATTGATTTTCTTCCTCCTTACAAAAGTCTCTCTATAACAATGGTTTATTTCCTTGTTCAAAGCAGCTTTATCTTAAAAGAAATTTTTCTTTTTTTTGCGATTAAGCGCAATAAGCATCTTTTTTTTTTTTGAGCGCAATCACCGAAGGAGAATAAAGAGCAAAAAGGAAGTGAGAAAAGAAAAGAAAATTAATAAAACCGGACACACAGATAATTTTGACGGAGTGATTAAAGAAAAAAAAAAAAAAAAAAAAACACCAGAACAATACTATTGTGATCTTCATCTCAGAAAAACAGAAGTAAAAATTATAAAAATAAAAATACTGATTATTTCTGCAAGGAATTTCCAATGTTTGTTGCTTGAAATGAAATTATATACATTCAAATTATTAACCGAGAACAATGCTATTGTGATCTCGATCTTAGAAAAACGGAAGTAAAAATGGTAAAAATAAAATTACTTATTATTTCTGCAAACAATTTCCAATTTTTTCTGTTTGCAATAAAATAATATACATTCAAATTATTAACCGAAAACAATGCTACTGTGATCTCGATCTCAGAAAAACAGAAATAAAAACGGTAAAAATAAAATTACTTATATTTCTACTAAAAATTTCCAATTTCTGCTGTTTGTAATAAAATTATATGCATTCTAAGTCAAAATTTTTGAATAATACTTCGCTTTTAAAACAATACAATAAAATTGAAATGTTTTTAATATGAATATGTAAAAATCTTTTCTTAACCCTTTGACGTGCAAGGTAATTACGTTCATTTAAACTAGACTACCACCAGAATTTACAAATAAAATTAAAATACGGGAAATAGTTTCGTTAGCTATTTTCGTTATGATATGAAAGAAAAATTTTGCTAAAGAAATTCCAGGATGAGTTTTTTGCAGATGAGACTCAAAAATTGCGTCCTCGTTGTGAGGATTGCGTGCGTTAAGCGTTGAATACGGTAACGTTTTGGAGGAACGCGAAAAGATGGGGCACACACTATTTAAAATATGAAATTCTGAAAAAGAAAAACACCATTTTGTGTCATAAAATAAACAATATAACAAATTTTTCGTTAGAAACTAATTTTTACTTTCTCTTACCCATAGGGTCGAGAAAGTATTGTTTTAGGGTCAAATTTTCGAACGGGAGTTTTTGTTATATTTACATGTTCTGTGGTCCCCTGAATACGAAAATCATGTTTTTAGCAAATGGTCTGTGTGTCTGTCCGTTATCAGCATATCTCAAGAACAAATAGCAGCAGGAATTCCAAACTCGGTATGCTAAATGTATATCATGTAGGGATGCTACATTAAGCTTTTCGTTGAGATGAAGCAAATGGTTCGCGCACAGGGGCACTCAAAAGTATTCAAATATATTACGTCTATGGGGGAAATTGCAGGTAAGTAGAGTTTAACATCTATAGACTGCACTAAACAAAAGGAAACGAATACATATTTTTGTAATAGAGATAGTCAACTGGGAAAATTTTTTGTGTATGTAGGAGCCTCTCCTCCCCACCTGGGGGGGGAGTCCCCCCTCGAGGGGAGTAAATTTTCATGATGGGTATCTTTCAAAAGAGCTCGCCAATACCTTTAAAACGAATGGTTGAATCATCGATCTGCGATAATTTAAAATAAAGTTATCGATTTTTATCATTTTTAACCGGGAACTTTTTTTTTTTTTTTTTTTTTTTTAATGTAATATTGAGAATAAATTCAACTTCTTTTGAATATTTAGTGTTATACTACTTCTCTAATATGGAAATCGTCTGCATTATAATAGAAGATAATATTTTTGAGTAATAATTTTAATAAATTATTTTTACTGAGTGAATTTGTATAGGAAAATATAGAAGAATGTCGTGTGGTGGCCATAACACACTAGTTATTTGTTGCTAGTGGATGTGCTTTACTAATAATATTTTACCGTTTTCAGGAAAGCTGTTCGGGAATTGAAATAAATTCCTCATAGAGATATGGTAAATAATGTATGTTTTAAGCTAAATATTCATTGCTTGTTTTTCGTATATTTACACCTTTCGAGGCTTCCTGATTACCGTAGTCAAGTTTTTTAACGTTTGATCTTTGTCTGTGTCTCTTAGAGTAACTTAAAAACGAATAATTTTAGGAGATCCAAATGTTGCATTTTGAAGTTAATATAAGTTTGTTGCTGGAAAAGTTTTATCAAGATTGGTAAGTATGAATGAATGTTATGGGTGTGAAAATTGTCTGTATATTTTAAAGTAAACTTTTAATTTTAACAACAGAATTAAATTCTATATAAATGTAAGTGCATTAATGAAACGCTCACACAGAACTAATTATCATATAAAACTCTTCTGAAGCCTATTTGAATTGTTTATCATAGGTTTACATAACAGTACTCGTTCTCTTACCTCTTGATCTCCAACCTGTATTTATAGTATTAAATTTCAGGGTAAGAGAAAGTCGTGTGAGTGACACACCAGATTATTATTATTTTTTTTTAATTAAAAAATTTGTGAACAAATAACTTATGTAAAGTCTTTTTTATAATACTTTGGATATTTTAGTTGCTAATCTAAATAATAGGGTTTGTAAATATTATTAAGGGTATTCGAAAATAATTACGTCATATACTATTATTATTGTATTGGAGGGGGGGGGGGATTCAAACTTTCATAAAATTAAATCAACTGCCACAAAGTTTGAGTATGCTTTTGAACCATTTGCGCCCAATGTTCTCATTTAAAGACATTTGATAAAATAGAAACTTTGTGATATTTTGGAACTAATTGCTTTTCTATAGCCCTGTATGCCTTCTAAAATAATTAAGGCGCTGAAAACACATTATGAATATTATTTTTAATTTTAATTATGGAGGAATACATATATCTAACATAAGCATTTTTACAACTTTATTTTTCAAGAGAAACCATAAAAAAATACTTTTATATAGCTCTGTATATCTTTTAAAATTTAATTGCACGTCATATATATAGTATACCATAAAAATCCCCACATTGACAAGTTTTTAGAGTTTTGTAAACCAACCAGCTACGTTAATGATACCCATTTGTTTAGAATAAAATGGTTGATATATCTTAATAACATATTAATTTCATCATGCTGTGTGCAGTTTACAGATATTAAAATAATTTAAGAAATAACTCTCATACACTGACACACATATATACCTTTTGTGAGTCCCTCCCCCAAACCAATTAAGTTATTTATACCATTTTTAAGAGAGAACGTGACAAAGGGAATTTGAATAACATAAACCAATTTCAAAGCATTGTATAAATATTCAAAAGAACAGAAAGACAGACAGATATCCTAACTGAATTCATAATCACTCTTAAACAATGTTGGAAACTGTTAAAAATACTAATGAAAACGGCTTGTTGGTGTTAGGGTTAAGGCTGATTGAGTACAGTAGAGCGCCGATTATCTGAACACGTCGGGACAGACCCTTGTTCGGATAAGCAAAAGTTCGGATAATTGGACAGACAATTTAAGGGATACTGTGACAATAAAAAAAATCTTCACACTTTATCCAGGCTTAGGACTGGCAGCACCAATTTGTGCTGGCGTGTTTAAAAATTAAAAATTATTGAACTAAATAACAAATATCATAACTTAAATAAATACCATAAATGTTATTTTGAAGTTGTCTGATATATTTATGATCCTCAAAATGGACGTTTATGCTCAATTTTGCCTTATTCTGTCATGTTAAGTAAATCGTAAATTCCAAATAACTTACGAAATTTTTAAATTAAAAAATTCATAATCAGGGATGTTTATGCCACTATTTTATATAATATTTTGAAATATTATTATTATTATTTATTACTATTGTTTTTTAACTCTAGAGATTATAATTTAATTATAACTTAAGCAAAAATGCCTTCAAAGAAGACATTCTTTTGAATGCTGCCATATCTCGAATTCTTCTTAGACATGTTAATTGAATAGGATCTGCGTCGTTCTGACGTCCGAGTCATTTCATAGCCGTTTCCAAACATTCAAAGGGGAGAAATAGGCTGTTCGGATAATTGAAAGTTCGGATAAAGAAAAATAAATAGAGAAATAAGCTGTTCGGATAATTGGAAGTTCGGTTAATTGGAGTTCGGATAATCGGCACTGTACTGTACATGTAGGTCCTACTTAACACAAACAGAAATGCAATTCCAATAATTTTCATTGTAGTCCTTAATCTATATGATTATTCTGTAAATCTTAACGCTAAACATACAATATTTTACAGTTTTTTTTTTTTTTTTTTTTTTTTTTTTTTTAGCAAATTGCTTATAAATGTCAAATTCATTAATTCATTATAAATATAGAAAAAATTTATAGATAAATAGTAAAAAGTTATTTAAATATTATTGTTCGAATAGTAAATAATTTAAATACTATTATTAATATACTAGTATATAACCCCGTCAAAAATGACGGAATGTGAACGATAAATCTTGAAAACAATGTTTAGATCATGATGGTTACCACGTGATCATTTAAATGTATTTTCAATTTTTGTTTATAAATCAAATGTGTTTCGATATTTTATAATTTGCGTTCTTTGTGAGGTCTAACTGCAATAGAGACAGTGCCCGGAGATGAGAGAAGTCGTGTTTTACCTCACCAGATTTTAAAACAATATACATTATATAATTATTAACACATCACATTAGCAAGTTAATTGTGTGATACATTATTTGTATCATACAAGGATGGAAAGCGTTTGCTGACGATGACGCTAATTCAATGATTTTTCTTCACCCAAAAGTGCTCAACGCGCCTAAAGAAGTTTTCACTTCAAAAATGTTACCCGATCAATAAATATGAATGACAATAAAAAAACTGCTGGTTGACAAAAAATATAGGCCCGACAACACAACAGCAACAACACATCCCAGTGTTCCAGTAAGTGCTCTATACGCAAGCGAAGTGTGACGTCACTGACCGTCCGTGTATGTAAGAAAATGATTTCCTATGTTAATCGCCCATTGGATTTTTTGTAAAAAATTATTAAAAATCGAGGAAAATTATTTCCCGATTTTAATCCCCATATTTGGGTATATATATGTATTAGTTATCATGTGCATATGTTAGATTGAGTTATTTTGCTGTCAAATTGAGAAAAAATTTTAATTTTAAATTTCAAAACTCTGTTGTCCTTGGCGTTTTTGTATTTGGCGATCAAAAACGTACTACGAAAATATACATGCCAGATGTATACTTTCGTAATATGTGTTGTGCGAAATATTGTTCCATATTATTCCTTACTCTCTTAATATAAATTTTTAAAATAACCATGATTTTTGAAAGGAATTAAATTATAATCCCCACATAATTTGGCGATATATATTTTTTTTTTCTGCCAAGGATGACCGATATCAAATCTATTCCGCTGCAACATATTAGTCTCTTATATCAGATACTTTATTTAGACATTTGAAAACAAATTTCACTTCAAATTATGATAGAATATTTATCATTTTCCTTTTAATTAGTATATTAGTTGGATATTTATTGTGTAATATCGTCCTTTGAAATGAAGTGTTTATGTTTTCAATGGAATATGGAAGTTTTTTTTTTTTTATCTAGAGTTTTGAAATTTAAAATTCAAATTTTATCAATTTTAGAACAAAAACAACTTAATCTAACGCATGCACATGATAACTATTACATATCTAAACCTAAATATGGGGATTAAAATCGGGAAATAATTTCCCTCGATTTTTAATAATTTTTTACGAAAAATCCATTGGGCGTTTAACATAGGAAATATTTTTCTTGTATCCACGAACGGCCAGTGACGTCATCACTTCGCTTGCGTATTTAAAGTCCTCATAATAAGAAAAAACGATTCACTTCATTTTACCAAAATACTTTTTTAGTGCTAGAGGCCTATTTCAGTCGGTACAGTTGTCGAATTTTTATAGGTCACTCTTAATTAGTGCTAGAGGCCTATTTCAGTCGGTTTATTGAATGGGGATTTATTGAATGAAGTTCCCCCAAGGCACAACTTTGACACGAGTCCCCCTCCCCAGGCTCAACTTTGACACGAGTCCCCCCCAAGGTACCCCTATTTCAGTCGGTACAGCGTTGTCGAATTTTTATAATACACTCTTAATAGTGCTAAGGGCCTATTTCAGTCGGTTTATTGCATGGGGATTTATTGAATGAAGTCCCCCCAAGGCACAACATTGACATGAGTCCCCCCCCCCAGGACCAACTTTGACATGAGTCCCCCCCCAAGGTACCCCTATTTCAGTCGGTACAGCGTTGTCGAATTTTTATAATACACTCTTAATAGTGCTAAGGGCCTATTTCAGTCGGTTTATTGAATGGGGATTTATTGAATGAAGTCCCCCCAAGGCACTACTTTGACATGAGTCCCCCCCCAGGCCCAACTTTGACATGAGTTCCCCCCCAAGGTACAACTTTGACATGAGTCCCCCCAAGACCCAACTTTGACATGAGTCCCCCCCCAAGGTACAACTTTGACATGAGTCCCCCCCAAGGCACACCTCCCCCTCATTGGGAAAAAGAGAAAAAAACGTTGTCTTGCGGCTATAAGACAGTTTGGACTTCCAACGTTATTTGTTACAGTATCTGCAGCTGAAACACATTGGTTTGATTTAATGAAAACTTTATCATGGAATTTAGATCGTCACGAATTAACTAAAGAAGAATTTGTCGATATTAACAAGTTTAGCAGTAGGCCTCTGGCACTAAATTAAAATATGTCAATGTCAGATTTTCATTTTTTTTTTTTTTTTTTTTTTTTTTTTTTTTTAAGACTATCGTAGATTCTGTTTCCAAATTTTCTAACTAACTATCCAATTACTACAGACACTCCATGCTAACCCAAATTCACCTCTACTCGATACCTCTAACCAGCTATCTCACCCTCAAAATCGCCAAACTTGCCCAACCAAACATTCTATCCCAACTATCATTTTACACTAATTTCAAAACTAAGATCAACTGGCGGCATTTACGTACTAAACTCGGCGCCAATCATACCTTACAATGTAAACAAACAATGAAGTTTGATAAAAATATTTAAAGGCTTTAATGCGTTTTTACAAATATTTTAAGATTTTTAAGGCTTTATTATGTTTTAGAAATATTTTAAGCGTTTTTTTAATGAAACAGTCAAAGAGTCGTTCATTCGGAATTTAAAAGTTGTCCATTTGGAATTTGTATTTTCTGAATGGCAACAGTTTTGGTTTGTTTTTATTTGGTCTTGCTTTGTTTATAATCATGAAGTTACATAATTCTATTTATAGGTTCATGTTTATAATAGCCAGTGATCCGTTATACTTAATTTAGACATTTAAACATTACAATTGAATAGTTTTTCAAGGTTTTAAAGGAAATAAGAATATGTGAGATACAAAACATGTATGAAAATGATATGTATGTTTCCTATGTTGAATTAAACAAACGGAAAAAAAAAATGGCTGCCAAAAGTTTCTGTTTTGAAGCGGTACTAACCGGATTCGTTCATGATAGATGAGGATCATTATATATATTTATTATTATACAAAATAAAGGTAATAAAATTTATATGCATATTTATATGCAAAAAACAGATATGCATAAATAAAAATTATCTTTATATGCAAAATAGAGGTATTAAAACATGGTGTATTAAAACTGAATATTATTATTAGTATAGTAAAAAGTTATTTCAATGTGATTTATAAAAGTGCCTCTCATAAAGTGCAATACATTTGCATTCTTTTAATGTTCCTGTACACAAAGTAGTTGTGCTAGTTGTACTATTTTAAATTAGGAACATAGAAAAGTGAGCTTGAATAGCATACATCTTTTTTATCAAATTCTGAAACTATTTACGGACGATGAAGGTGGTGAGAAAGAAAAATAGTCTACTTCAAATCACTCATAATTGTTAAAATGTGTTTAAAGCGCTTAATAAAAACTAAAATGTAATTCCAGTAGTTTTCAGTTGCAGTCCTTAATTTATGTGAATATTGTTTTGTGGCTCTATAATTTTTAATATCTCCCTCTCTCTCTCTCTATATATATATATATATATACATATATATATATATATATATATATATATATATATATATATATATATATATATATATGTATATAATATATTGTTTTACGAAATCGATTCAGCTTCCAAAGTTTTATGAAGTACATGCCCCCTGACGAGTTTTTACTTCTAATTTTAAGCATTTTTATTCAATTATTATTTCTGTGGTCCTTTAGTTATTTTCTCTGTCATTAAGTTTAATGGTCCATTTTTATTATTATCATTCATGTCGGCGTAAGTAATTTAAATTCTTTTTGTCTCTTATTGGTTCTTAATCTGTATCGCAACAATTTTGTGTCAGTCTTTCCTATTAGTTACAATCAGTTCTATTTTTGTTGTGTTGGTATTGTTTTATATCTATTAATTGCTAAATTTTAAGATTAAATTTTATTACGATATCTATCATTTATGTATGTATATATATATATATATATATATATATATGTTATACATATGAATAATAAATGTAAATTTAATTATGATTTGTGCAAAATAAAGGTGTATAGAAATACTTCTCATAGAGCGTAGTTCTTTGAAATTCTTTCAGCTGTCGTCGTATGCAAACTAGTGGTAGTATTTATCTAATTTTCAATAAGAAACATCCCATAGCGAGCTTGAATGTATTAGTTTCAAGGAATTCGATGAAGAAGAGTTAGAGCACCAACAGACAGACAAATCGAAATCATAAACATTTTCAATTTTGTTGGAAAATTTTGAAAATAAAGGGAAAATAAAAGAAAGAAAGAAAGAAAGAAAAAAAAAAAAAAAAAAAACTGAGTTTAAGGATTTCTAAATTAAATCAGTCGTTAGACGTTAGTTTTGACGACATTGCAAAAATTCTATTAAATGTATAAGCCGTAAATACATATTATCTTTGTCTTTATTTAGTGGAAATATTGCTACACCAATATTGAATGTAGATGACGTATACAGACATATTCACGTCAATCAGTTTTTCCTAGCCATCAATCAACAATCTGAATGTACCATTGTATATAAAACTCACTCTGAAGTCACGTCCTTCAACTTATGATATTTCAAGATCAATCTTTTCGCCGTTTTGACAGCTGAAAAGGATTATTGTGAAATTCTTTTGAAACTTACGTCTGCCTTAGAAGCAAGTAAAACCAAAAAAAAAGTAACTTTATATTAACTTACTTTTTCTTTTATTCCTTTCTAATTTAATTTTTATTTTATGTTCATTACAAGTGCAGCAAGGAAAAACTTTTTATCTACAATATCTTTTCTTACGTTTTAAGATATAAACTGCTAACTATAATTAGATTGAAAAGTGTATACGCCAGAGCGGAATGGTGTGCGTTAGTAAAAATTTCAACATTACCCTTGAGGTATTAGTTAATTTCAATATTCGCATTCGCATTCGAAATCCCTTTTATTTCTCTTTTACTTTTTTTCCCCTGCATATTGAATATAAATTTATTAACATTAGGCTACTCCCAAACATATTGCAACCTGCTGGTTTTGTCACAATCACTTATGATCAAGCTTCCTCGCAACTCTCATTTGTCTTCAAGGGGTGCATAATTTATTATTATGACTGACAGATAAAAGCTATATATTTTATGGGGGAATTTATAATCACATTTACTCAATACCTGATATGTATATAATTTACCGGGTGATCCAAAAGTTGCGGGGGAAAAAAAGTATACTATTCAAAAAGTATTGACTGTAGCTCAACGCGGTTTTCGCTGAAATATGCGATAAAGCATGGAATTTTTTCCTTTATAAGAAAAACATTAGTTATATTTTTCACCAACAGATGGCACTGTATTCACAGTATTCTTAGAGACCCTATATTAGAAAGTATTCTTTCATATTTTAAATAAATCACTACCCCAAAAGACAGATAGCTACCCCAAAATTTTTATAAGGCGCACAGACAGACGGAATTTTTTTTACAAATCGTTAAATAATGTTCAGGACATCTCAAATCTTGTAAATTTAGCAAAAACTGGAAGTAGCAAAAAAATTACGAGTCTAATATTTTCTTCTATAAATATAGAAACAAGTAATAAGATTTTAAGATATAAAAGACATACAGAAATTAAACTGGCAAAAATGCGAAACGAACTCATTATATTTTTATACACATGACCAATAAATCAACAATTAAAATCACTACACTATAATAAACAACATTCAGGTGTTTTCAAAACATTAATATATAGAGGTGAGTGATTCTGCAACAAATGGATAATTTGAATCTCTTAAAGTTTATATGCTATAGCTATACTTTGCCATAAATAGTTCCCTGTGTGTAAACTGAAATCTACATTGTCATAATACAATTTTAAAAAATATTTTGGAGGGAATAACTGCAGATTTTACTCCAATAAATTTTTAAATATTCATATTTTTACCCTATCCCCAGTAGTTCACATCATGAACTGACCTTTAGAAAGAATTTTAAGCATAATGGCATTTTTAGGTTGATTTCTTTAGAAATCGACCAATTGCAATTGGCTAGTTTCTCTCTACATGTATAGATCAAAGCTGGTAGAGAGGGAATGCCGAGTTTCGATACCAGGTTGCGCTCGTTGACATAACCGTTTGTAGTTTTCTGTGGTTTTCTCCGAAACTCGCACAAATATGGGCTAGGACTCCTTAGAAAGACCCCCACGAAAGGCACACTAACCTAGCTCTAGGACCCACGAGTAGACAATCGGCTTTACTCACAAACACTCTCTTTCTCTCTCTCTCTATGTATATATATATACATACATATAACTATATACAGTCGAACCTCGTTAACATAAATTTCAAGAAGTAAAGATAATTTCAAGTGTAAAAATATATAAAACAGAGTTTACATAGCAAGTTAAAAAGTAAGAAAAAAAAAGATAGCTTTTTTTTTTTTTTTTTTTTTTTTTTTTTTTTTTTAAACACCAATTTTTAAGATCTAAAACTGATCAACCTGATCAGGCTGACTATAAATTTTTCGGTAATAATCACGTAAAGAATGAGAAAGGGCGTCTAAAATAGGTTTATGTAACAATTTTCAAGAAAATCGTTAGAGCCATTTTTTGAAATACCGACTTTTACCAAAACTTAACATAATCAATTGTTAACTGGAAAACAACAATTACATACAAAAATATATTTAAAAGAGAGTTAATATGACAAGTTTGAAAAAAGTGGCAAGTTTTGAAAGGAACGTACTTGTAGGACCTGAAATTCAGCTGTTTATACAGGACGCCTATCAATTTTCTTCAACAAACCAACGATATTATTCGAAAGGACATCTAATAGAGTGTTTATGCAGTAATTTTGAAGAAAATCGTTAGAGCTTTTTTTCAGATACGGAAATTTCCGGTTTCATATGTCCCACTTCCGGTTTACCAAATTTCACCAAAATTTGGAAACTTCATCTGTACACCAGACCTATCTCAATTCTGAAGTTTTGTAGTTCTATCTTAATTAGTTTCGGAGATATAATAATCAGACGATTCCTCACATACACACACATGCACACACACACACTTTTTTGGACTCAGGTTACCTTAAAACATGCATATCAAGTGAAATCTCGATATAAAATTTTTGGGCCGAATACAATACTTCTATTACCTACGGTAGTTGGGTAATGGAAGGAAAAAAAAATACTTTGAACAATAAAATTTACCATTATACTAGCCTTATCTCTTTCAAGAAATGCTCATTAAAGTTAAATACAATATTTTAAAATTTAAAACTAAACATTCATATTTTAGTTATTAATAATAACAACTCAAAAGAAAGTTTTTTTTTTTTTTTTTCCTCGATTTTTTCTTTAAGTTTTCAACTTAGTTATATTATTACTTTCCGAACATACATATGTAAGGTAAGTATTGTAATCATTATAAAACTTCGACTTTGAGATTTTGGTGTATAGATTCTCTCAATTCATTTCTACTATTTTTACAGTGATATATGCATGTGCGTCTGTATGTGTGTGAGTAAACACGATAGCGTCTAAATACCTTGTTCAAATGAGCTGAAAATTAGTACGTATGTTATAGGTCACCACAGCATGAACCCTATTGATTTTGGTGAGTCTTGTATTTATATATATATATATATATATTTTTTTTTTTTTTTTTTTTTTTTTTTTTTTTTTTTACAGGGATACAAAGAAAAACTAGTATGTTTTGGCCACCTCAAGACTTTCTTCAATATTTTCCTATACAATTTCGCTTAGTGCAAATAATTTATTATAACTATTAATTATTAAAATTATCTATAGCCCGATGAATGCAGACGATTTTCATCTCAGAGAAAACTAACACTAAATATCCAAAAAAGGCAATTTTATTCTCTATACTTAATATCTTAAAAAATGCGTTTTCATAATGGTTATCTCCATTTCAAGTTTCGTATAGTTATACGCCATAGAAGTTGAAATATTATCTTCCCGTTCTCGGAGAATATTGCAGTATAAAAGCGCCACCTATTGGTCGATATGTATCAAAACTGAATTAGCATAATGTCTCATAATGGCCTTCTAATGCGTTTTGTTTGATTATACGTAAATGAACCTGAAATAACGCTTTCCCTTAAATTGTGAAAATCGCTGTATATCACCGCCACCTGTTGAGAGATTGACACCAAAATTTTACAAGCACTAATTTATGTCAAGGTGCATCTACATCTACATTTATATGTAATTCTGTCCAGTAGTTCCTGAGACATAGCCTTCCTTTAAATTATAGAAATCACTGTATAGCAGCGCCACCTGTTTTCAAATCTATAACATAACTTAATACACACTTATTCAGGTCATGGTGCACTTACATATATATTTATATGCAAATTTATGTAGTAGTCCCTGAGATATAGCCTTCCTTAGAACTGGGGAAATCGCTGTACAGCAACGGAGCAATTGACACCAAAAGTTGATAGGAACTAATTTAGATTAAGGTGCATCTACAGATACATATAAATTTATATGCAATTGTTTGTAGTAGTTCCTGAGATACAGTTGCCACAAATGTTTTGCCACACACACACACACACACAGAGAGAGAGAGAGAGAGAGAGAGGGGGAGAGGGAGAGAGAGAGAGAGAGAGAGAGAGAGAGAGAGAGACAGAAAAAAATGGTCAAATCGTGTTCTGGACCTCTTAAAACGTGTAAATCCATCGAAAACCGGAAGTAGAATTTTTTTACGAATCCAATACTTTCTTCTATTGAATATAGAAGAAAGTAATTATTTATCATTAGGGTCTATGGGCTCAAATTCTTTAAAGTGCGATAGCTTCTAAATGCTTTATTCGATTGAACTGAAAATTATATGCATACTAAAGATCACCGTCGCAAGAACTGTATAGGTTTTGGTGCAGTTTTTGGTGCAGGTTTTGGTGCATTTACAGTTTTTTTACAGGGTCACAAAAGAAATTTTTTATCATTATTACCTATGGGGTGAAATTAAAGTGTGATAGCGTCTAAACGCCTCATTCGAATGAATTGAAAATTTATACACGTAGACGTAATATAGGTAACCGTCGCATGAACTGTATATATTTCAGTGAATCTAGCATTTACGGTTTTTTTTTACAAGGACGCAAAGAAAAATTCTTTATAATGAGGACTTTTGGCTCAAATTGTTTAAAGTGCAATAGCGTCTAAACACCTTATTCGATTCTGTTGAAAAAATATATACGTGTTATAGGTTACCATCGCGCGAATGATACAGATTTTGCTAAATCTAGCATTTATAGATTTTTACAGAGCCAAAGTTCTTTATCATTATTATCTACTAGTATATAACCCCGTCAAAAATGACGGAATGTGAACGATAAATCATGAAAACAGTGTTTAGATCATGATGGTTACCACGTGATCATTTAAATGTATTTTCAATTTTTATTTATAAATTAAATGTGTTTCGATATTTTATAATTTTTGTTCTTTGTGAGGTCTAACTGTAATGGAGACAGTGTCCGGAGATGAGAGAAGTCGTGTAGAGCCGCACCAGATTGTAAAAACGTGAGAAAAATTGCAACTTTGGCCTTTATCACGGTTTTGTGAGGTCTAACTGGAACGTTTCCGGCTGCAATCTTTAAGAGACTGTGTCCGGAGATGAGAGAAGTCGTGTAGAGCCGCACCAAATTGTAAAAACGTGAGAAAAATGGAGGCTTTGGCCTTTATCACGGTTCTGTGAGGTCTAATTGCAACGTTTCCGGCTGCAATCTTTAAGAGACAGTGTCCGGAGTGCTTCTTTATTAAAAGAAGCAGAGCTGCCAACCTAATCCGGCAAATTGTTAGTATCGCCTCTTTTTCTACACCACTTAATTTTTAGAGCAATTCTCTTCAAATGTATCTACAATGAATTAAGAAGAAAAATACTCTAAAAATTAAGTGGTGTATAAAAAGGGGCGGTACTAACAATTTGCCGGATTAGGTTGGAAGCTCTGGAGAAGTCGTGTACAACCGCACCAGATTTTAAAAACGTGAGAAAAATGGCGGCTTTGGTCTTTCTCATGGTTCTGTGAAGTCTAACTGCAACGATTCCGGATGCAATCTTTAAGAGACACTATCCGAAGATGAGTGAAGTCGTGTTGAGCCGCACCAGATTGTAAAAACGTGAGAAAAATGGCGGCTTTGGCCTTTCTCACGGGTTTGTGAGGTCTAACTGCAATAGAGACAGTGTCCGGAGATGAGAGAAGTCGTGTAGAGCCGCACCAGATTGTAAAATCGTGAGAAAAATTGAGGCTTTGGTCTTTCTCACGGTTCTGTGAGGCCTAACTGCAACGTTTCCGGCTGCAATCTTTAAGAGACAGTGTCCGGAGATGAGAGAAGTCGTGTAGAGCCGCACCAGATTGTAAAAACGTGAGAAAAATGGCAGCTTTGGGCTTTCTCACGGTTTTGTGAGGTCTAACTGCAATAGAGACAGTGCCCGGAGATGATAGAAGTCGTGTAACGCCGCACCAGATTTTAAAACAATATACAGTATATAATTATTAACACATCACATTAGCAAGTTAATTGTGTGATACATTATTTGTATCATACAAGGATGGAAAGCGTTTGCTGACGATGACGCGAATTCAATAATTTTTCTTCACCCAAAAGTTTTCACTTCAAATGGAAAGCGTTAGCTGACGATGACGGGAGTTCAATGATTTTTGTTCACCCAAAAGTGCTCAAGGCGCCTAAAGAAGTTTTCACTTCAAAAATTCTACCCGATCAATATGAATGACATTAAAAAAACTGCTGGTTGACAAAAAATATAGGCCCGACAACACAACAGCAACAACACATCCCAGTGTTCCATTAAGTGCTCTATACGCAAGCGAAGTGTGACGTCACTGACCGTCCGTGTATGCAAGAAAATGATTTCCTATGTTAATCGCCCATTGGATTTTTTGTAAAAAATTATTAAAAATCGAGGAAAATTATTTCCCGATTTTAATCCCCATATTTGGGTATATATATGTATTAGTTATCATGTGCATATGTTAGATTGAGTTATTTTGCTGTCAAATTGACAAAATTTTAATTTTAAATTTCAAAACTCTGTTGTCCTTGGCGTTTTTGTATTTGGCGATCAAAAACGTACTACGAAAATATACATGCCAGATGTATATTTTCGCAATATGTGTTGTGCGAAATATTGTTTCATATTATTCATTACTTTCTTAATATAAGTTTTTAAAATAACCATGATTTTTTAAAGGAATTAAATTATATTCGCCAGATAATTTGGCGATATATATATATATATATATATTTTTTTTTCTGCCAAGGATGACCGATATCAAATGTATTCCGCTGCAACATATTAGTATCTTATATCAGATACGTTATTTAGATATTTGAAAACAAATTTCACTTCAAATTATGATAGAATATTTATCATTTTCCTTTTAATTAGTATATTAGTTGGATATTTATTGTGTAAATACCATCCTTTGAAATGAAGTGTTTATGTTTTCAATGGAATATGGAAGTGGTTTTTTTTTTTTTTTTTTTATCTAGAGTTTTGAAATTTAAAATTCAAATTTTATCAATTTTAGAACAAAAACAACTTAATCTAACGCCTGCACATGATAACTAA
Source organism: Salticus scenicus (assembly GCA_963930645.1). Taxonomy (NCBI): domain Eukaryota; kingdom Metazoa; phylum Arthropoda; class Arachnida; order Araneae; family Salticidae; genus Salticus; species Salticus scenicus. The sequence continues at coordinate 121,107,630 of OZ005655.1, forward strand.
TACATATCAAAACCTAAATATGGGGATTAAAATCGGGAAATAATTTCCCTCGATTTTTAATAATTTTATACGAAAAATCCATTGGGCGTTTAACATAGGAAATATTTTTCTTGTATCCACGAACGGCCAGTGACGTCATCACTTCGCTTGCGTATTTAAAGTCCTCATAATAAGAAAAAACGATTCACTTCATTTTACCAAAATACTTTTTTTTAAGACTATCGTAGATCCTGTTTTCAAATTTTCTAACTAACTATCCAATAACTACAGACACTCCATGCTAACCCAAATTCACCTCTACTCGATACCTCCAACCAGCTATCTCACCCACAACATCGCCAAAATATCCAGGATCCAGCTAGGGACTTTCTCATTCTCAACCGAACATTTTACCTTGACTCGACATTATCACCTTAGACTACTCTAATTTCAATACTCATTTCAACTGGTGACTTTTACTTGCCCAACCAAACATTCTATCCCAACTATCATTTTACACTAATTTCAAAACTAAAATCAACTGGCGGCATTTACGTACTAAACTCGACGCCAATCATACCTTACAATGTAAGCAAACAATAAAGTTTGATAAAAGTATTTAAAGGCTTTAATGCGTTTTTACAAATATTTTAAGATTTTTAAGGCTTTAATATGTTTTAGAAATATTTTAAGCGTTTTTTTAATGAAACAGTCAAAGAGTCGTTCATTCGGAATTAAAAAGTTGTCCATTTGGAATTTGTATTTTCTGAATGGCAACAGTTTTAGTTTGTTTTTATTTGGTCTTGCTTTGTTTATAATCATGAAGTTACATAATTCTATTTATAGATTCATGTTTATAATAGCCAGTGATCCGTTATACTTAATTTAGACATTTAAACATTACAATTGAATAGTTTTTCAAGGTTTTATAGGAAATAAATAAGTATATGTGCGATACAAAACATGTATGAAAATGATATGTATGTTTCTTAAGTTGAATTAAACAAACGGAAAAAAAAATGGCTGTCAAAAGTTTCTGCTTTGAAGCGGTACTAACCGGATTCGTTCATGACAGATGAGGATCATTATATATATTAATTATCTTAAATTATTTGAAGTGCAATAGCATTAAATTAAACAACATACTATATGGGAAAAAATACTCAAACACTCTATTGAAATTTTCTAATTTGTTTATATAACGACTTCTCTTAAAATTATTTATTTAAATAGCCGTTAAATACTTAATGTTCGGAAGGTCAAGTGAAATCACTCCAGATTTTCACTTTCTCTTACCCATAGGTTCGAGAAAGTATTGTTTTAGGGTCAAATTTTTGAACGTGAGTTTTTGTTATATTTACATGTTCTGAGGTCCCCTGAATACGAAAATCATGTTTTTAACGAATGGTCTGTGTGTCTGTTATCAGCATATCTCAAGAACAAATCTTAGCAGAAATTCCAAACTCGGTATTAAATGTGTATCATATAGGGAAGCTACGCTAAGCTTTTCGTTGAGTTGAAGCAAATGGTTCGTGTACATGAACACTCAAAAGTATTCAAATACATTGCGCCTATGGGGGAAATTGCAGGTAAGTAGAGTTTAACATCTATAGACTGCACTAAACCAAATGAAACGAATATATATATTGTTTAATAGAGATAGTCAACTGGGAAAATTTTTTACTTTCTTCTATCTTCAATAGAAGAAAGTATTGGATTCGTAAAAATTTTCGATTTCGGGTTTTTGATGGATTTACACGTTTTGAGAGCTGTAGAACACGATTTTAACATTTTTAGAAAATGTCTGTCTGTCTGTCTGTCTGTCTGTCTGTGTGTGTGTGTGTGTGACAAAATTTTGTGGCAACTGTATCTCTGAAACTACTGCAAAGTATTTCATACAAATTGGTATGTAGTTGCACCTTGACATAAATTAGTGCCTATCAACTTTTGGTAAAAATCGTCTTACAGGTTGCGTTGCCATCCCGCTTTTTCTAAATTTTTAACAGGGTGATATAGGGCAAAAATTTTCAAGATGGGTATCTTTCGAAAGGTCTCGTCAGTGCCTTTAAAACGAATGGTTGAACTATAAATCTGTGATAATTTAAAACAAAGTTATCGATTTTTTTTTACTTTTTACGAAAAAAAACTTAGAAAAAAAATCTTTTTTTTTTCTCTCCCCTTAATTTTATCAAACTCCCACGGTTTCCGTGTTCTGACAAACTTAAACTATTTTTTGCTTTTTTCCCCTAATTTTGTCAAAGTACGGTTTCCGTGTCTTGACAAACTTTAACATATTTTTGCATTTTTCCCCTAATTTTGTCAAAGTCCCACGGTTTCCGTGTTTTGACAAACTTTGACAAAATTTTGGGTAAAATGTGAAAATTTGTTTAGGTTTGTCAGAACACGGAAACCGTGGGAGTTTGATAAAATTAAGGGGAGAGAAAAAAAAAAAAAGTGGGACTTTGACAAAATTTTGGGTAAAATGTAAAAATTTGTTTTAAAGTCCCACTTTTTTTTTTTTTTTTCCCCTCTCCCCTTAATTCTACCAAACTCCCACGGTTTCCGTGCTCTGACAAACTTAAACAAATTTTTGCACTTTTCCCCCAATTTTGTCAAAGTCCCACGGTTTCCGTGTTTTGACAAACTTAGAATAATTTTCACATTTTACCCAAAATTTTGTCGAAGTCCCACTTTTTTTTTTTATATTATTATTATTGTTACTGAGTGAATTTGTATAGGAAAAGAGAAGAAAGTCTCGTGGTGGCCACAACATACTAGTTTGTGTATATAGGAGAGAAAGTAGTGTGAGTGACACACCAGATTATTTTTATTGGTACAGTTCTGAAAATGATTAGGATTAATTAATTTGTTATTTTAAATTTTAAATAAATAGCGACACTACTCTATTTTATTTTTCCATCTTTAACTAATCGCTTTCTTTCGTTTCAATGAACACAGTGCGTCTCAAAATTATATGGACAGGTATTTTTTTACTTTCTTCTATATGTAATATAGAGAAAGTATTGGATTCGCGAAAATTTTCGACCTCCGTTTTTTGATGGATTTACATGTTTTGGGATATCTAGATTACGAATTAATAGTTTTTAGAAAATGTCTGTCTGTCTGTCTGTCTGTATCATTTTTTTGTGGACGCTGTATCTCACGAACCAATGAATGAAATTTAACCAAACTTGGTATTTAGTTGCACCCTGACATAAACTGGTGCTGATTAGATTTTGGGATCAATCGCTCAACAGGTGGCGTTGTGATCGCATTTTATGCAAATTTTTAACATGGCAGCATAGGACAAAATTCCGTATAAATGGGCATAAAGAGAGTTATTTTACACTTGTGATTGTAAAATTAATATGAATTAATGATAATAGTAGAAGTTAACTAGGAAAAAATTTTTGTGCATCTGGGGGCATCGGTTCCCCGGGGGGAAGTACCCCCCGGGGAAGTAAATTTTCAAGATTGGTATCTTTCGAAAGGTCTCGTTGATAATAGTAATAGTTAACTGGGAAAAAATTTTTGTGCATGTGGGGGGGGGGAATACCCACCCGGGGGGGCAAAGTTTCAAGATGGGTATCTTTCGAAAGGTCTCGTCAATACCTTTAAAACGAATGGTTGAACCATAAATCTGTGATAATTTAAAACAAAGTTATCGATTTTTTTTTACTTTTAACAAAAAAAAAAAAAAATTAGAAAAAAATCGCTTTTTTTTTTTTTTTTTTTTTAACGAAATTTAACCAAACTTGGTATTTAGTTGGTCCCCGACATAAACTGGTGCTGATTATGTTTGGGGATCAATAGCTCAACAGGTGGCGCTGTGATAGCATTTTATCTAAATTTTTAACATGGCAGCATAGGACAAAAATTCGTATAAATGTGCATAATAAGAGTTGTTTTAAACTTGTGATTGTAAAATTAATATGAATTATTGATAATAGTAGTACGTAACTAGGAAAAAAATTTTCTGCATGGGGGGCATCGCTTCCCCCCCCCTAGGGGGGACGAAAGATCGGGTTGATAATAGTAGTAGTTAACTAGGAAAAAATTTTTGTGCATGTGGGGGCATCGGTTCTCCCCCACCGGGGGGGGGGAAGTTCCCACCCGGGGGGGGGGGGGCAAAGTTTCAAGATGGGTATCTTTCGAAAGGTCTCGTCAATACCTTTAAAACGAATGGTTGAACTATAAATCTGTGATAATTTAAAACAAAGTTATCGATTTTTTTTACTTTTAACAAAAAAAAACTTACAAAAAAAATCGCAATTTTTTTTTTTTAAACGAAATTTAACCAAACTTGGTATTTAATTGGTCCCCGACATTAACTGGTGCTGATTATGTTTGGGGATCAATAGCTCAACAGGTGGCGCTGTGATAGCATTTTATCTAAATTTTTAACATGGCAGCATAGGACAAAAATTCGTATAAATGTGCATAATAAGAGTTGTTTTAAACTTGTGATTGTAAAATTAATATGAATTATTGATAATAGTAGTATGTAACTAGGAAAAAAAATTTCTGTATGGGGGGATAAATTTTCAAGATGGGTATCTTTCGAAAATTCTCGTCAATACCTTTAAAACGAATGGTTGAACTATAAATCTGTGATAATTTAAAACAAAGTTATCGATTTTTTTTTACTTTTAACAAAAAAAAAAAAAAAACTTAGAAAAAAAATCGTACTTTTTTTTTTTTTTTTTTTTTTAATATTGTTACTGATTGAATATGTATAGGTAAATATAGAAGAAAGTCTTGTGGTGGCCACAACATACTAGTTTTTTTGAAAGAATAGCTTAAAAAATAAAGCAACAACTACGAAAAAAAATAATTAGAGTATAGAATCATAGCATAAGTTTATTACAATACAGAAATATCATGCTTATATTAAAGATTTCTTGCAAAAAATAAAATTCGAAATAAGCTGTCTCAAAAATATATGGACAATGAAAAGGTTCGTTTTATAACCACTATATCAAAAGAATTTGCATATTCTGCGTTCTGTACATGTGACATAACCTTGTTCTTTTTTAACGAAGGAATAAGTTTGGCTAGGCCTTTTCCATTTACATCCACCAGCTTGCTCAAATTCCAAGAAAGCTTCATAAATGCCTTCCATTTCTTCATCCACAAACCGTAAGTGTATTGAAACTTGCTCCACCTGCGAAATATAAGTTGTTTCATCTGCCATAACAGTAAAACATTTTGCAGAATTAAACTTCTCTAACAATTTCTTCTTGAATGTCATTTACACAAATCTGGATAATTTCGCTTTGTATTAGAGATTATGAGTTCAATCTAAAAATTATGAAATTAGATTGATTGATAACGTTAGGAACCGAGGCCTGGAGAGAGTGCCCTCTGTGGGTGGATTTTTCTAAGGAAATCTAGTTCGTATATAAGCGAGTTTCGGAGAAAACTACAGAAAACTCAGAACGGCTAAGACGACATGTTGTGACATTGGATAGCAATCAATAAAAATGTATATAATAATAAATTGTGATTTATTGTAAATCGCAAATTTATAGCAATATTAACAATAATTAAAATTTGTTTTAAAATAGAGATTATGAGTTCAGTCTAAAAACCGTTAAATTAGGTTGATGATTTGTGGGATTGAGGTCGACTGACTACGTTAGGCAAACTTTATAAACTAGGATCCTAGGCCAGGGCGGAATGCCCTCTATGAGGGGAATTTCTAAGGGAACCTACTTCGTATTTACGGAGTTTCGGAGAAAGCCACAGAAAGCTCGGAATGACTAAAGCGACGACCTGTGACATTAGAATATTGTGAAAGAGAATATTTATATAAATTGTTACATATTGTAAATAGAAAATTTATAACCAATAATGGCAAAAATTAAAATTTGGTTAAAAGTAGAAATTATGAGTTGGGTCTAAAAATCTTTAAATTAAGTTAAAGGTTTGGGAAGAGAACGGTCGATAAATTAAATTGGGATTCCATGCTCGGTTGAAATACCTTTCATGGGTGTTTTTTTAGGGACATCGAAACAAGTACTCACGCGAGTTTTGGAGAAAACTACGAAAAATTCAGAGCGTCTAAGAAAACTAATTGTGACATTGAAACGCATTGAATATATATATATATCATTTCCGACCCGAAATATTTTTACCTTAAAACATCATGTTTTTCTGTTTTTACCAGATGTAAGAAAAACAGGGACTACAACTGCCCTTTGTTGGTTGAAAACTTAACACTTTTTGTGAATTAGCACGATCGTTCATTTCCTGTTTTTATTACATACGATTGCTCCAGATGCAATAATCTGGTGTGTCACTCACACGACTTTCTCTTACCCTGAAATTTAATACTATAAATACAGGTTGGAGATTAAGAGGTAAGATAACGATGTTATGTAAACCTATGTTAAACAATTCAAATTAGGCTTCGGAAGAGTTTTATATGATAATTAATTATGTGTGAGGGGGGCTACCGCCCCCCTCAACCCCCCGTTTCATTAATGCACCTAGATTTATAGAAAATTTAATTTGGTTATTAAAAAATAATTCAGTTTTTAAAAAATAATTTATTAAAATTATTATTTTAAAAAATTATGTTTTATGATAATGCAAACGATTTCCATATTAGAGAAGTAGTATAATACTAAATATCCGAAAAAAGTCCATTTTAATCTCAATATTAAATAATAATAATAATAATAATAATAATAATAATACGATTTTTTTTCTAAAAAAATCGATAACTTTGTTTTAAATTATCGCAGATCGATGGTTCAACCATTCGTTTTAAAGGTATTGGCGAGCTCTTTTGAAAGATATCCATCATGAAAATTTACTCCCCTCGAGGGGGGGGGGGACTTCCCCCCCAGGGGAAAGGCGAGGCTCCCACATACACAAAATTTTTTTCCCAGTTGACTCTCTCTATTACAAAATATATATATTTGTTTCATTTGGTTTAGTGTAGTCTATAGACGTTAAACTCTACTTACCTTCCATAGGCGTAATGTATTAGAATTCTCTTGATTGTCCCTGTACACGAACCATTTGCTTGATCTGAACGAAAAGCTTACTGTAGCATCTATATATGATACACATTTAGAATACCAAGTTTGGAATGTCTGCTACTATTTGTTCTTGAGATATGCTGATAACAGGCAGACACACAGACACACAGACATGCACACAGACCTTTTGCTAAAAACATGATTTTCGTATTCAGGGGACCTCAGAACGTGTTAATATAACAAAATCTCGCGTTCGAAAATTTGACCCAAAAACAATACTTTCTCTACCTTATGGATAAGAGAAAGTAAAAATGCATGTAGATGTCGTAGATGTCTAACTCGCACGATCGTGTGGCCATGTGTCGGAAAGGAATATATTGTCTTAAAATGATAATAAATAAATTAAAAAAATAAAATTCGTTTAAAATTAATTCTTTTAGCTTTTATTTTATTTTATTTTTTTCAAATATAAATTAGGAAATATTGGTCAAATTATTTTAAAAAAATTAAAATTAATTTAACTACTTATCGAAATAGCTTTTGTGGGTTTTAAGTGAAAATATTCTTGTATTTATTTTTCGTTTTCATTCATATTGTTATCATAAAATATAATATATGCTTTCATTTATAAATTAAAATTGCTGTATATGCGCAAGTATTTCGAATGTATTCTGGAAATTTATTATCTTTATTCTTTAGCCTGGTAAATATGTTTTCATCAACATTATAAAATATATAAATTTCATAAATTTTATCTATATATTTATTTATTTTGCCATGTCAATGCTAATATATATATATATATATATATATATATATATACATTAATTTTATACACTATGTTTACAGCTGCATTTGTGCTAATACTTGATTTGTATTAATTAATTCATATTCTAATTCTATCTTTATTACTAATGACTTCCGAACTTCTAGATATTAGTAAAGATATCATATTTCAATTAATTTGTCTGTGTAATACAAAGTGAGTGGTTGTTGTTTGCCATTATTTCTCATAATTATCTTAAAATGATTATAAATAAATAAATAAATAACAAAAATTTAAATTCATTTACTTAGCTTCTTTTTAACACTTTCCAACAAAGTTGAAAAGTGTTAATGACTTTGGTTTGTCTGTCAGTCCGAGCTCTAACTCCCGTGAATACTCATGGAATTTCTTGAAACTGATATAGTTCACTATCGGATGATCATGATCAAGTTCACTATCATGATTCATGATCAAGTTCACTATCGGATGTTCCCTATTGAAAATAGAGTTAATATCTCAACTGGTTTGTGTACAGGGACACCCGAAAGTATTCCAAAGCATTGTGTTCTATGAGATGAATTTCTATAAACCACATTTTAATACCTTTACTGTACAAAAATCTTAATGAAATTGAAATATGTTATTCAAGTTCACTATCTGATGCTCCTCATTGAAAATGGAGTAAATACCACAACTAGTTTGAAAACAGGGACACCCGAAAGTATTTCAAAGCATTGTGTTCTATGAGAGGTATTTCTATAAAACATATTTTAGTAACGTTACTTTACACAAATCTTAATGAAATTGAAATATGCTATTCATATGGACAAAAGAATGTTTTCCATAGAACACAGTATGATTAGTATTAGATTTACAAGGCCACACAAAAATATTCAGTTACATTAATGGGTATTATTGAAATTTGCCTGAATTGCATTTTCGTTTATATAATCATTTTTATTATTTTCTAAATATTTTTAACACTTTCCAATAAGATTGAAAAATTTTAATGACTTCGGTTTGTCTGTCAGTCATACGTTCTCTAACTTCAGCAAAATATTCATGGAATTTCTCGAAATTGATATATGATATTTAAGTTCACTACTTCACTATCGGATGTTCCCTATTGAAAATGGGGTGAATACCTCTACTGGCTTGTGTACAGGGACACCCAAAAGTATTCCAAATGGAGGTCAAGACTTACAATTTCTGTAAGTGGCCAGTGGCCACTGAACATGATTAACTCAGTGGCCACTCGCGAGTCGACGTTATACCTGGTATTCCAAATCACCACACCTGGTATTCCAGATCACACACATAATTAAAAAATATATATCTATATACATATAAAGGCATAAAACACAGATGATATGGTCGAGAAATTAAGAAATAGTGGCCTTTACTGTATTATTTTGATAATAAAAATAATAATAAAAAAATATGTACTTTCACAGATTTAGAAAAAAAAAAATCCTTAAATATTGTTTGAATATAAATATTTTTTTAAAAACTTTCATACTTCTCGAGCTTAAAATTTTTAATATCTAAAATAAAAGCAGCTGTGATAAAGACAAAATCGGCTGAGAAATCAAATCATTGAAAAATGATTCGACTTTTGAGAGAAGATATGATCTCGTTTGAATTTCCTTTGAGTGTTTATGATTTTATTCTTATTAGTATTTTAAGAGTGAGTTTAATAAACATATAGGGTAGTTATAGTAGCATGTAATGCAACTTTCAAATGCTAATAATAATTATAGTATTAGAAAGAAGATTTTAAAGTTTTAGTAATGAGGAGAAATATATGGACTTTCGTAGTTAAGTATTAATTTCATTTCGATACAGAAAACAGCAGGCTATAATGATGACACACTAACAAAATAATGTTATTTCTCATACACAATTCGTGTTTTGCAAGAATATTTACTTTGTCTTATATAAAGAGAAATACAAAAATTTGATTCATTTAATAAATTTCACCTAGTGTGACATATCCATACAGAAAACAGATGTGATTACATTAGAAGAAAACAAAATTATTTTGAGTCTGGGAGAAAGGGGGGGGGGCAAAAAATCTTTTTGGCATATTATCCGAGATTTAATTATATTAACAGACATGCAATTGCTAAAATTAGAAATTAGCTGAAATTTTTTTACTAACATGATTGTTTGGTTAATTGATTGAACATTGATAATGTCACTTTTAATAAATTAACTACCTAACAACCTAAACAGTTATATATATATATATATATAGCTTTCTATCTACATTAAAAATTTCAGTAGTACAAAACAATTCTATAATATTATTGCAATAAGTTTTATATCCACATAAAACCTAAAATTCCATGTCAACGAGGGAAAAAAAAAATCAAACAAATATAAAATATGATTTTTATTTGTTTGATTTATTGATTTACATTAATCATACATATTTAAAAAAGCTACAGTAGTTAATTATCAGTTTCTAATATGCATAAAATCAACTGAGTATTAATTTTCTTAAATTGATTTAGAAAAAATTTTCCTACCTGAAAAATTTAGTCTACATTTTTCCCCTTGTTTAGGCATTTGTAATAGATATTAAATATAAATATTTAATTTAATTGAGAAAAAATGAGTAGATTTATCAAGTTCAGTAATGAAGTTTAAAAATAATTACATGTGTGAGAAACATTGAGCACTTCTATCTCTTTATTGTTTCTAGAATTAATCACTGATCCCTATCTGGAGATGTTGGGGGGGGGGGGGAGTAAAAATTAATTACATGAGCAAGAAATATTTAACTATTTTATTTGTTTATAGGTTCTAGAATCTCATTAAGCAAGTTTAAAATGAATATTGACATTTATGTTGTGGATGGAGAAAGATTATGAATTGGGTGACTTTCGTAGCGAATTTAATCGCCGATCGTTAATGGGGTTTCTTTTTTTAAAACGGACGATAGCCGCGATTTTTTTAAAAAACAGAAGTTGTTAGTTCGCAAAATTCCGCGAATTAGGGGGGAAAGAATCGCAGATTTCCGCGAAATCGAGAAAAAAACAAATATCTGATTGGCGATTACAGCAATTTTTTTGGGTCGCCACTTTTTCAAATTAGGTCGCCACGTGGCGAGTGGCGACCGCGAATCTTGACCTCTAATTCCAAAGCATTGTGTTCTATGAGAGGTATTTCTGTAAACCATATTTTAATACCGTTAGTTTACACAAATCTTAATGACACTGAAATATTTTATTTGTGTCCACTATCGGATGTTCGTCATTGAAAATGGAGTAAATACCATCACTGATTTGTATACAGGCATACCCGAAAGTATTCCAAAACATTGCGTTCTATCAGAGGTATTTTCTATAAACCAAATTTAAAGAATTTTTCCTTTGTACAAACCTTAATAAAATTAAAATACACTATCATACGCACAAAAGAATGCTATCCATAGAATACAGTATGATTAGCATGAGACTTACAGGGCCACACAAAAATATTAAGTTACATTAATGGGTATTGTTGGAAATTCGTTGGAATTGCATTTTCGTTTATATTAATCTCTTTTATCACTTTATAAATATTTTAAACACTTTCCAATAAGGTTGAAAAGTGTTAATGACTTCAGTTCGTTTGTCTGTTCGTCTGTCTGCATGTCTATCCGCATTCTAACTCCCGTAAATATTCATGGAATTTCTTGAAACTGATATATATTATTCAAGTTTATTTTTGGATTTTCCCTATTGAAATGGAGTGAATATCTATACTGGCTTGTGTACAGGGACACCTAAAATTATTCCAAAGCATTTTGTTCTATGAGAGGTTTTTTTATGAATTATATTTAGAAGATTTTTATATGAAATTGACTTTGTCTTCGTTTCACGCTAGTAAACAAGGTGCCTTCATTTTAAAGAAAATATAAGCCATTCCGATTGTCGTTCCTTGGTTCAGTTGGTTAGAGCGTCACGTTAATAACGCGGTTGTCGAGAGTTCGGACCCCGAAAAGTTCGGCTTGTTAAGCTTTGCAGATAATTAGTAAAAAAGGTGTCAATTGATACAAGATAATTTTTCGTTGCTTACTCAGTATCCAAATAATTTTTTGAGGAGTTTTCTAAGAAACTTTATATATATATATATATATATATATATATATATGGGTGGGCAGATGCTTGATTAAGGAGGATGGTTGGGAGGGTATGTGATTCTCGCGTATTTATATGTGTGTTTGCTTTTTAGATTTAAAATAATAATTTAAAATAATAATTAAAAAAAAAAAAAACTGTAATTCTATAAACTTTACTATTAAATTACTGACTCTCTACTAACTTAATTTGTCCAAAGATACATTTATCATATGTACATAAAAATATATATATATATATATATATATAATTAACCTCAATTTTAAATAATTATTTAGTAAATTAACCTCAATATTAATTACATATTGCTTTGTGTTCCTTTATTATTATATTATTAATTTTCGATTTTCAACTTAGTTAATTTGTCCAAAGAAACATATAACAAATCTACATTTATTAATATATATATATATATATATATATATATATATTAATTAATAAATTAACCCCAATTTTTCACTACATATTGCATTGTGCTCTTAAATTAACTCTAAATTGAATTTTACATGATAGCATTTGATTAAATTTTATTCAGCACACACACATTATAAATTATAAATTATAAAAAAAAAAAAAAAAAAAAAAAATTAGGGTTATTACTTTTTCTAAACTACACAAGATGGCGTTACTTACTCTATTTACTGATTTTTATGTTTCCATAAAATGGCACTTTGAAGTTTATGCATTATCGTAAATTAAGTTAATCTCAATTTTAATCAAAATTTAATTTTAAATTATCACTTTTAGGTTAATTATTAAAATCAAACAGTTCATTCAACTTTATCGTTCAGTTGATTAATACAAATTCAAAAATAAATTAATCGTTCAGTTATTTAATTCGATTCCAAAATTAACTGTGAATCTAACTGTATAAAGCCACATGTATGTCTCGTTTTCTGGTTTTACGTGCAAGGGTGCAAACTACTTAAACTAGTTTTTCATGTGTAATGTATGTTATACTTTAGTTTTATTAATTAATACTAGTATTTCATTTAACTATTTTTATTAGCATTTTCCATTAATAATATTGAATATGCTGCATGGATCAAAATGTTTGATATTCATATGGTTTTCACATATCTTTTCAGTTTTAATTTTCTCTTTTTTGGTGGTGTTATAGGGTGTAGCTTGTTGTAAATATTTAGCAATTTGCATACAACAAGACAGAAATAACACCTACTTTACATGCAACATTCATTCTACACCCTTGAAAACGTAATGAATTTGCATGTTTCAATTTCTGGATGTTTGATAGTCGCAATCTCTTTTTGAATTTTTCTGTTTTATTTTTTTCAATGTTTCTTGTTTTCATCTCTTCAATGTTTGAAAAGGTTTTCAATATATATATATATATATATATATATATTAAAAATCAAATTATTAAATATTAAATCAAAAATCAAATATTAAATATACTTGATAGTAAAAAAAGCACCAAATAAAAAGTTTAAAGTAAAAAACTATTTAAATAAATATTTTTTTAGAAACTTTTTATTTTTGAAATTGGATTTTGTCGTTGTGTCTTCGTGCCATGCTAAAAAAAACAAAGCGCTCCCACTTTAAAATAAACGTGAGGAATTTTTACATCGTTCAATGGCTTAATTTGTTAAAGTGTCATGTTGATAACTCGATGGTAATGGGTGGGTTCGGTCTTCAAAGGCCGACGTGTTCTTTTTTTGTAGATAATTAATAAAAAATATGTCATTTGTTAAAAACAAAACCTTTCATAGTTTACACAGTATCCTAATTTTTTTTTTTTTTCCCCCCTCTTAAAAGTTTTTTTTTTTTTTTTTTTTTTTTAAGTAACTGAAAAGAACAAGAACAACCCAAAAAAAAAAAAAAAGAAAGAAAGAAAGAAAAAGGAATAAAGCTGCTAACTTTTTGTTTTGGAGCCTTAACAAGCATAAAATAAAATTTTATTCTTGCAGAGTCATTCTATAAAAAATAAAAGTTCCAACAATAAGAAAATTTTAAAGAAGAATGTAAATATTTAATTTTTGCACGAGATGAAAATTTCTAAATATTCAAAGTATTTCGAAAAGCATTCAAGAACAATATTTTTTTTGTATTACTTAGATTTTTTTAGCATGTTCTATGACATTTTTTGACAGTTCTTTGACTTTTGGTTAGAATGTCATGCTGATAACGCGGTGGTCGGGGGTTCGATCCTCGAAGGCCAACGTGCTATTTTTTTTTTTTTTTTTTTTTCAGATAATTAAAAAAAAGTGTAAGTAAAGTATCTAAAAGAAAATCTTTAGTTGTCTACACAGTATCCGAAGAAACTTTGATTAGATTTTTAAGAAGCTTTATTTGCAGCTAAAAAGCACTAAATAAAAATTTAAGTAAAAAATCATTTTTTAAGATTAGAAGCTTTTTATTGTGAAGCCCTAAACAGCATAAAATACAAAAATATTGAGGTAAAGACATGCGATTAAGAAATGAAAGTTTTAACACTAATGAAATTTCAAAGAAAAATATAGATATTTCCCTTATGCAAGATATGAAAATTTTTAAATATTCAAAATATTTTAAAAAGTTTTCGAGACCTTTGAAATTTATGGCTTAACGAATAATTATACAAAAAACTAATAACTAAGAATATTGTCTCGAATGCTTTTTAAAATATTTTGAAAATTTAAACATTTCTCTCTCTTGCAAAAGGGAAATATCTATATTTTTCTCTGAAAAATTTCATTGGTGTTAAAAATTTTATTTCTTTATAGCATGCCCTTACCTCAATATATTTTTTTATTTTTTTACTTTATTTTTTTATGCTTTTTAAGGCTTCACAATAAAAAGCTTCTAATCTTAAAAAATGATTTTTTATTTAAATTTTTATTTAATTCCCTTATTTTACACAAATTTCAATGAAATTGAAATATGTTATTAAAGTTCACTATCGGATGTTTGTATAGAAAATGGAGGAAATACCACCACTGGTTTGTATACAGGGACACCCGAAAGTATTCCAAAGCATTCGTTCTATGAAAGGTATTTCTATAAACCAAATTTTAATAATTTTACTTTGAAAAAATCTTAATAAAATTGAAATATGTTATTCATATGCACAAAAGAATGCTTTCTACAGAATGTAGTATGACTAGCATTAGATTTACAGGACTACTCAAAAATATTCAGTTACACTGAGGGATTTTATTGGAAATTTGCTGGGATTGCATTTTCGTTTACATTAAGCGATTTAACACTTTTTAACATTTTTTAATTGTGAATATCATTTCAATTTGTGTATCTATCTGTCCGTCTGCCCACCCCCATCGTCTGTAAATATTTTCAGAATTTTTAAAAATATATGCATGTTATTTAAATTCACCTTGGAATGTTCCCTATTTTAAGTGACATTAATAGGTCCTGTGCAACCGGTTTATGTACAGGGACCCCCCCCCCCCAAAAAAAAAAAAAAAAAAAAAAAAAAAAAAATGCCAGTGCATTTCATTTTAGGACAGATGTTTTCATAAATTGCATTTAAAGAACTTTCTATTGTAAAAATCAAAGAAATTGACATTCATTATTAACTAGCCGCTTTCGGTGACCAGCTAGTTCGCGATCCTTGAAAAATCCGTCTTTACGAAACTCCCGCTCAGTTCCGCCCGCGGCGTCTTTTTCCTGTTTCAGTTCCTACAACAGCTTATTGACATATAGTGCAAATAGCTTTTTTAAAAAATTTAACCGCAGTAAATTCCCGCTCGGTAGCGCCTGTGGCACCCTCTTCCCGCTTAAATATCTGAAACAGCCTGTTCACTCACCGTGTTATGATCTTTGAAAATTCTGACTTTAGGAAAGTCCCGCTCGGCGGCGACTTATCTCCGCTTTATAGCTTGCAACAGCTTGTTCGCTCATAGTGCAAATAGTTTTGAAAATTTTAACTGTAGCAAATCTCCGTTCTGTGGTAACTAAGGTGCCGTTTTACGTTTCATGATTTGAAACAGCCTGTTCGCTCACCATGTAAAAGGATCTTTGAAAAACCTGATAGTGGCAAATCCCCTACCCGGTGGGCCTAGGGTCTCCTAATCATCTTCCTATAAGTAGTTTAATCATAATCAGAAATAGAGATAATTAATTATTAAAATATCAAAGCGCCCTCAGACGACAGAGATTTGCAATATGTACTCTTCAATTTCAATTTAAATGACTTTTAAAATGATATTTTACCTATGAAATTATGTTAATTAGAAGCTGAAATACAAAGGTAATATAAACATTGTTATAAAAAAAATGTGTCTGATGTTTTTGTGATTTTTCTCTGAAACTTTCGTAACTGTGAGCTAAATAGAGTTTAAAAAAAAACCTTAATAGGAGGTGAGCGGAGTATCGGAATTCGAAAGCCTTCGGTAGCGTTTATATGATTCAACAGAATATTTAAAAACATGGTATATAGAAAGTTCTTTTCATCTTGTAATTATTTTATATTCAAAATGGCTTATCTGTCAAGGGCGATTAGCAGTTTCTGTTAAAATCCGTCTAAAATTTAAGAAATTTCAAAACTGCTTTTTTACAGCCCAATTAAAAAAAAAAAAAAAAAAAAAAAAAGAAGAAGAAGAAGAAGCATTATTATTCTGTTAAAAGTAACTTTTGTCTCTTTGCATAAGCAGATGAAAAAAAGAAAAAAGAAAAGAATTTAAATAAATATAAATCTGTCTATTTTATTTTATTTTTTAAAGCTTTTCTTTAGAATTATTAACTGCAGACAGGTGAACAGTAAAGACACACGATTAGTAATTTCTATTTAAATCGATTTAAAATTGAAAAATTTCAAAAACTGCTTTTTTTTTTTTTTTTTTTTTTTTTTTTTTTAAGTACCTTGTCACGTTATCGAAAAGCAATTATTCCGGACTGGAAGAGTGGCCCGCCAATATGTCTCGCACTGAAGAATTGATAAATGAAATAATCAAGTGTTGTCACCTAAATTTCATACTTTAGTTAATTTTAAAAAATCTAATTGTCGTGTTAAAATTCTGTTTGCACTCCTGGATTAAAAAAAAAATCGCCCCTTTCATTTGGTACCGAATTTGTAACGATTGGATCGTTATTTCTAATTTATTGAGCCGTTTAACGAAAATTACTTTATTATTGGTTGAGACAAAATGAAAAAATTGGATAAAACCTCTTACAGTCATGCTTTTTTTTTTTTTTTTTTTTTTCAATTGAAATTCAGTCCATTCTATCGATGAGAACTCTCAGAATTTTCATGTTATTTACTTGGGACTTTGATATAATTAGATCAATACCAGCTAATGAATTATGCAAATGAAAACTTACGGACGCTTGCACATTCGAAACTAAAATCATTTAGCAAAAAATACTCATATTTTATTAGCTTTAGATAATTAATATTTTCATTTTCTGATTGTAATATATTGTATTAACTGCAGTATATGTCAATTTTTCTAAAAATAGCTTTGCATTGGATTTAATACCCTTAAAGATATAATAAAAAAGGGCAACTTTTCAGAGACACTATGATACCATAAGTGTATGTGTTAGTCACACATTAAGGAATAGAAATTATTAAAAGAAGCCTTATAATCACATGCTACAGCCAGAACGCACTTCACGCATTATAACCTGGAGACCCTAAACATTCTGTTTTCTTTACATTTTTCCTGGTCTCTCTCTATTCTTTTTTTTTTGGGGGGGGGCGGAGGGGGGGGGGGGGAACTTTCACTCAAATGTAAGATGTATGTGTATGTTCTTTACACTCCTAAAATTACAAGGTGAATTGAATTGTCAAATACTTTTTGAGATATTTGACAAAATGTCTGAAATAGAAAAATTCTGTTAATTTATAGAAAGTTAGCATGTTAGTGGTCCGCAGGAATTTAAATTGTGTATTTAGTGGTCCGTGAAGTCGAAAAGGTTAGCGACCGCTCCCTGTTTAGACAACTAAAATGGAGGTTTTACGATATTGTGTAGTGGCGCCATCTATTAACATTTTTTAAAACTATCTAATTTTTTTAGGACTGAGGGCCTATTAGTCTCAGACAGCGATTTTTGCGTTGTCGTTTTCGATAGTTGCACAATTGTCGAAATCATTTTTCGATAGATGGACATTTATCGAAATCTAAAATTTATCGAAAATATAATTGAATAATTTGAAAGCGATATAATTAGGAAGAAAAAAAAACTAATAGTCCTCCGTCCTAAACTAAATTCTGCTTTTGCCAGAATTTCATCAAAATCTTTTTAAAATGACATTGACATGAGTCCACCCCCCCCCCCCCAAGGCACAACTATGACATGAGTCCCCCCCCAAGGCACAACTTTGACATGAGTACCCCTCAAGGTACAACTTTGACATGAGTCCCCCCAAGGCACAACTTTGACATGAGTCCCCCCCAAGGTACAACTTTGACATGAGTCCCCTCCCCAAGGCACAACTTTGACATGAGGCCCCCCAAGGCACAACTTTGACATGAGTCCCCCCCGGGCCCAACTTTGACATGAGTCCCCCCCCGGGCACAACTTTGACATGAGTCCCCCCAGGCACAAGCAACAATTTTATGCTATAAAACACTAATACTGTCCGAAAATTTCATGAAAGCGAGGAAGGTTAAGTTTAAAATTTTTATTATTTTTTAAAAATTAAACTAAGCAATTTATGTTATAATATCAGCTAATCGGCACTGCTCACCGCTCGAAGAGCGGTGCTGAGCGCTATACTACTTGCATTATCCGAATTTGCTGTAATAGTAAATCTGAATTTTCAAATAGTATAACAATTAGAATTTGAAAAAGCCAACGGGCGAGCCGTTCTGCGCGCAAAGCTGGCAAACGTGAGGTGTCGGGTTCGATCTCAGGTCACGCTTGTCGGCTTAGCCGTTCGGTGTTTTCTATGGTTTTATAGTGCAGTCAGTCGGCCTTAATACCCACAACCCAACCCAACCCACTACACTATTTCTTACGCTCAGGCAGTAAAACTTTCTTTCAACTCATTCATTATTTTAAAATTTTGTTCCAAACAAAGCATAATTAGCATGGAATATAAATAAATGTATTATAAATGTCTTGATTATTTTGGGAGGATTCCTTTAAAATAAATAAATTTATTACATCTAATGTATTTTATATATTTCTCAGGCTTTTAGTTCATACAATTAAAAATCTTACATTCTGAAACAATAAACATTTCGCTGAATTTAGGAAATAATAATAATAATAATAATAATAAGCAAATGTTTTCAGGATTTCCCGAGGAAATATTTTTTTTTTATCCCCCTGAGACCCCACCAGTGGACAAGATGTTATCTGCTCTCGAAGCTGGCGAAAATGTGCCATGTTCGAACCTAGGTACGCTCGTCGGCCTAGCCCAGTGGCGGATCTAGAACTTAACTTTTGGGAGGAGCTAAGAATTTTTAAGATGTTATTGCAGATTAATGAAAAGTTTACAATTGTAATATTCAATTGTGAATGTCAGTACCTTTTTTTTTTTTTTTTTTTTTTTTTTTTTTGGGGGGGGGGGGGGGTAGGGGGTTCAGCCTCCCAGCCCCCCACCCCCACCCCTTAGATCCGCCACTGGCCTAGTCGTTCCGAGTTATTTCCAATTTTCACCGAAACACGCGTAAATATGGGCTGGAATTCTTTAGCAAGACACCCCTCCCCCCTTCCACTGAGGGCATATCATCTAGGCCTAACACCCTCTTTTAGTAGTCAATCCGTCTTAACACCTACATCACCACACCATCTATTTCTTACGATTTCAGTTCATGGATTTACAATTATTATATTATTAAGAAAAAAAAAAAAAGAAAAGTAGAAATGTTTTATGAGAAATGGCTGCAATTTATCCAAATCCCCTAAAATTATAATAATAATAATAGAAAAAAAAAATGATAATTAGAAAAAGAAAGAATCAAAACAGAGTGTAATTATTTTGGAATATATAGAAATTACTAGCAGGCTTTGCCCCCGCTTCGGAAACTCTATATAGCTTTATGAAAAAATGAATAAATATTTTATATATATATATATATATATATATATATATATATATATATATATATATTGAAATTGTTCTAAGCACGCTTCAGGTCCCGAAGCGATTTGGTCATCCACTGAATTTCGAGTGCTGTCCTTATTGCCTGCGACAGTAGCTTACCTGTAGACTTTCATTTCGGTGCTTATTAGATGACAGTTTGGAAACAGACAGTATAGAAAAAAAATTGAAGTATCCCTTTTATATTTGAACTCAAGTTACATGTGAACAACCCTATACGTGGTGCACATATTTGCTTTTATGTTATTTCCTATATTTATTTGATTTATCCGATCAGTCATAAAAATGACAACAATTTCACGACAAATATTACATTATGCTATGACCGACTACGTCGATCGCATCAGCTAATTAATTTTTTGTGGTTATATGTACTCATGGTTAGTTAATAATAGTTGGCATAGTAGTTAATAGTAGTAGTAAATAAATAAATATGTAAACCTGATCATGGTATAGGCTTAATATAGTTTTCCTTGGCGACTTTTGAATTTTTGTTGTCATTTTAGACAAAATTACATATTTTATGCATATATTGTTTCTGTTTCTTTCTTTCCCTTTTCTTCCCAATATTCTATAATTTATTTATATTTTTTATGCCCTGCTTGGCTACTTGTCTGTCGCAAAAGAAGAGTCTTGGCGAAAAATTTCCAATCAACTTCAGTATCAAAATTTAAAAATTTGGCCAGGATTATCAATAAGTAAAGCTCTTTAATATAATGCTGAATTAGCTTTTATGTCAAGCGTGATTCATCCGTGCCAAAAACATACCTATTTAACAAAAAAAAAAAAAAAAAAAAAAAAAAGTTAAAATTGAGATAAAAAAGGTTTTGAAACAAAATTCGGAAGAAATATGATAGATTTTTATTATTATCATTTGATTTTAAAGTTACAAAGACGTCATTTTTTCATATGTATGAGTAAATTTAATATTTCACAATATTTTATGTTGAAAAAATAAATAAATAAATAAATAAAAATAGCTCTTAAAATTTTTTGGCAACAATTAAAAATTTAAATGTCTATTTATAACGCAATTACCAGCTCATTGTTTTCATATTTTAATTAATTAAAAAAATATATACATTTTTCCGGCATAAATAGTAGCCTATGTCCTATTCCAGACTATTATCTATCTCAGTACCAAATTTCATCCAGATCCGTTTAGCCGTTGTGGCGTGATTGAGTAACAAACATCCATTCATTCAAACTTTCACATTTATAATATTAGTATAGATTGGGAGCTTTTATTCACTACAATTTTTTTACATTTTGAAAGCTAATAAACATGTGTTTTGCTAATTAATGAATTAAATATAGATACATAAACTTATTAAAATAGTGACTTAAATCTGTGTTTTTTTATCATGTGATGAAACTTGTTGACACTATAAAAATTAATGTTATAAATTTTGAATTAAAGTTTAAAAAGACTAGAAGAAAAATTGCTTTGGTTTGGAAATAATGGTCATTTGTTTTATACAAAATTCTGAATTAGTTTTTATTTTACATACGAAGCCTTTATTTCATTATTATTATTTTTTTTCTTCCACATAGACAAAATCAGTTTGGGAAAAAAAAAAAAAAAGTATCTTGATGTTTTCGTTAGAAAATATTTCTCTTCATAACACGAGGCCGAGAGGTTCTGTTAACAAAGCTTGCAAACGATAAGTGCCACGCTTGATTCCGAGTAGCGGACTATCGAAGTTTTATGTGGTTTTCACCGAAACTCGCGTTAATACGAGATAGGAGCCCACAGAAAGATCCCTACGAAAAGTATTCATTGTTATATATACATATGATGATGAAAATTAGAAAAAGAAAGAATCAAAATAGAGCATAACTATTTTGGAAAATATAGAAATTATTCGAATCTTTTATTTAAGACAATTTTTTACATTTTAAAAGATAAAACACACACACACACATACATACATATATATTTTCCCGTTTGTGAATGAATTAAAAAGGAAGAAAAAAAATACTTGTTAAAATAGTGACTTAAATTGCTGAATTTTTATCATTTGATGAAACTCGTTGACATTATAAAAATTAGTGTTATAAATTTTGAATTAAAGTTTAAAAAGACTAGAAAAATATTATTTTAGTGTGGAGATAATGCTCAATTGTTTTATATGGAATTTTAAAATCACTTTTACTTCAAAAAAAAAAAAAAAAAAAAAGAAAAGAAATAGCAACAAATGCTTTGATGGTTTTGTAAGGAAATATTTTTCTTCATACCACTGTGAATTAAACTTTTCGCCGAAACTGGCATTAATACGGATTTGGAGCCCATAGAAACACCCCCCATAGGCCGAGGAACCCTTGTGTAGCTCATACCATCAATTTCTCGGGTTTTCAGTTCACAGATTTAAAGGTCTTACATTATAAAATAAAAATTTCTTTAAGAAAACTAGTATGTTGCGGCCACCACATAACTTTCTGTTCTATTTTCCTATACAAATTCACTCAGTAAAAATATTTTTTTTTTAATTATGATTTATTAAAATTATCTTCCATGATGAATACAGACAATTTACGTCCTAGAGAAGTAGTATAACACTAAATATTCAAAGATAATCAATTTTGTTCTCTATGATATATTAAAAAAATGTTGTTGTTTTTTTTAATGAAAAAAATTGATAACTTTATTTTAAATTATCGCTGATCGATGTTTAAATCATTCATTTTAAAGGTATTGACGAGCCCCTTTGAATGATAACCATAATGAAAATTTCCCCCCCGTTCGAGGAGGTACTTGCCCCCAGCGAAGGGGGGGGGGAGGGGGGGGAAGCGTTGATCCTACATACACAAAAATATTTTCCCAGTTGACTACCACTATTATAAATAATTCTTTTTAATTGCATAATGATTATTAAAAATAACTCTATATACATTTATACGGAATGTTGTCCTATACCGCAATGTTAAAAATTTAGAAAAAGTGGGCTGGCAACGCCACCTTTTGGATGATTTTCACCAAAAGTATATGCACTAATTTATGTCAAGATGCAATTAATTATCAAATTTTAGGAAATTCTGTGCAGTAGCTCCTGCGATACAGTTGCCACAAAATTTTGTCATACACACAGAGACAGACAAACATTTTCTAAAAATAGTCAAATTGTGTTCTAGAGCTCTCAAAGCGTGTAAATCCATCGAAAACCCGAGTTCGAAAATTTTTAAGAATCCAATACTTTCTTCTATTGAATATAAAAGAAAGTAAAAAAAATGTAGAAATGTTTTATAATAAATCGTTGCAATTTACCCAAATCATGTAAAATTATAATTTAAAAAATGAAAATTAGAAAAAGAAAGAATCAAAACAGAGTGTAATTATTTTGGAATATATAGAAATTACTTGAGAGAGAGAGAGAGAGAAGCTATTATTATTTACGACAATCTTTTACAATTAAAAATTGAGAAACTGATGTACAATAAATATTTAAATATAAAAACTTCTTCATGCTCCATAAAATGAAAAGAAGTTCGTCTGGTTTCGAAAGGACATGGCCTTTCCTCTTCAGGTGCAAGAAACACCTTGAATGCAAAAGTAAGATTGCATCCATTTATTTTATAGTGCATGAAGAAGTTTTTATTACTTAACATAATTTTTTACATTTTAAAAGCTAATAAACATGTGTTTTTTTAATTAAAGAGTTGTTAAAAAAAAATAAAAAAAAAAATAAAATAAAATAGTGACTTAAATCGCTGTTTTTTATGATTTGATGAAACTCGTTGACATTGTAAAAAATAGTGTTATAAATTTTGAATTAAAGTTGGAAAGACTAGAAAAATTTTGTTTTGGCATGGAAATAATGCCCATCCTTTTTATACAAAATTTTGAATTTATTTTTACTTCACATACGAAGCCTGTATTTTATGATTTTTTATTCCTTCCACATAAAACGTAATCAGTATTGGGAAGGTGGAAAGTGGGGGGGGGGGGGGGGGGAGAAGAAAAGAAAAAAAAATCTTCATTCTACTGAGGCCTCCACTGGCCGAGAATTTCTGCTCTCGAAGCTGACGGACTAGTAGTGGTGGTTTCAGTCACAGGCCGCGCTCATCTGCTGAGCTTTCCGGAGTTTTCCGTAGTTTTCTTCCAAATTCGCGTAAACGCGGGCAGGGACTTCCACGGAGGGCATTTCGCTTTGGCTTAGAATCCTCGTGTATTCAATCGGCCTTAACAACTAAACTATAAATTTCTCAGGCTTTGAGTTTATGGATTCGAAATTCTTATGTTGTAAAAATAAATAAATAAATAAAGTAAAATGAAAAAGCATTTATAAAAGTAAAATGTACAAGAAATGGCTACCATTTATCCAGAACATCTTTAAAAAAAAAAAAAAAAAAAAAAAAAAAAAGCAAACTGGAAAATAAAAATAAAATAAACAAAATAGAGTATGAATAATTTCAGAAATTATAAAATTTTTAAAAAACTTCCATTTATTAAAATATTTTACATTTTAAAAGCTAAGAAACATGCGGTTTTTAATTAATGAATAAAAAATAAATATATTAAAACTAGCAAACCCCTGCAAAATTTTCGCACTTTATTTCTTTACTTATTTACCTTTAAAATTTGAAACTCATAAATATTATACCAATTTCACTACCTAATTAAAATTTTAATTTACCAGAAGCCAAATTATTATTAGAACCAAATTAATATTGTGCAATAGTGAAACCAAAGTCATTCAAAGAAAGGTTTCAAAATAAGATTCATGGTTGACGCAGTGTTGCCAGATTGCGCGACATTTTTATTTAATAGTCACCAATAAGTTTGAGAAGTGATGTTTGGTATACATAATAAACGATTAATCGTCGATTATGTACATTAAATATCACTTCTCAAAATTATTGGTGACTGTTGAATAAGAAAGTTGCACAATCTGGCAACACTGGGTTGACGACCCAGTTTTCATACTGCCACAAGCAGTACAGTTTTAGTATAGGACCCCCATGACTCCTTTTAAAATCTTGTCGTCATATTGGCGATGACATTTTATTTATTTGTTCTGGCATAATTTTTTATTTAAAAAAAAAAAAAAAAACTAATTCTTATTTTGATTACGCTTTGTATGACTCCGTTTTTTAGTCAATTTATGAAAATAATTCATATTCTGTATATATCTTTAAAGTATTGCTAGGTTAAAAAATAATGACTCTTATAAATATTCTGAAGAAGCAACTTTTACAAATACCTTTTTCCATAAATGGTCTTATAAGACAAATGTCGTCCTTTTTTCTAATTAAATCATTAAGCTCAGACCACGTGCTTAAATATTGTTCACTAGCAGGCTACGCCCACTTCGCTGGTCACTATATTCAAATGAATTTTCGAAAGAATTGAATTAATATTTATTTTTTTACACCACATTATAGAAAAAAACTGAAAAAAAAAAAAAAAAAAAGAAAGAAAGAAAGAAAGAAACTGAAATTGCTCCAAACCTTGCTTCGGGTACCCGCTGTCTACGGCAGCTCTTTTCCCGCACGCACTGCATCAGGTCTAGGTTTCCCATGCCTGCAGAAAGATCTTTTTCGGGCACTTCAATCTGGATATTTCTCGACGACAGGGAGGATCTGGATCTGCTACAATTTAAGAACTACGATTTTAAATATGACTGTATCTCAGCATCTATTAAATATTTTAATTTTGAACCATGTATTTCATAGCCCATGCTATTTACACTAGTACGATTTGATTCCGACTAATGTAATAAAATAAAAAGTAGATTAATATATATATATATATATATATATATATATATATGTATACCCTAACAGCACACTTATCCATAATACATCCCGAGGATGTCCCTTAGACGTACTTTCATCCATAGGATATCCTGAGGATGCCTTGTGGATGAGATGTGTTGTTAGGGTATATATGTATGTATATATATAGAAACAAATAAATTTTAATCGATTTAATCCTTTTTACTACGTATATACTACCATTTTTCCCAGTAAATACTGTAAATAAATAATAATAATAATAATAATAAAAAGTTTTTTCTTTTAAAGAAATTAATTAAAAAATGAAAAATAAGAAGTTGTTCTACTATAAAAAATTAAACATAACTGTTATAAATACGTTTTTAAATTTAAAACTAATTATACTTAATTTTTTGCATTACGATTTTATCTATATAAATAAAGAGAAGTGTCTGTGTGTCTGTGTGTGTATCTGCGCTCTGGTGCTCACACTACTAATCGCAGAGGCTCCAAATTTGGCATATAGGTACCTGGGACCCTGCAGGTGTGCACCTCATCGAGATTTTTTCGAATTTCGAATTTGAATTTTTTAAATTAATGTTTTTTCGAATTTAAATATTGGCTTCAATGTTTCATTTTTCAGAAATTTGTTTCGTTTCAAAAGTCTGCGTATCTTAGCAATGGCTATTAAACTATTTATTTATTTGAATTCATTTGAGGAAGAAATCTTTTTTATTATATTTATTGAAATCAAATAGTTATACACATACAGTAGAAAAAATTAAACATATTAAATTTTTAGATTTTGGCATATAGGTACCTGGGTCCCTGCAAGTGTGCACCTAATCGAGATTTTTTCGAATTTCGAATTTAAATTTATTAAATTAATGTTTTTCCGATTTTAAATATTGGCTTCTTTGTTTCATTTTTCATAAATTTAATATTTTGCTTCAATCGTCTGCGTATCTTAGCAACGGCTATTACGCAACTTATTTTTATTTAATACATTCATTTAAAGGCGATTTTTTTTTTATTGGAAACAAAATTGTAATGCAGTAGAAAAAATTAAGTATAATTAATAGTTTTAATTTTAAAAACGTTTTTATAACAGTTACGTTTAAGTTTTTATAGTAGACCAACTTCTTATTTTTCATTTTTTAATTAATTCTTTTAAAAGAAAAAACTTTTTTTTTTTTTTTTTTTTTTAATTACTATTTACAGTATTTATCGGGAAAAATGGAAGTACATACATAGCAAAAAGGATTAAATTGATTAAAATTTATTTGTTTATATATATATATATATATATATATATATATATTAATCTACTTTTTATTTTTATTTATTTTTATTACATTGGTCGAAATCAAATCGTAATATAGTGTAAATAGCATGGGCTATAAAATACATGGTTCAAAACTAAAATATTTAATAGATGCTGAGATACAGTCATCTTTAAAATCGTAGTTCTTAAATAGTAGCAGATCTTTCCTGTCGTCGATAAATATCCAGATTAAAGTGCCTGGGAAAGATCTTTCTGCAGGCATGGGAAACCTAGACCTGATGCAGTGCGGGAGGGAAGAGAGCTGCCGTAGACAGCGAGTACCCGAAGCGAGGTTTGAAGCAATTTTAGTTACTTTTTTTTTTAGTTTTTGTGTATAATGTGGTGTAAAAAAATAAATGTTGATAATTCTTTCTAAAATTCATTTAAATATAGTGACCAGCGAAGCTGGCGTAGCCTGCTAGTTTTCAATAAATATAACAAATTAAAAAAAAAAAAAAAAAAAAAAAAAAAAAAAAAAAAAATTCGCCTTCAAATGAATGTATTAAATAAAAATAAGTTGCGTAATAGCCGTTGCCAAGATACGCAGACGATTGAAGCAAAAGAATAAAACTATGAAAATGAAGCATTAAAGCCAATATTTAAAATCGAAAAAACATTAATTTAAAAAATTCAAATTCAAAATTCGAAAAAATCTCGATGAGGTGCACACCTGCAGGGTCTCAGATACCTATATGCCAAATTTGGAAGCTCTACGATCAGTAGTGTGAGCACAGAGCGCAGACACACACACACACACACAGACACTTCTCTTTATTTATATAGATTTATAATAATAATAATAATAATAATTTTTTTTTTATCCTTGCGTATTTTTTAAATTACATCACCATTGCATATTTTTTAAATTACACTCATCTACTCCGTGGAGGATCAAAATGGTGATGTGTCTCCGGACCATGCTTAGGGGTGCGTCCCAGACCATCGCTAATTGCCCATTGCGCAATAGTAGTGCGATATTAAACCCCAGAAGATGTATGGTAATCACTGAGATAGAATATTCCAGCTCAGTGTTAGTAATAAGGTGTAGATGGAGCCACTATATTCAAAGAGGAGGAATACTGAGCGGTTTGTCGTCTGCTTCAAAATTTAGAAGTGAACTGGACAAAAAAAAAAACATTATGCTACAATAGAAGTTATTAAGATAACATTATTCGATTCCAATACACGATTCAATAATGCTGCAATGCAAATTATTAAAATACAAAATAAATAAATAAATAAATAAAAATGACCGATTTTTCTTAGAATTTAATTACATAAAATATTATAATACAGTTTATCCGCAAAAAACTTAATTCGGATTGCTTTAATAAAACTATAAAAGTTTTTTTTTCTTTTTTTTTTTAATATTTTAACACACATATATGAATATATTGCAATATATTCTAATCTTAAAAATGATGTATACTAAAACTACTTGGTATGAAAGTAGTAAATGATGACTGAAATAGATGCAAAATTTCAAGAGGATTTACAAACCATTCAATGTTTAAATCTGATTTTTCTTCTCCTAGATCTACAAATAAAAATGTGTAATGATTCCACTCGACTTTCCGAACGTTTAGTATTCACCAGGCGTTTAAACAAACTTTAATCAATTCAGTAAATAAACAAAAGTAATAAATATAATAGGTTATTTGAGAGTATATATATATATATATGTTTTTTTTTTCAAGTTCATACATTTGTACATAGGCCATCATACACACATGTTTGTGAAAATTGCAACACCAAGATCAAGAAGGAATGCAAATATTAGAATATTTATTGGGCACATATATTATAGTAGAAAGACCAACTGATTAAAATTTCAGGAAATTTGGAGTAATATGTACTGAGAAAACAGTACATAAAGCAAGGACTTCTGTGAGCAATAATAGCACTTATCTGCCTAAAGTATTCACTCAAACAGCGGTTGATGACATGTACGGGTAGAACACTTCATGAAGCTTCAACACAATGCCACAATTGATCGATCTTAGTTACTAGTGAGTGGTGGGGGCCAGTCACTTTTCAACGATTAAACAGTCATTTTCATTGGTGCAAGATCAGGAGAACGCGCTGGATAGAGCAACAGTCGAACACATTCTGCATCAAGGAAGGTCCGGACAATACGGACAACTTGCGGTCGTGCATTGTCCTGCTTAATTATTGCGCTTCGGAGGCTTTGAATATAGGGTAGAGCGATGGGCCTTAACTCGTCAGAAATGTAATGGCGGGTATTCAAAATGGCGGGAATGAAAACAATAGTTGATCGAGACCTGTATCATATGGTACTGCATGCCATCCATCACTCCAGGTGGTGACCCAGTATGCCGCTACCAAAATTTTGATTACCCTCAAAACTGCATCACTGATGTGGGCGCCTTTAATGTGTGATCAACGATGAACCTAGACGCAGGAATGGCGTGAAGTCACTTTTCAGACAAATCACAATCCTGTTTACAGCATCAAGATTGCCTCATCCGTATTTAACAGCATTGTGAATAATGCACATTACCAGCTGGGATTTGACATTGTCACACTGTCCATCACCTGCAGTGATGGTATGGGGCCCCATTGGGTACACGTCTCGATTACTTCCTGCTCGCATTCCCGGCACTCTGAGTAGCGGCCATTAAATTTCTGTTGAGTTAAGACCCGCCCCTCTGTCCTATATTCTAGGCTTCCGTTTTGCAACATTTAAGCAGGATAATGCACGACCGCAAGTTGTCTGTATTATCCGGACCTTCCTTGATAGAGAATGTGTTCAACCGGAACCGTTGCTCCGGTCAACGCGTTCTTCTGATCTCGCACCAATGGAAATGTCTGTTTAATCGTTGAAAAGCGAGTGGCCCGCCACTACTCACCAGTAACTACGGTCTATAAACTGTAGTATCCTGTTGAAGCTTCATGAAGTGCTGTACCCGAATATGTCATCCAATCGCCTTTCGATTCAATGCCTAGACAGATAAGTGTAGTTATTATTCTCAGAGGTCGTTGCTTTATGTACTGTTTTCTCAGGATATATTACTCAAAACTTCCTGAAAATTTAATCAATTGCTCTTCCTATTATAATGTATGTGCCCAATAAATATCATTCTTATATTCGCATTCCTTCTTGATGTTGCAATTTTCACAAACATGAGTGTATATTTGGATTCTTTGCGTCCCTGTAAATAAGTCATAAACTGTAAAAAAAAAAAAAAAAAAAAAAAAAAAAAAAAGCCGCACTGCAGAAAAAATGACTTATACATTTTTTATTTGTAATAACTTTAAAATTAATGTTTGAAACAAATAAAACTGTCTTGTTTGCATAATACCAATGGGATGAAACGATACCTATGTACATTTTCGATTTAATAATTCGCTTTATTGCACTTTACAAAGTACTTTTTAAAAATCTACATAAAACTTTCTTTTTGAACATAATGTAATAACCATGCACTTCGTATTCCATTATGATTTATTATATGAAATAAACAAGTTATATTTTAATATATAAAATAAAATTATTTATTTGTTAGAATTTTTTAGGGCTCCAGTGTTTTTTTTTTTTTTTTTTCCCACTTAAATTTTTATTTTGTGCGTTTTAGTAACTGAAAGAAAGCTTTTAAAAAATCTAATCAGAATTTCGTAGGATACTGTGTAGACAATGAAATGTTTTCTTTTATAATTGACATCTTATCTATTAATTAGCTGCAAAAAAAGTAACACAACCGCCACCGAAACCACGACCATCGCATTAACAACTTGATGCGTTAACCGACTGAGCTATTGACCAACATAAAAATGATATCACATTTACTTTCAAATGGAAACACCTTGTTTTTTAGCATGACACGGAAACACTATGGCAGAATCCAATTTCAATTAAAAGAAAACTTCTAATTAAAAGAAAACTAATCAAAAATTAGAAAATCGGGCTTCGAGGTGCATCAGGAGAGATCATTACAAACCTAAATGCAAATTTGTGTAGCTCTGCGATCAGCCGTTTTCCTAAAATGCACCGGACATACATACACAATGACACACACACAAACATCTTATTTTATTATATGTATAGATGTTAAAAAGAATTTTTTAATGTAGATTTTTATTAAGCACTTCGTACAGCGTAATAAAGTGAATTACTAAATCAAAAATATACGCAGGTATCATTTTTCTGTATTTGATATTATGTAAACATTACAGTTTTATTTCTTTCAATCATTAGTTTTGAAGTTATTTCAAGTAAAAAAGATATAAGACAATATTTCTTCACTGCGTTTTTTTTTTTTTTTTTTGTCCCTTAGTGTATATCAGTTCCATTCTTTTTAAAATAATTTAATGCGCATTATATTTTGGCAAAGCATTGTAATTTACATATAAGAATCTATCTGTTTTAAGCAAACTTTAAATAATTTCAGTCCATATATCGAAAAATATGAAAATTTTACTTGTATCCCTAGATAAGAACTATAAGTCCTAGACTTATGAGAGTTTATATACTTCTTGTGACTATGATCTATAACATACCTATGCAATTTGATCCTAATCCAATGTAGAATTTAGGCGTTGGTGCATAGATAAGTTGAATCCATTGGCCGTAATGAATAAGAATTCTTTTCTTAGACCTTTGTAAAAATACTATATTTCTACATTAATGAAAATCTGTAAAGTT
The DNA here is from genome assembly GCA_963930645.1 of Salticus scenicus. Lineage (NCBI taxonomy): Eukaryota > Metazoa > Arthropoda > Arachnida > Araneae > Salticidae > Salticus > Salticus scenicus. The sequence goes on from OZ005655.1 coordinate 121,139,204, forward strand.
TAGACGACGATGAACTATAACATATCCACCAAACTTGAATTCAATCGAATAAAGGGTTTAGACGCTTCGTGGGCACTTACACATACATACTCATCCATTCATACCCACACACATCTATACATAGATCACTGTAAAAAATATCAGAAATGTATACAGGATATCGCAAACACCAAAATCTCATAATCAGATTTTTTTCATGATTACAATACTTTTCTTATAATTTATATTTGGAAAGTAAAAAACATATAATTTAACATCCGAAAGATTTAATTACCCGAAATGCGTTAATTTAGAAGTTATTTCATTGTGATAATTTTTGTATTTAATTGAATATGTTATTTAATTGTTAAAATATAGTGCTCTTCTCACAAATTTATAACAATGTTGAAATATCGATCGACGTTGAAAAATGAAGAATAAAAATTTTGTAAGCAAGTACGATAAACTGAAAAAACAAGAAATTATTGATTTGGATCAAAGTAATAAGGTATGGTTTTGCATTATCTGGAAAATATAGGCACAAGCGCAGCTTGAAAGTAGCGCGTGCGTTGCTGGTTTAGTCTGTGGATCAACAAGTGTGTTTGCATTACTGTGTGTGCCCAAAATATTCAAGATAAGTTATTGTATAATTTTTTAAACGCAGAATGTAATTTGAACATAACACTATTGTACTAGTATATACTTGTAAATGTTTCCAAAATCCATACGCGATGCTTGATTTATTTCTTTTTTCTAATATTTAAAAAAAAAAAAAAAAAAAAAACTGTGCACCTGAGCATGTTTCCAAATTTATTTTAAAGGGCAAAATGCATTTTTCACACTTTAGAGCTTTATAAAAAAAAAAAAAAAAATCTAAAAAAAATTAAACGGTTGTGGATTTTCCGAATGCAAAAACGCAATTTAAAAATACACTTTGTTAATTTTGTAAAGCCTCGAGGAGAGAGGGGGTACTTTCCCATAGGGTTGGAAGTGATAATCCTGCGTATACAAAAACTTTTTCTGAATGAGTATTACTTACAAACAAAAATTTAAATTTCTCAATGATCGGTTAAAAACATCCTCAATGTATATATTTATTCTAAATTTTGTCCTATACTGTATTATTGAAAATTCTGGAAAAACGGGGGGACACTGCCGCCTTTCGAGCAACCTGTACTAAAAGTTGATAGGCACCACTTTATGTTCTCGTGCAACTAAACATAACTTTTTATGAAGTTCTAATTTTCAAAAATAGTCAAAATGCATTCAAGAACTCTTAAAACATATAAAACCATCAAAAACCGAAAGCTGAAAATTTTTACAAATTTGTTCTTATGAATACAGAAGTAAATAAAAAGAATTAAAGCCTAGCTGCATCGGATGAACTGAAAATATTCAAATATTATATATTTTTCAGATTTTTTTTTTAAATTTTATAAACATTTTGGGGGAAATTTCGCAAAAAGAGTTACAGCATGTGAGCTTCCTACTTCACAAGAAACGTATGAATGAGTAAGATTTTTTTTTTTTTTTTTTTTCAAAACAGCATCACCTGGGTTAAGGTACGAACCCTAAGCTTGGCTTGGTTTGAACAGGAATTATACAAATCCATATTTCCCTTGTCAATTAAAATAATTTTTTTTCCCGCCAGTGGGCAGAAGAAATCGATATTTTTGTTGGTGTGATGAACAAAATAGAGGCTCTATGTATGTTTTGTAAATGAAGAGAATTTTTTTCCCGCTGTCGAATCTTTTCATTTAATCGAACTTAGCAATTTCTGGCGCCTCTCTTATGGCTGCAATTAAGATGTCGACTGTCATTATGTATACATATATTCATATAGAAAATATTCTGTCCCTGTGGGTATAATTTCTGCTTTTATGGAAGCAGTTAAATAAAAGTATTTAAAGTACATATTTATTTTCTTGTCAAACCAGTATACCACGTTTCCTTTTCGTGGTAGTCGAAAAATGCATATATCCCATCCTTAAAAAATTATAGCTTCTAAATTCCGTTATCGAAACTGAGTACCAGAATATATAAAAAGGAACAACATCTCGTGGTTTTGGCACATTAATAAAGATAAAAGAAGTACTTTTTTTTTTTTTTTTAAAGTCCATTTAAAAGGGGGGAAGAGAGGGAATATATACTCATAACTTAGAAGACTTCTTTCTCGTGCTCTGGAAAGAAAGCTTCTAAATAATTTTGCGACATCATTTTCATCTCGTCCTCGCAGGATTCATAAATCTTTCGCTCCTAAACGAGAGGTATTTTTCCCCGTTGGCGAAATTTTGGCAATAAAGTGAGAAGGTGTTTATTTATTTAATTTTTCTTCCCTCATCATTCTGTACTTTCATCATCTTTAACGACTCTTTGTTTTTCCATGCAATGCTTATCGATTCCACAAACTCTTTTTCGACATTTTTGTTCGAGTGCCAAAAGAGGTATTTTGGAAGTCTCAAGGGATCACATTTCAGATTTTAATTTCGTCGCCTCATTGAAACTGACTCAACTCCTTAGAACAGCAGAAAAGAGAGGATCCAAGTAAACCGATCGAACGACGAAACCTCATCTTTCTCTCTTCTTCTCGCGATGCAGGTGATACATGTGAATTTTATTTCCACAAAAGGAATGTTTGAACGGCAGTGAAAATACTCTTCTCCGAAAATTAAGCAGATGAATAAAAAATTACACTCTTATATTAGAACATAACACCATTTTAAATGTTTCACCTTTTACACGAAGAAATTATCTTTTGATGCATGACTGCATTTTATTTGTTTTCATAAATGGCCATCCTCCCTTCCCCCCGCACACCAATAAAAAGGAAGAATACACGTATTATTACACGTTTTCACTATCAAAGTTTTTATTTATTTCTTATAAGCTTGACATGTTGGCACTGATCTTTAAAATCTTATTTAAAGGTAAATAATAATAATTATAATGATGATGATAATGATAATGATGGTCAGGGCAAGGAAAATTTTTGAAACATATCCTAAAGTGAAGAGCTACTATTCATTGAAAATTTAACCCCAATTAAAAAAAAAAAAAAAGTGTTGGATGCATAATACATTTGTTATTAGTATCTTTAAATATAGTTCCGAAGAACTGGGAGACTAAATAGAAATATACTACAATATAGTGTCATTAAAATGTCATCTGGGAATCCGTAATCATGATTAAGGATTTGTTTTCAATTCTTGGATCATGTTCAAACTGCATTAAAATAAGCATCAGAAAGGGGGGAATAGACTGATCAACAGTAAACAGTTATTACAGTGCTTATTGTTTATTGCTAACATATACATTAGATTTGTATGTTTGACTCTCGTAGCCCGCTTGTAAATCTTCGTCAGATAAAGACAGGTAGCACGTGACAGGGTTACAGGTCAAAAAATTGGAAAAACACCCAGGGCCAGCACGGGAATCGAACCCACTCTCCTACGCTCGATATTAAAGTGTTCGACTTTTGGCATACTGAAAGATTCAGCTATAATAGATGGGCAGTGTTGCCAAATTTAGGGACTTTTTTATTCATTAATCACCAATTTTGAGGAGTGATATTTGACATACATAATAGACGATTAATCTTCGAAGTGATTAGGCAACCGTTACAATTTAGTGCTAGATATTGAATAAAAAAGTCCCTGAATTTGACAACACTGTACATGGGTGTGTCTTCTCCTTTAATGAAATTTGGGCAATGTTTCAGAATCACGAATCAACCTTTTCGGAAAATTTCGTAGAGCTTAATATAGGTGAAAAAGGTGAATCGAAGAAATCCTAGAAGTGTTCTTCCTGGGAAATGGGCAAGGGCAAAATTCGCATACGTAGATATGGGAGTTTCCCCATGCATGCAAGACATTTCACCACGTACAAAATCAGAGAAATATAAACCAAATACTATATAAAAAACGGCAGTTTAACCGGTTAATGCCCGAATTAATTTTGCAAAATATTATTAGCTGATTATTTCACTTCTAAATTAATATAGACAACTGACAGTAAAATATATTAACTTAAACAATTCTTCTGATAGTTTTAAATTTAAAGCCTATCCTCATTTATTGACGTTTAGTGTTCTAGCGAGAAAACTTCGAGATAGAAAAACTTCGAGATAACAGATTAATTTCCTATTACATGTTGACAAGATCTTGAAAGTAAAGTATTATAATCTATATTATTATTCAACTTGATTTAAGTTAGTATACAGTCGGTAACAAAAGTATCCGAACACAAGCAAAAATTCCTATGTAAAAAAAGTAGAGTTAATACTCTTTTGTTAAATAAATCCTTGTCGAATCATGTTCTTAGTCAGTCTAAGAACATGATTCGACAAGGATTTATTTAACAAAACAGTATTAACTCTACTTTTTTTTATATAGGAATTTTTGCTAGTGTTCGGATACTTTTTTTACCGACTGTACCTGCGCAAAAAGCAAATATATGTGCGACGAACGAAAAATCATAAAATGACTATCCAAATTATGATATAATAATTAATAGTAGACACATAAAACTTTCAGAGATCATTTAGAGTGACGCTATAAATTGTCACTAAAAAGCAGATATCATACCAGGAAACCACAAAAACTATATGTGCCATTATTAGCTGTCCTCAAATGAGGACACTGGGCGCTAACGAGTTAAAACAGACTCTCCATAAAAGTCGGAAAATTAAAAGAGTTTTGAAAAAAAAAGGAAAAAAAAATGCGAATTATATTCTACATTCACAAAGAAGGTTGTGTGTTTTGTGGGTTAAAACCAATTATTTACGGCGAAAATATAGGCCTTTGATGATTGCTCTTTGTGAGGACTTTCTAAAGAGTCAATTTAGGTATTTATAAAAGTTTGAGAGATAATTTGAAAAAATTCCAAACGGTTAGGCTGGCGATCACGTCCAGGACTTTCTTAATCAACAAACGTAAAAAGAATTTGCCATGTCTTGGGTTCGAATCTGAAACCTTTCGTAAATCAGCTTAGAAAAAGAAAACTTCTAGGCCACAAACTAGAGACACAGAAAATAGGAATCCAACCCTTGTACAGTAAATTAAAAAATCTAAAGAAGCCTTCTATCGAATTAGTTTCCAGTTTCGTATCGTCTGAATTTGAGCAGGTCTTTACACAACACTTTCATTTATTCATTACTTTCGATTCTTGCTTATACTCGCTATTCTTGTGCATTCTAAGGAATGTGTTATTTAAAATGTAAGATTAATCTTGAAAGTAATCGACACGATATTTCTTAAATGTTGTTTGTATCTGTTATTTCAGCAAAATAAAAAAATAAATTCAGTTCGGTACATTAGTAGTCAGGTTAAAGCGGATTCAAAGTTTTAAAAGAAGTTATGTTTGAATCCAAAATAAGCCATTTTTGTTGGCTTTCCAAAATGTCAAAAAAAAAAAAAAAAAAAAAAAAAAAAAAAAAAAATCTGTGAATAAAATGACAATCGTGTTTGAAAAAAATCGTGCATTCACCTTCTTAAACTAGTTGAAACAGTTTATCGTTTTGACAGTAATTTTCAATCCTTCAGAATTAAAATAAACGCAATAAAATTTTGGATGACAAAAAATTGAAAAAAGATTTTTGTATATCGGTCGTTTGTTGCATAATGACGGCAAAATAGCCTCAAATCTTAAAATTCTCATTCAGAAATTTTTCATATCATTCTGTAATAAATTACAAATGGACGTACATCTGTTATATTTTATTTTATGTAAAAAAAAAAAAAAAAAAGGCAATAAATTGTGGTTATTTTAATTTTAAAAGCGAATTTTGGTATCATCCGGCTAACTCTGGTAACTGATTTTCGAGAAAATATTCAATAGAATGAGGTTCAAGTGAATCCTCCTGGATCTGCCGAGGCGAAAATTTTTTAGGAGGTGTCCAATAGCAGCACTTAATCACGTCCGATTACGAGAGAGGCCTGACGTCCTTATTTTGTCTTGAGTAGAGAGGATCATTTCTGTCACCCTTTTTTCAAAGGGGGTCTCATAAAACAAATTCTCTTTTTTTTTTTTTTTTTTGAGGGGGGGGGGCAGGGTGTAACTTTAGGCTCTTCAATTCAAAAAAGAGAATTATATTCTTTTTTTTCTTTTTATCTATGTTATGTGAGTTATTTTAATTTTATTCTTTCAAAAAACACAAGAACTTGCCACCAAACACGAATGATAAAAAAAATATATAGATATATATTATTATAAGAATCGGGAGGGTGTTAGGCTTAAACTTATTTTTAAACCCATCCATTTCTTGTCATGCTAAAAAAAAATATGTCTCTATAGCAAAGGAATCAGTGTTAATAATGCTTAAGTACTGCCCGTTGTTAAGTTTTAAGTGATTTCTACGGAATTTTATCCAGATTTTATGTTGCTCATTAAATTTAAGTTATTTTATTTTATACGTTTATCTATTTCTTCAAAAATTTGGATACTGTTTTCGATTAACATAAGTATATTTTCACATGGATTACTATCTAAAACCTGCATTATATTAAATTGAATAGACACAATTAATTAATTCCATGATGATGATTCAATGTTTCTGTAATTAGCACATATTGTACTTGTGCGTAATCTGGGTGTTGTACAGATACGCGCGCACACAAACACATTTCTTTTTAAGTGAATTTTCTTTTCTTTTTTTCAGGAGATAAAAATGTCCTCTTTGGATGATTTTTTTTTCCTTTCTTTGTTATCGAAAGAGAAAAACATTTTTTTTTTCTTTTTGTTTTAGTGCTACAATTTTCTTTCTTCTTTTTACATTGCACTTTAGACGACTCACCCAAGTCGGCGTTATTTGTGTAATGGCTGATGGTAACATATGAATGCAAACAAATTATTTCTGAGAGTTTCCATGTTTTCAAATGCTTGAGGCATGTGGAACAATTTGCATGCGCACCTTTTGCATGTTTTATTTTGCAATTATTTGGTTTTCGACGAAACATTAGAAGTTAACTTTTAGACATATCGAAAAACTCAAATTCGTAATTTTGCCAATTCTAAAATGTGAACTGCCAGATTGAGCGTCTGGGTTATCTCTCTACGGTTATTTATGCATTAAGGTGTTTTATGCATTAAGGTTTAATAGATGATATCTACACTACCTATTTATTTGGTTCAATTTAGCAACGTTGTGCTAGATTGAACCAAAACAGAGTACTACTGTAGTTATAATCATAAGATTGTGAAATTTTTTATAATAATTTGGTACTTGGTTGAATCAGGATGTGGCACTACAGTAGCTGCAACCATAACAATGAAATCTTATGCTAAAATTTGGTGCTTTTTTTTTTCAACAAGAAGTTCCAAATCATGGTGGAAGTTTTCACTATCGTATATATACAGTACTAAGTTTTGGTTAAACCTAGCACGTTGTAACTATTTGTGGGGGAGAAAATATGTGATGTCGATAATCACATATTCTAAAAAAATATATTATCATATTAAAAATAAAATAAAATAAAACTAACGAACACATGTTTATGACCTCTAAATTGTAACTTAAATTCACATACAGTCGGTAACAAAAGTGTCCGAACACTAGCGAAAATTCCTATGTAAAAAAAGTACATTTCATACGGTTTTGTTAAATAAATCCTTGTCGAATCCTGTTCTTAGTCAGTGTAAAAACACGATTCGATAAGGATTTATTTAACAAAACCGTATAAACTGTACTTTTTTTACATAGGAATTTTTGCTAGTGTTCGGACACTTTTGTTACCGACTGTACAGTATGTTCTTTAAATTTTAACATTCTCCCTCTTCCCACATATGTATCTTTTGCTTATTGCAACTCTATCGAAACCTTTGATCATATATTAGTAGGGAAGAAACACCGCTTTTAACACAGGAGGCGGGTGCAAGGGTGCAAGGCGGAGCGAACGGAGCCGTGCGGATGCCGCACCACCCCCTGAGGGCCTAGATGAGTTGGTATTGTCCTTGAGACATCCTCTGACTTAATTGTGAAACGTGATGAGGGTATTAATTAAGGTTGTTAATGAGGAAATTTTAATGAATGGCGTGAAAGATAACGATGGTTTTAAAAAGAGAATTTTTGTGGTGTTGTGGGAAGACTATTGCTTATGAGTAATGAATTATAAAAATTTAAAAAAAATTTAAAAATTAAAAAAAAAAAAAAAAAAAAAAAAAAAAAAAATTAAAAATTGAGAAATAAATAAGAGATTAATAAAAAATATGAATTTAAGAATGAAGGATGTATGTGAATATACTATGAAAGAAATAGAGAGATCTGACTGGGGTTCGAACCCGGCACCTTGCAGTAAAAATATTTCAGTAGTTTTCGCGCATGTGTGAGTGATTTTTCTATTATATGTCTGCACAATTCTTTTTAAACCTATGAATACTATTATTCAAAAAGAATTAAATCGTTTAAATGATATTAATTTACAGAATAATAATTAAAAAAATATTAATTAAAACTCTTGTAAAAATTCGCCAAATGTTTTATGAAAAATAACAATGTACATGAAAATTAAGTAGAAAGAATGAAAGAAAGCGTATAAAACAAGAATAGGAAATGAGAGTGTCACTAGTGAAAATTAAGTCTAATTACTTGATTGATAAATATTCGTTTTAAAAATAGTTTCCCCGTAAAGTTTCTTCATTTCAAGTCAATTGTATATATTTTAATCTACCTCACAATAGATAATATTTTAAATGGGAGATATTAGATAATTCTAATTATTGATTTTAAACAATTTTCAGCAAAAATAGTTTTTTTACAATTAGTTAATTGTATTTAACAGTTTAAAATAAATTCTTAAAGTTTTTTCACGCCTAACTTTTTTCAACTTGTATCGTGTTGATCTAAAATTTAATGAGTAAATAAAAGAATAAAGTTTTTAGCTGACTGCACCAATTTAAAATATAATGAAAAAGGATTCCCACCAAGACATTTACTAGTTCTGTGCTAACTTGTTTTCAAAAGATGGTTTTACAATAGCTGAAGAATTTTCCCCTTAAGGCTTCTCTAGGTGACATTGGGCGATACAGGAACGGGCAAGCGGAGGGGGAGGCTTTTGTATCTGCTATTCAAACAATGTTACGTTTTTTGGCAAAACATATCGGTTTTCTTATAGAAGTTTTAAATCTTTTTATTTCAAGTCTTATATTATACTACAAATCCTCCAACACTTAAAAAATATCAGTTCATTGAATTCATTTAACTGAGTAATACAAACTTTCCTTTAATATTATTTGACCGTACTTGAAAATTTTTCTTTCACATACAATAAATTCTCTCACACTCTTTAAAAGTATATAAGTTTTCAAACATAGAGATTATTAGAAATTTACATTTATTCGTTTTAAACGCGATCTGCCTGACACTTCCCGAAAATTTTTTGTAATTCATTCCAACATTAGTTATTTTAAGCTATATTTCCTAAGAAATATTCAACAATCTATCTCAAAATAAAGAGTTTTTACCACTTTTCACTACTTTCTCTCACTTTAACATAGCGAATTACTCCACCTTTAAAGGTATCTTTCACACAGTTTTTCTTTACAGATAGTAAGTTTGTAAATAATGAAAGTAACTTTGAAAAAATTCAGAGTTGAAAAAATATTAATATATGATTTTAAAAATACGTTCATGTTCACAGATATATACTTAGACTTTACAAATGTATTTAAACATAGTTAAAAAATATTTTGACCAAGTATTGTAGATTACAAACATATAATTATAAACTGAGAAGTTTTCGCACAAATTATTTTACTTGACATAAATTTAACTATCATTTTTAACAAAAATACCATTAAATCACACTCCTTATAGGCTACTATTCATCAACTTACATATATTTTCCTCACCTTTATTAACTTTTATAGTTTAATAATTTTTTATACACTTCCATGATTCTTCACATTATTTTAGAGTAAACCTGTACAATTTAGTGATAAATATGCAAATATGAAAACATTTAACATAAATTTGGCTTGATTTAAAACAATTTAGTAATATTTTCGAATATATATTACAAGATTTAGAATGTATTTGGTAGAGTTTAAAATATATTTGGTAATTAATTCAGATTTGGCGAGAAACATACGGTATAAATGAGGAGCGAACAAAAATATCATCACTTACTAACTTATTTTTACGGAGTGAAGACGTCTGTTTTTTAACCTGAATTCAGTGAAGTTTATCGATAGTTTAAATTGGGTCAAGAGATGGATCTATCTGCGGAGACACCTATTTCAAATCAACAAACCGCTATATCACAAATCGATGACAAGAAGTTATCTAAACTTTCGATTTGTTCAATTTGTAATAAAACTTTTTCTAAAAAGTCTAATTTAACTCGACATGCAATGATTCATTCGGGTGTGAAACCTTTTATTTGCAATGTATGTCAAAAGTCATTTAGTAGACCCCACGATTTGAAGAAACATTTAATAATTCATGAAAAGATTCCTACAGAATATGGATGCGAACAATGTAGTGAAAGCTTTAATCACAAGTATGAATTACTGAATCATATTAGAAAAAATCATAAAAAGACTACAACTAAGCATACCTGTGAACTATGTAGTGAAATCTTCAGATGGAAATATGAGTTATTGAAACACATGAGAAAAAATCACCAAAAGCCTCCACCACAACATGAGTTGTCAGATTCCATAAGAAAAAATAATCGAAAGTCTTCACCGCAACATTTTTGTGAAAAATGCAGTGAAGTATTTAAATATAAAAAAGATTTGCGTCATCATACTTTAGACAAACATCGGTCTCCTTTAGTACAAGTGAAAATAACAAATTCTTCTGATCAAGATTCACTTAGGGAGAAAACTAAACATTTTAAAAGACAAAATGCTCTCGATGTGTTTATAATCACTACCTTTGACAATAAAAACAATGATATAGATTTATTATAATTTTTTAATAATTTAAAAACCCATATTTTAAACGAACTGAACTTTCAATTAAATGAGAAAAGAGCATTGAAATGGCATACAATTGTTAAAGTTAAACTTACCCGTACTGTGCAAGAAGGAGGTCAGGAATTTTTTTCTCCCTTTTTTCGATCAAATACTTTAACATCCTTTTCATCAATAAGTATTGATAATGATCTTGAAAAAGCTTTTACCAAGATGATAAAGAGTTTTGAAGAATTTAATGAACAAAGATCAGACTGGACTTTAGAAGAAATTATCGAATTAGAACTCCATATGGCTAAATACACCCCCTTTTCTTCGTCAAAAACTAGAATTTCCAGTAAGATTTAATTATTATAGTATCATAAAAGACAAAATTTGGCTAAATTTCAACTAATATTGGCGATAGTTATAAAACTTTGGCATGAAATAAGAGAATTTGGCGTAAATTCTTAAGTAAAACTGATGGATGAAGAAAAAATTTGTATTAGTTACAATCTTTTCTCGCTGTAGAGTTGTCTAAGTTCACATACTTAGTAGTTTTTAAACATTTTTAAAGTCTTACTTTTAGAGTGATTTTTTATACTTTAAGTATAAAATGGATAATACTTTACCGTCTGAAGAGACTCACGTTTCTGTTCAACAACCCCCTTTACCAAGTTTTGAGGATGAGAAGTTATCTAAACTTTTTATTTGTCCAACTTGTAATAAGTCATTTTTAAAAAAATCCTATCTTACTAGACATGTGAAGGTTCACAATGATATTAAACCTAATATTTGTTACGTGTGTGAGAAAGGATTTGTTACTTTACATCGTTTAAAAAGACATATAGAAACCCATAGAAAAATTTCTATAAGATACAAATGTGAATATTGTATTGAAAATTTCAATCGCAAGTGTGATTTATCGAAACATAAGAGATTATTTCATCAAAAAGTCTTACCTGAACATCTATGTATTATTTGTAAAGATGATTTTAAACACAAGTATGAATTAGAAAAACACAAGAGGGTGCATTATCGTAAACCTGAGTATCTATGTGAGGAATGTTCTATAACCTTTCCAACTAAACATGCTTTTTCAAACCATAAGCGAAAAAGTCATAAAAAGACTTTACATGCATACTGTTGTGACGAATGTACTGACACTTTTTCAAACAAACGACATTTTTTAAAACATAAAAGAAATATGCATAAAAAATCTTCAATGCAAACTAGATGTGATGAATGCAGTGAAACTTTTCAGTGTAAGTATGAATTATTGCAACATAAGAGAAAGAATCATCTTAAAGACTTTAACATACGTAGAAATTGCAATGAACGAAGTACTAACAATGAATTACCAACAGTTAATAATGACAGTGAGAATCTGGACTTGTTAAATTTTTTGGATAATTTTCACATTGAATGTATGAATGGTGTTTTTGACTTACCTTCCAACAACTTTCAGAATGAAAATATAGACTTAGACTTAAAAATTTTTTTGAACAATTCGAATATGGAACATACAAGTGAAAATGATGTTGATGGTTTATCTACCAAAGTTGAAAATAAGGACTTAAATAATTTTAACCTGATACAAACTGATTTACCTCTAGTAAACTATGACAATGAAAGTCTGAACTTGTTAACTTTTTTGTATAACTTTAATCCCAAATGCTTGAATGATCTTTCAGCTAACAACGAAAACATGAATTCGAATAATTTTAGTGCGAAGGAAAATGAGTTAGTGGCAGATAACTTTAACAATGAAAATCTAGACTTGCTAAATTTTTTGAATAGTTTTAATGTCGAATGTATGAACGATATCCCAACAATATAGATTTGCTGTCTTGTATAATTGTGAATGAATTTCAAATAAAAAGATTTCAATGAAAATGGTTTGTTTTAATTTTTATTACAAAATCACCTTTTATATAATATTTTCTAATAGAATACAAACTTAAGTGTTATCTTTTTTAAAGTAAAAACATGTAAAAAGTTTACTTGTGTATTAGAGATATACTTTTTCACTACTGTAGTAGAATTGATTGAGTATAATATTTAAACACTAAGTAAAAATTATACACGATAGTAATTTTATAAACAATCAAACTTACATCCAAGAAGAAAAAACTTGTAAAATTGTTTTACCACTCAACTGTAAAGCACTTGTGAAAATCTTAAATGAATTTATCATATTAACAATTTTCCGGAAAAACTAACTTATAAAAATTTTAGATATAATTATGAAGTTAGTATTTTCCTAAGTCTTACGTTTGAATCTTACTTTGAATATACATATTCAAAGTGATTTGTACTTTAACTAAAATCGCAATCTATATTCTGAAGAGTGTAAAAGTAATTTTAGAGTAAAAACTTAAACTTTTGTATATAGATACATTTACGATTCTATTTTAACTTTTTATATTTTTAGAATAAGGAAAATATTTTGTAAGAATTGTAAAAGCTTAATTTTAGAAGTTTGTGAAATTTTACAAAATTATTTTAAATATTTTTGTCAAATGTTTTTCTTTATGTCACATCACTTAGAAAAAAATTAATTGTTTTTAGTAGAATTGCTAACACAAAGCATTAAGTTAGAAAATTTGTAGATAAAACTTAAAAGGTATGAAAAACCATATGTGAAGTAATAACAAAAAATATATACTTTCAAGTTTAGACATGGTTGAACAAGCTTGAGGAGACACTAAAACCTGTTGCTGACGTCATAACACGTGTGACGGAAGATTATAATCATTAGATATAAGTCCCCCCTAATACACTACGTCACGAACCCATGATGTGACAAAAACAACCATTTTGCTCACGCTTCTCACCTTTGTTGGACTTATATTATTTTACTCTGCATATTAACGATAATCTGTAAAAAAAAACTTTGTCGTTTTTACACTTTGCTGTAAAAGTTTTCGTCTAAACATCAAATGATATATTTTAGACATCTTTTCAGTATAAGGAAAGTTGATACTTTTCTCATGTATAATAAAATTATGATTAATCGAAATCCCGATATGACTTAAACCACTGTCCTATAGAAATATTTCAAACATATATGTTTAATACAGTGCTTTTTTATCCAAACGAAAGCAGTGAATGTGATTTAGAAATATTTCAGTCATATATACCGCCTCAAGTTTGTGAAAAACTTAAGTCTGAATTAAAAGAAAAGCATGCTTTGAAATGGTATATGGTCACGAATGTATTCTTGGAACGTAAAAAACCTGATGAATACGTAGAAGAGATGCATACATATTTTAGAAGTTCTTGCATTATCGAACTTATTGAAGATACTATTGAACATCATATTCGTGAAGGATATGCAAAGATTAATATGTCCTTAGAAGAATTCATCCAAAAATTCACTATTTGGAACTAAAAATGGCTAAATACCATCCTCTAGCTGCTAGTAGCTATATTAAGCCACCTTCAAAACTTGCTTAAAAAGATTTGGGGCGTCACATATTTCTACAAATGTGACGGGTGGAGGTGGGACCCCAAATAAATAAATTTAAAAAATTTCTATACATCATTCAAAAATAAAACCTAATCTTGAAAAATAGTAGTGTGAATTTGTTTAAGTTCATACGTAAACACTTGTACACATATATGTACCTTCGTGAATTAATATGCACTAGTTTTACATATCACTGAGTTATGTTTTACTAATTTCAAATTTATCCCTATCTGTCACGTCACGAATACATAATTTAACAAAAAGTACTTATGTTTACCCACAATTCTTAATTTATATTATTTTACTTTGTCTATTAAACTGACGACCTGTAAAAAACTTTGTCGTTTTTATACACTTTGAAGTAAAAATTTTCGCTCTAAACATCGAATTATCTTTTGCAAACATGAATTGATATGTATTTGTTTTAAATATCACTAAGTTACATTATACCAAAGTATATTTTCTAATATTTAAACAATTTTCATTTTACAAAAATTAACTTCTATGCATTTCTAGGTCTTTAATAAAAATCTTTTAATTTTTTTCTCTCAAAGACTTTAAACTATTGGATATGTTTGTACTTTAAGTACAATCCAATACTATTTGCATAATATCATATGTTAAGAAAATCTTAAATGTTGACTAAGTTGCAAATCTCAGTGAAAGTATTTTAAGATTACTTTGCTAAAATTTACTAAGTATTATAATATTTTTCAGCTATTAAACGAAAAATTGTGTAAAATTTACTGAGTGTTTCACTAAAGAAGAGAATTCCACAGATGTTCAGGTAAGACTTTTTGATGAAATAATCTCTTATGTTTCGATAAATCATACTTGCGATTGAAATTTTCAATTCAATATTCACATTTGTATCTTATGGAAATTTTTCTATGGGTTTCTATATGTCTTTTTAAACGATGTAAAGTAACAAATCCTTTCTCACACACGTAACAAATATTACTTTTAATATCATTGTGAACCTTCACATGTCTAGTAAGATAGGATTTTTTTAAAAGTGACTTATTACAAGTTGGACAAATAAAAAGTTTAGATAACTTCTCATCCTCAAAACTTGGTGAAGGGGGTTGTTGAACAGAAACGTGAGTCTCCTCAGACGGTAAAGTATTATCCATTTTATACTTAAAGTATAAAAAATCACTCGAAAAGTAAGACTTTAAAAATGTTTAAAAACTACTAAGTATGTGAACTTAGACAACTCTACAGCGAGAAAAGATTGTAACTAATACAAATTTTTTCTTCATCCATCAGTTTTACTTAAGAATTTACGCCAAATTCTCTTATTTCATGCCAAAGTTTTATAACTATCGCCAATATTAGTTGAAATTTAGCCAAATTTTGTCTTTTATGATACTATAATAATTAAATCTTACTGGAAATTCTAGTTTTTGACGAAGAAAAGGGGGTGTATTTAGCCATATGGAGTTCTAATTCGATAATTTCTTCTAAAGTCCAGTCTGATCTTTGTTCATTAAATTCTTCAAAACTCTTTATCATCTTGGTAAAAGCTTTTTCAAGATCATTATCAATACTTATTGATGAAAAGGATGTTAAAGTATTTGATCGAAAAAAGGAAGAAAAAAATTCTTGACCTCCTTCTTGCGCAGTACGGGTAAGTTTAACTTTAACAATTGTATGCCATTTCAATGCTCTTTTCTCATTTAATTGAAAGTTCAGTTCGTTTAAAATATCGGTTTTTAAATTATTAAAAAATGATAATAAATCTATATCATTGTTTTTATTGTCAAAGGTAGTGATTATAAACACATGGAGAGCATTTTGTCTTTTAAAATGTTTAGTTTTCTCCCTAAGTGAATCTTGATCAGAAGAATTTGTTATTTTCACTTGTACTAAAGGAGACCGATGTTTGTCTAAAGTATGATGACGCAAATCTTTTTTATATTTAAATACTTCACTGCATTTTTCACAAAAATGTTGCGGTGAAGACTTTCGATGATTTTTTCTTATGGAATCTGACAACTCATGTTGTGATGGAGGCTTTTGGTGATTTTTTCTCATGTGTTTCAATAACTCATATTTCCATCTGAAGATTTCACTACATAGTTCACAGGTATGCTTAGTTGTAGTCTTTTTATGATTTTTTCTAATATGATTCAGTAATTCATACTTGTGATTAAAGCTTTCACTACATTGTTCGCATCCATATTCTGTAGGAATCTTTTCATGAATTATTAAATGTTTCTTCAAATCGTCGGGTCTACTAAATGATTTTTGACATACATTGCAAATAAAAGGTTTCACACCCGAATGAATCATTGCATGTCGAGTTAAATTAGACTTTTTAGAAAAAGTTTTATTACAAATTGAACAAATCGAAAGTTTAGATAACTTCTTGTCATCGATTTGTGATATAGCGGTTTGTTGATTTGAAATAGGTGTCTCCGCAGATAGATCCATCTCTTGACCCAATTTAAACTATCGATAAACTTCACTGAATTCAGGTTAAAAAACAGACGTCTTCACTCCGTAAAAATAAGTTAGTAAGTGATGATATTTTTGTTCGCTCCTCATTTATACCGTATGTTTCTCGCCAAATCTGAATTAATTACCAAATATATTTTAAACTCTACCAAATACATTCTAAATCTTGTAATATATATTCGAAAATATTACTAAATTGTTTTAAATCAAGCCAAATTTATGTTAAATGTTTTCATATTTGCATATTTATCACTAAATTGTACAGGTTTACTCTAAAATAATGTGAAGAATCAGGGAAGTGTATAAAAATTATTAAACTATAAAAGTTAATAAAGGTGAGGAAAATATATGTAAGTTGATGAATAGTAGCCTATAAGGAGTGTGATTTAATGGTATTTTTGTTAAAAATGATAGTTAAATTTATGTCAAGTAAAATAATTTGTGCGAAAACTTTTCAGTTTATAATTATATGTTTGTAATCTACAATACTTGGTCAAAATATTTTTTAACTATGTTTAAATACATTTGTAAAGTCTAAGTATATATCTGTGAACATGAACGTATTTTTAAAATCATATATTAATATTTTTTCAACTCTGAATTTTTTCAAAGTTACTTTCATTATTTACAAACTTACTATCTGTAAAGAAAAACTGTGTGAAAGATACCTTTAAAGGTGGAGTAATTCGCTATGTTAAAGTGAGAGAAAGTAGTGAAAAGTGGTAAAAACTCTTTATTTTGAGATAGATTGTTGAATATTTCTTAGGAAACATAGCTTAAAATAACTAATGTTGGAATGAATTACAAAAAATTTTCGGGAAGTGTCAGGCAGATCGCGTTTAAAACGAATAAATGTAAATTTCTAATAATCTCTATGTTTGAAAACTTATATACTTTTAAAGAGTGTGAGAGAATTTATTGTATGTGAAAGAAAAATTTTCAAGTACGGTCAAATAATATTAAAGGAAAGTTTATATTACTCAGTTAAATGAATTCAATGAACTGATATTTTTTAAGTGTTGGAGGATTTGTAGTATAATATAAGACTTGAAATAAAAAGATTTAAAACTTCTATAAGAAAACCGATATGTTTTGCCAAAAAACGTAACATTGTTTGAATAGCAGATACAAAAGCCTCCCCCTCTGCTTGCCCGTTCCTGTATCGCCCAATGTCACCTAGAGAAGCCTTAAGGGAAAAATTCTTCAGCTATTGTAAAACCATCTTTTGAAAACAAGTTAGCACAGAACTAGTAAATGTCTTGGTGGGAATCCTTTTTAATTATATTTTAAATTGGTGCAGTCAGCTAAAAACTTTCTTCTTTTATTTACTCATTAAATTTTAGATCAACACGATACAAGTTGAAAAAAGTTAGGCGTGAAAAAACTTTAAGAATTTATTTTAAACTGTTAAATACAATTAACTAATTGTAAAAAAACTATTTTTGCTGAAAATTGTTTAAAATCAATAATTAGAATTATCTAATATCTCCCATTTAAAATATTATCTATTGTGAGGTAGATTAAAATATATACAATTGACTTGAAATGAAGAAACTTTACGGGGAAACTATTTTTAAAACGAATATTTATCAATCAAGTAATTAGACTTAATTTTCACTAGTGACACTCTCATTTCCTATTCTTGTTTTATACGCTTTCTTTCATTCTTTCTACTTAATTTTCATGTACATTGTTATTTTTCATAAAACATTTGGTGCATTTTTACAAGAGTTTTAATTAATATTTTTTTAATTATTATTCTGTAAATTAATATCATTTAAACGATTTAATTCTTTTCGAATAATAGTATTCATAGGTTTAAAAAGAATTGTGCAGACATATAATAGAAAAATCACTCACACATGCGCGAAAACTACTGAAATATTTTTACTGCAAGGTGCCGGGTTCGAACCCCAGTCAGATCTCTCTATTTCTTTCATAGTATATTCACATACATCCTTCATTCTTAAATTCATATTTTTTATTGATCTCTTATTTATTTCTCAATTTTTAATTTTTTTTTTTTTTTTTTTTTTTTTTAATTTTTAAATTTTTTTTAAATTTTTATAATTCATTACTCATAAGCAATAGTCTTCCCACAACACCACAAAAATTCTCTTTTTAAAACCATCGTTATCTTTCACGCCATTCATTAAAATTTCCTCATTAACAACCTTAATTAATACCCTCATCACGTTTCACAATTAAGTCAGAGGATGTCTCAAGGACAATACCAACTCATCTAGGCCCTCAGGGGGTGGTGCGGCATCCGCACGGCTCCGTTCGCTCCGCCTTGCACCCTTGCACCCGCCTCCTGTGTTAAAAGCGGTGTTTCTTCCCTACTTATATTATTCGTTCTTTAACGTTAATGCAGATCTACAATAGCTTGTTTTGACTTTTCCTAATTCGGTTTCTTTTCATCTTACAAATAAATGCAGTTGTGTCGCCTTAAGTGGATTCCTTGTCTCATAACATGGTGTGTTAATTTTGCTCAAAAGTTTCTAGTTCTCATGGCGTGTTTTGGCGATTAGTGAGGACCGTTTGAATTATAATCATGTGGTAACCTTTTCAAACATTGTATGTATTTATACGTAACATTATTACAACCATTTTTTCTCTACTTTTTGAATTTGGCATCGACTAGATCTCTGGCGAAATTAATCAAGAAATCGAAGCGTCACTTAATCATCATGACTTGAACTGATAAGTCGACGCTTGTGGGCTCCCACTCCAAGCTATTCAATTTTCTCAATTATACCTACTTTTTTATAGTAAAATGCTTTTCTGGTCCCCTATTATCTTGCTAAATATGTGAACAATTCATATATAATAAAATTCATCATAATAGCTACAAGAAAATGCCTGTTTATTTGGATTAACGATTCCTGTGTTATTAGTTGGACACTTCGCAAGAATTCTGAAAGTGTTTTTATAAACTCCTATAACCAACGGCCATCTACAAATCCTCAACTTCAAAAATATTCTTCTTCACACTATTGCAGTATCAAATTTTGGTTCAACGTAGCACCCAAATTTTTGGCTGTGTGCTGTTTAAAAGGGGTTTTGAATCAATACGAACATCCTCGCCTGAACCATGACTGGATCCCAGCAATTAGAACTGAAGTTTAGAGCATAATCGGATTAGGACATCACTAATGAATACCCCCTGCCTGTTCCTATTATGCAAAAAATGGCCGAAGACAGACAAACCAACCAACCTTTTCCTTTAACCTATTATGCATCGAAATAAAGACGAATTCCCAGATATAACTCCTAAAATCATTAAAAATGAAATTTTAACTTTTAAATTCGCTTTTAATCGGTATTCTCAGCATAAAATCTAAAAACGCGAGTCCCAGGCAGTCGCCAATTATCAATAGCGTAGCGCCGGTGCGATGTAAAGAATCCCATTCACTCACCCATCATAGGGTGCCTAGAGCCATTCAAGGTACCCTAACCCAACCCAATCCAAGATAGAAACCTGGCTTTTGATGGTTTCATCACAATTTCACAATATTGCTTGCATTGTGATCTTTTCACCTACGGTCCGAATTTTGCTTTTCCTCTCGAAGAGTAACGCCACAGCAGAACCTGTTTTACAGACATGCTGTTCCTCCCATCCTGTTCGCGGGTTCGGGTGTTTTCACAATTATAAAATTCACGACCGTTAAATTAGTACCCGTTTTCCAAAAATTCGATTTTTAAATTTTAATATTTCAGTTTACAGCTAAAAAATGAGAAAAATGCATTTAGTAAAAATTCGCATTTTTAAACTAAAAATTCAAGTTTAAAAATATTTAAAAATAAATTTTTGCTAACGAGAATTAGTTTAACAGTTGTGTATTGTGAGAATGTAAAAACTGAATTTAACAATTACAATTAGGTAAATAATTCCATAAACAATTTTACCCATAGAATAACATTGGCATTGAATTTTGTGTTATCATTTTATATATTGTAAGACATATTCGTAGAAAACGTGGTCAAATAAGTGGTCAAATAAATAAAACGTGGTCAAATAACTAATCACCATTAAAAACGTTTCAGAACAATATTAAATATATGTAATTTAATAACATTTAAAATTCACCGAATGGATCATTTAATAAGTTATCAGCAAATGCTTTAACATACTTAAAATCATTTTTAAAGTAATCAATTTCTTTAGTTCTGTTGAATTCTTATAACAGACAAAAGTTCTTAATGTGCCAAAAAAACGATTTTATAGATTTTATAGATTTAAAATAAGTTTATCCTTAAGGAAACACCTTCAAATATCAAATTTTTTTTTTTTCTCAACATGTGAATAAGTTTCGGAATCAATGTTTTCTTTAGGATGTAAAAAAAAAAAAAAAAAAAAAAAAAAAAAAAAAGAAAGAAAGAAAGATATTGAGAGAGAGAGAGAGAGAGAGAGAAATAAACAGATATATATATATATATATATATATATATATATAAAGAGAAGTGTCTGTGTATCTGTGTGTGTGTGTGTGTCTGTCTGCGCTCTGGTGCTCACACCACTAATCGCAGAGCCTCCAAATTTGGTATATAGGTACCTGGGACCCTGCAGGTGTGCCCCTCATTGAGATTTTTTCGAATTTCGAATTTGAATTTTTTAAATTAATGTTTTTCCGATTTTAAATATTGGCTTCTTTGTTTCATTTTTCATAGATTTATTGTTTTGCTTCAATCGTCTGCGTATCTTAGTAACGGCTATTATGCAACTTATTTTTATTTAATGCATTCATTTGAAGGCGAATTTTTTTTTTTTTTTTTTTTTTTTTTTTTCTTTTCAATTTGTTATATTTGTTGAAAATAAAATCGTAATGAGTAGAAAAAAATTAAGTATAATTAGTTTTAAATTTAAAAACGTATTTATAACAGTTATGTTTAAATTTTAATAGTAGAACAACTTCTTATTTTTCATTTTTTAATTAATTGTTTTAAAAGAAAAAACTTTTATTTATTATTTTTTTTTATTTACAGTATTTATCGGGAAAAATGATAGTATATACATAGTAAAAAGGATTAAATTGATTAAAATTTATTTGTTTATATATATATATATATATTAATCTACTTTTTATTTTATTACATTGGTCGGAATCAAATTGTAATATAGTGTAAATAGCATGGGCTATAAAATACATGGTTCAAAACTAAAATATTTAATGGATGCTGAGATACAGTCATCTTTAAAATCGTAGTTCTTAAATAGTAGCAGATCCCCCCTGTCGTCGATAAATATCCAGATTGAAGTGCCCGGGAAAGATTTTTTTGCAGGCATGGGAAACCTAGACCTGATGCAGTGCGGGAGGGAAAAGAGCTGCCGTGAAGGAGCGGGTACCAGAAGCGAGGTTTGGAGCAATTTCAGTTTCTTTTCTTCTTCTTTTTTTTTTTTTAGTTTTTGTCTATAATGTGGTATAAAAAAATAAATATTAATTCAATTCTTTCGAAAATTCATTTAAATATAGTGACCAGCGAAGCGGGCGTAGCCTGTTAGTACATACATATAGAGATCTTTTTTATATTCTACAATATATGTTATAAGTTTTATTTTCCCCATTTCTTATTAAAACACTCTAGCATACGCATTTCACATTTTTTAACACTTTCTAACAAAATTGTAAAGTGTTTTCGTCTTCAGTTTATTTGTCTGTCTGTCCGCGTTCTAATTTTTGTAAAAAGTTTCAAAACTTTATGTTATTTTGGTTTATAGCAAGTTTTCTACTGAAAATAATATAAATAGCATTTTGTGTACAGGACCTCGCAAAAATATTCCAATACATTATAGTCTAGGTAAAGCATTTCTTGAAATTCTGTTTTATTACATTAATATTTCACAAAAACGACAAAATTAACAAATATTATAATATATATATATAATATTTGTTAATTTTGTCGCGTATATAAGAACATTTTCTGTAAAATCTAGATTATCGTTAATGATTGTTTTATAGATCCATACAAATTATTCAGACATAGTGTCATATATAAGTGTTAATAGCTTGAAGAATATTATTTTTAATTGTATTGTAAGATTTTTTCTATTATTGTAAATTTTAGTGCATAATATCGGGCAAAGTATATTTTCAGACAATCATATACAGGACTACACAAAAATAGTCTATTTCCTGTTTTTATGTAAAATAAAGTTATAAAAGCTTTTTGAGGTTTCACACTCCATAATTAATATATATATATATATATATATATATAAATATCAGCATTAATTTGTGTACAGGGACTGACAAAAGAATACGAAAAAATTTCAGTATATTGCATTTCTGTAAAGCATTTTTTATAACTTTATATTTTAAACATAATAAATTTAACATACAATATCCAGATGCAAAATAGCAGAAGAATAGTCAGACGATTCCCCCACACCTACACACTTCTGAGTACAACGACTTTTTGGCACTCAGAAGACATTAAACATTTAAATCAGCTGATAACTAGATATTGAAATTTTTGACTGAATACAATACTTCCATTACCTACGGTAGTCGGGTAATGAAAATGAAAATAAATAGTATTGAGAGGTTTTCTTTTTTTAACACGCTTTTATTAGCTTCACCTGTATATATGTATGTTTGTAACTGCTCTGGGAGCAAACAAAAAATTTATATTGTAAAAAAATACTTTCCCTAAGTGAACGATGTGGCGTTGAGGTAAGACTCCGCGCTACGAATCTAAAGGTCCAGCGTTCGATCCCAGTCAGAGGAGATTTTTTAAAAATGGTTTTTGTTTAATTCTAAGTTATTTTAATTAAAGATTTAAATGTATGTAAATATTACGGTGTGTCACTCACACGATTTTCTCTTACCCTGCATTTTAATACTAAGATAAATATTTTGTGCTTTTTTAGTTCACATTTCTATAAAAGCGTGTTCTTTAATTTTTTAAAACTATAATATTATATAAAAAAAAAAAAAAAAAAAAATTGCCCGACAGACCGAAAATGGCCGAAGAGTAGCGATGGACATTATGGTTCTCTCTCAGAAGGGATGATTGACAGCGACTGCGTACGAATGAAGGGTGGGGTAACGAGATAATAATGAATACTTTCGATCGTCACTATTTTAAGTATATGTCATATTCTTGTTTGCAAGACTCGGTTGCAGGACATGGGTTTATTTGCAGTTTATGTGTCTAATTTCGGAACACGAATTGATGATAGAGTTCGATAGTCGACGGATCCAGTGGCAAATTTAGACGTGCGGAATATTTTTATTTGATTTTTTACGAACAAGGCCCCATGTTGCAAAACCGGTAAAAGACACGTTAGTAACGCTTGGCTGGGAAGTTTTAGAATACCGGGCGTATAGCCCCGACAAAGCCTCATTTGTGTTCCAGGTGATGCAAAATGCCTTGTCTTCTGTACACTTCCGGACAGTGGACGAAGTAAGAAAATGAGTTGATTATTTCATCATGTCAAAAGAGGAAAATTTCTATAGCGTAAGGTATTAGATAATGATGGAAATTATTTTGATGAATAAAGGTATCATTATCAGCTCTAAATTACATATTGATTTCTTTGATACACGCTTTAAAACTTATCACTACACTTAATATATTCAGGCAGCAATTCTTATGATGTTTGATATATATTTTACAGGTTTGAAATTTTTAAATTGCTCTTTCTCCGTTTGCATTTTTTCTGAATCCGGGATCTTCAAAATGCTAAACCTTCTACAGATATATAATATATTTGAATGTATAATAGAACGTACTTAAAATAATTAGGGGTGGATTTTGCAATATCTTTAAAACATAAAAAATAAAAATGTAACAAAAACATGTTTTTCTTTTCTTATTTTTTCCTTTCTTTCTCATTTTTTTCTTTTCTTCTTCTTTTCTTTTTTCCTTTTTGAAAATTTTACACACTTTTTAATTTATTTTTTCCTCAAAAATTAATTCATAAATTTCAAAATCCATCCCTAATTCTTTTAGACTCTATTAAACATAAAGGAAAAAGAAAAAATTAACCGTGCTTCAACTATGCAACTAAAACTATCCTCCCACCGTGGAAATTCATTTATAGAATTGTCGTCTGTTTCAAAGATTCTGGTCTGGTCAATCTATTACACTACCCATGAAGCTACTAGTATGTCTTAGTGCTTTGTTTAATGATAAATAATTTCGTTTCTTTCAAAAATACCTCAAACCGTTAAAGTCTTCTGAAATCACTTTTGCTATTTTTACAGTGATGCGTGCATGCGTGTATGTGTATATGCATGTTTGTGAGTGAACGCGATAACATCTAAACGCTTCCTTCGATTGAGCTCAAACTTTTCAGGCAGGATAATCCCCGTCGCACGACTTTTGCAAATTTTGATGAGTATAGGACTCATAGTTCTTTTATAGAGACACCTAGAAAAATTAGCGTCTAAACACCTTATTCGATTCGGCTAAAAGTTGATAGGTAGGTCACCGTCGCACGACCTGACTAGGTTTTAATAAGTATAGGACGTATAATACTTTTAAAAAGACACAAAGAAAAATTATTTTTCATTATGGCCTAAAGACTCAAATTATTTTAAGTACGATAACATCTAAATTCGATTATGATTGAATTGTATAGAGATGTTATAGGTCATCATCGCAAGAACAATATAAATTTTCACAAGTGCTCAAATTATTTGGAATTAATTTTTATAACATTGTAGGATTTTTGAAGTCAATAAAATACTCAATTCAATAATCACACAAGATTTAGACACAAGAAAGTTTAGTGGGACGATAGGACAAGTATAATCTATAATAATAAAATTAAAGCATAAAGAAACATTTAAATGAAATAATTAATCGTCGAAATTAAGAAGAGTCTTAATTTTATTCAATAAAAAGAAAGAAAGAAAAAAAAAATCATCTTAAAATTATGCATGTTTTGAGGCTTCAAATAAAACATGTATCTCCATTATACACTACACCCCCCAAAAATGCCAGATACATTACATTTTAGGACAGACATTTTTATAAATTACATTTAAAGGACTTTCTGTTGTAAAAACCATAAAGAAATTGACATTTCTTGTTAATATGCTAAAATAATATTGTGTATAGAATATGGTTTTGTTAACTTTCAGATTTACAGGTCTCCACTAAAATGTTCAGATACATTAAGGTCTGCAATTAGAATATAAGGGCTACGTTTTCATTTGTGTTAAGCATTTTTAACACTTTCTATAACAATGTTTAAGAAGGATTAGGAATTCAGTTAGTCTATCTGTATGACTCTCAGAACTACAATCTGTCCATTGTGTGATTACGTTGACAAAGAGCGTTGAAAGTTATACGATACAACAATTATGTACATTTGGAAAGTGTTAATAATCAATGCGTACCGCATGATTTTTCGTTCTTGTTTTTCTTTTTTTCTTTCAAGTATGATTATCATGCGAAACGATGTGAATATTACTTACATAAATAATAAGAAAGTACCATAGAACTGGCGTTTTAAAGTAATAAATACAAAACTGAATAAACATCATAAAATGCAATAAATTTTTGCATTTTATGGTGTTTATTCAAAGTTTTGTACTCATTACTTATAGTTACAGTTCATTTTCAGGGAAGCATAAAAGCTGATATTTAACGAATTGCTTCAGAATGGTCGTTACTAGAAATTGTTTGCTTAGAATTTATATTCTTTTACAGTGACGCACAAAATAATTCGGATTCATTATCCCAACCATTCTTAAAAAAAAAAAAAAAAAAGCTTGAGGAGAAATATTCAAACACTCTATTATACTTTTCACTTTTGATTATTTATTGAATTATTTAATGATTCAAATTTGTTTAAACGGCTGATATTTATTTAATATCAAAAGAAGCCTCTCCTTTTTTTTTTTTTTTTTTTTTTTTATTATTATTTCATATTTTTATTCCCAGAGAGGACCACTTCTAATGATGTTTGAATTAATCCTGGTTTGGAAAACAGTGTCGTAGTCCGCCCCATTCAACTGATTACAACACTCATTACTGATTTTATCCGATAGCCCAAAGACCCTTTGAGCAGGAGAAGGGGTGTTTGCTGAGCAGACGAATTCCGGAAGCGCGAATCCATTAAAGATGCGAATAGGATCGATCGCGGTATAGGTCGTTGCCGTATTCTCATACAGAGGACTGGAGTGTAAACTATTTCCGCATTTCTGTTGTTTGAAAGCGAAAGGAATGTATGCTCGTAAGCAAGGACTATGGGGGAGAAGGGGAATTTAGGCCCCCATGAAAGGGGGTCCCGGGAAAATATTTTAGACAGTTTTCAAATTGTTATAATAATAATTAAACAACAACAAAAAAAAAAAATCTTTAAAAATTTAAGTATCCAGCTAACAGTTAATACAATTATAGTTTTCCTTAGCCCCACCAATGGCCGAAAGGTTCTGCTCTCGAAACTGGTAGACGGGAAGGGCAGGGTTCGATCTCAAGTCGTGCTCGTCGGCCTAGCTGTTCGGAGTTTTTTGTGGTTTTCTCGAAAACTCTCGTGAATACGGACTAGAACCCTTAGAAAAAAACCCACTTAGGGTACTTGGTAGTGCAGGAAAAGTGTCTTTTTATTTCGTAATTTATTCGCCTGAAAGGCAGTTATAATAGTTTTATTGCAGGCTAGTCAATGCCTTATTGTTATCTATAGGTTAATTTTTCTCAAATTCTACAATTTTTAGTTGAGTCGATATTTTTTAATGATGGGGAGATGAATTGTGTAAGAAAAAGAGAGAGAGCAGATTAAATATTTTAAATTCAGTTTTTTTTACTTTCTTCTATCTTCAATAGAAGAAAGTATTGGATTCGTAAAAATTTTCGATTTCGGGTTTTTGATGGATTTACACGTTTTGAGAGATGTAGAACACGATTTTACCATTTTTAGAAAATGTCTGTCTGTCTGTCTGTCTGTCTGTCTGTGTGTGTGTGTGTGTGTGACAAAATTTTGTGGCAACTGTATCTCTGGAACTACTGCACAGAATTTCATACAAATTGGTATGTAGTTGCACCTTGACATAAATTAGTGCCTATCAACTTTTGGTAAAAATCGTCTTACAGGTTGCGTTGCCATCCGGCTTTTTCTAAATTTTCAACAGGGTGATAAAGGCAAAAATTTTCAAGATGGGTATCTTTCGAAAGGTCTCGTCAGTACCTTTAAAACGAATGGTTGAACTATAAATCTGTGATAATTTAAAACAAAGTTATCGATTTTTTTTTACTTTTTACGAAAAAAAAACTTAGAAAAAAAATCTTTTTTTTTTTTTTTCTCTCCCCTTAATTTTATCAAACTCCCACGGTTTCCGTGTTCTGACAAACGTAAACTAATTTTTGCTTTTTTCCCCTAATTTTGTCAAAGTCCTACGGTTTCCGTGTCTTGACAAACTTTAACATATTTTTGCATTTTTCCCCTAATTTTGTCAAAGTTCCAATGTTTCCGTGTTTTGACAAACTTTGACAAAATTTTGGGTAAAATGTGAAAATTATTCTAAATTTGTCAAAACACGGAAACCGTGGGACTTTGACAAAATTGGGGGGAAAATGCAAAAATTTGTTTAAGTTTGTCAGAACACGGAAACCGTGGGAGTTTGATAGAATTAAGGGGAGAGGAAAAAAAAAAAAAAAGAAGTGGGACTTTGACAAAATTTTGGTTAAAATGTGAAAATTTGTTAAAGTCCCACTTTTTTTTTCCCTCTCCCCTTAATTCTATCAAACTCCCACGGTTTCCGTGTTCTGACAAACTTAGAATAATTTTCATATTTTACCCAAAATTTTGTCAAAGTTCCACTTTTTTTTTTTTTTTTAATTATTGTTGCTGAGTGAATTTGTATAGGAAAAGATAGAAGAAAGTCATGTGGTGGCCACAACATACTAGTTTTTTTTTCAATATGCAAAAATTAAATTTGCATTTAACTGACCTTAGAACTTTATTAACATTGCATTAGTAATTTTTTTTTTTTTACTATATTACAATAAAATAAAAACTATAAAAACCAACGAAATTTTTAGAATGGGTGGATTTTGCTTGGGGGAGATTTCAGTATACTTGCTTTTACTAGTTACTGAATGTTGGAAAAGAGAGCGGGTGTTTATATTTGTAGGTTACTTTAAACGACATTTTATCAAGTCCTTTGAGTTTAAAAAACTTTTTATGGTAATTGGAGTTCTGAATATCCAGGGGTCCTCCAGTGTGGAAATCGATACCTATTCGCTAGTTAAAAGAGAGAGAGAGAAAGAGAGAGAGCACATCTTCTCTCCAGGACATCCTCAGGATATCATGAGTATCAATAGATATCCGAGGAACATCCTCCGAATGTACTGTGGTTAAGTGTGTTGTTTAGGAAAGCGAACTGCTGCTAGCTTCTTGCTATGACAGATAAACACATTTAACATCCCTTGCTCTTTAAACAGTTCATGTTTTAAATATTTTTAAAAGTATGGAAAATATATTCTTAAATCACTTACTACACTTTAACCTTAGCCAAGAGGATGAGAAGCGATAAATAACTTACTATATTGAAAAATGATTTGAGAATGTTTTAAAAGGAACTTCGACCTTGTTTTATTTATCTTTAAAGTATTAAAATGGGCGACCAACGCTGAAAAATACTCTTTGTGTATTAAGTCTGACGATGTGCCCATCTTCATAAAAATGCACGAGGGGGGAAATAATTTAAAACCCTAAATAATGATAAAAGAAAAGGTTAAAAGTATCTAACTGCCTTTGAGGGGGGGGGGGGGGAGATTCTGATAAAAATGGAATTTGTGTGCATAGATCAGATAATTTTTTTGGTCTGTCATGTAATTAAATAGAGGATTTACTGAGTTATAAGGACACTCTCATCCAATCGAATTTGTTAGTCTCAATCTAAAATTTGGAAGTTGGTGGAAATATACTTCCAGGGGATCCCGATTTTTGGATCTGGATGTCTGTGTGTTTTCCCTCTCGTAGGGTTTGATTAATACACGGGCCAACTGAGCTTCAATTCAGGGGCAATTGATTATTCAGAGCTTAAATCTCATTTTAGTTCAAATAACTTAACAAAAGTTCAAAAGTTTGTTTAGTTCAAAAGTTTATAAAAATAATACTTCGGGAAAATTTTACATACAATAGCTAATAGGACACCTACATCCTTTCAATGAAATCGTTTTAGATAAACAAGACTAATAAATACTTTTTACATTGGTACCTTTATCCAATGCATCCCACCGCGTCGCTGGTTTATTTCCTAAATGGATTTCAATTCCACATTTGCCATGCACCCAATACAGAGAATCCTTTCTCCTCGATCAACGAGAAATTCAGCCCAGAATTCATTTAAAAACGTTCTGAAAGATTTTTATATCTTCCATTTTCATCGGAGAGCTTCCGGAATCCCCTACCCTACAACCCCCTCCCTTTTCTTTCTTTTTTTTTTTTTTAAATAAAACTTTGATATGGATCGTATTCGCGTATTCAATTTTGCAAAACCAAACCGCGATTTTTTTTTTTTTTTAAATCTTTTTCCGTCGCCGAGGCGATACTCAGAAATAGACGTGTCGCTCAAGAATTTAATTTTTAGTCCGAAATTTCTTTTCATTATTTAAAGAGAACGTCCAATAAAATAACGTCCTCCTGCCCCTTCCTTTTATGTGAAAACGGATAGGAGAGTTTGTTTTGCTTCTATCCCTCTATAATCTTTCCTATTATTTATTTTATTATTATTTTAAATTTCTGGAATGAAATGATAAGTCATGGCTGATATTCAGTGAATCGACCCGTAATCTCTCAATCTGATCGTTCCGTTTTGCGATATTCAATCTGTGATCTGTTTGATTTTATATAATTTCTTTTGAGATTTGAGATCATGACTGACTCGGACTTTCTATGCATCCCACGAAGTGTTCACAAACAACGAACAAATGTTTTTTACTGAGTGATGAACATGATTCTCTTCTGTAGCCATTCATAATAATTGCAGACGAAAAGATTTCAGCTGACGTATGTTTCAAAAATCATATAACCTAAGAAATCTTTTGAAAATTGACGGGAGTTTCAAAAGCTTTTTAGTTATTTATACTATTTTTAATTACTGGGTAATGTTATTTGCATAAAAACATTCCCCTTAGAAATAGCAAAATCATTTCGCACTCCGGCAAGGAAAGTGACAGAAATAAAAAATGTAAGTACTTTTAATAAATCGACTTAAAGATAACGATAAAGCATTGACTTGTGTTTCAATAAAACTGACTTAACTGCTTCTCAGACGAACATTCTTCGAGATAGGGATGTGACACTTTTTCAGATGCTAAACTGCTGGTGGATCGTTGTTATATTGAAGGAAAAAGGGGCAGGCAACGAAAAATCATGCATACCTAATTTTAGACATACACACAACACAAAGAAGTCTTTTGAAAAGGGTTAATTTTACTAAACGCTACACACAAAGGGGCAAAGCCATTTAAGTGCGAGACCTCTATTCATTTAAAAGAAAGGTATTGTAGATGATGTAACTTTAAAGAATGACCATAGAGGGGAGGTGGGAGGTATTGGGATTCAATCCTCGTAACTTGAAATTTTACAGACATCGAAATTTTTTGAGGTACTTTATATTTTTCACAAACTCAGTCTCATTTGAAAAATTGCAATTTAGATTCAGTGAGTAGTAATAGTAAAGCTTGTTTCTAAAAAGGTAGTGTTATGTAGGCGTTAAGGCCGATTGATTATTGTCTACAAGAGGGTTTAAGCCTGGGTGTACTACCCGCAGTTTGGGGTTCCTTCTAAGGGTGTCCTAACCTGTATTCACTCAAATTTGGGAGAAAAACAGCAAAAATTTCGAAAGGCCAAATCGACGAGTGCGATCTGGATCGAACCCGACACCTTCCGTCTGCCACCCTCGAGAGCAGAGCCTTTCAACTACCGGTGTGTGTATGGGGAATTTGTAAAAAGGAAATGCCTATGTTTATTTTAAAGCCTTGCACGACTCACTGAAACTTGACAGACAATTCCTAAATTTAAAGTCAATCTGAAATCTGTCAAACAATTTTCATCAATCCGAACTCACAAAAGAGATATTTATCGTTTTGAATCTGATCTGCCCGAACATGACTTGAAACCCAGAGGTAAGAGAGAATAATAAAGAAAATTAATTATTCAGAAAAAAAAAAAAATAGAAATATTTAAACAAACTGGAGACTAAAAACGTGTTCATTAAATTGAGACCTCTGATATTTGTAGCTTCCGATATGGAAGTTTATTTTGCTACTAATAATATTTTGGATATGTGTGCATTTAATTACAGACATATTTGGTATGCTCATATTATAGTTATACAGTTATATTTCTATCTAACGAATTTTTGTTAATTAGTGTTTTTTTTTTTTTTTTCTTTTCTTTTTTAAACATGCTCTGAACACGATCCACAGAGAAAAAAAAGCGCAATGAATACTTCCCGAAAAAATAAAATAAAATAAAATAAAATAAAATGAAATAAATAAAAGTAAATAAATAAATAAGCATCAGCCAACTCGACCCGCAAGATAAACAATCACTTTGTATTCTCCTAGATTTAATATAAACCGTATTAAAGTTTACTCTCGCCCTCCTTACGAAAATTTTTTTCTGGATACAGCCTTGCTTTAAAGTGCTTATTTTTTGTTGTCGGTTTTATAATATTGTGTGTTCAGAAAAGTGAAATCATTCTTCGGTCTTCGTTTTTAACCCGTTTAGGAAAAATGCAATTACTTTTATTTTAAATCAAGAGCAACTAGAATTTGAGGACAATATTGGAAGATAAGAAGTAAGTGAAATTTTTCGGCTAAGTTAAAGAAGTAAAATATTATTACAAATTTCTGGGGTGAATTTTTGAAATTGTCAATTAAAATTAGGTTGTATAAAATAATCCCGGAAGGGGTTAAGAAGTAGAGTTGATAACAATATTTGCACTGACAAACAACGAGAAATATCGTTATCACACATTGAAATGAAATACTCATCTCATTATAAAATAAACCTAAATTTTCTGAAACACTGGAATATTACTGATGAAACTTGATAATCAGCGGGTTAGTTTTTCAAAAATGTTTACAAAACTTTTATAACCTAAATAAAAGTAGTCTTGCTAAAGCGTATGCACGTTCCAGGACAACCATAAATTCATAACCATCAAGTTTCTTTCTCGTAAAGACAGCTACTCACCATTTTAACTTTTTGTTTACCAATTTTGAAAACTTTAGTCATGTTTTTAAAGGACGCATATTCGATCTCATTCGGATGTTTTCTACACCTCTCAAAGTATTTTAAAGATCAAGGAGGTTCAGAACCTTTTTAAAAAAAATTGGACAAGTCATATCTGGAAGAGTGCAGTGGTGGACATACAATAACGATGCTTGATATACAATACCGAACTCTGGCAAAACTGTGCTTGATTAGTTTACAGAAACATCCTTATTTAAGCCAAGTCGTTGGTCGGGGCTGACGGTAGGCAATAGAGGAATTTATTTGAATCTTCGGCTAAGGACCGACGATCCCGAGGTCTTCGCAGAGGCGTTTAGCTAATGAAATCTCAAATCTGTAGCAAAAGCCCTCTCAATGTTTGCTATTACACTTTTTGTTCTAAGTTCTAATCCTGACTGGTTCAGAATTTTTTTGGGGCTTAATTTTTTATGCAAGACCTTACCGTAAAATCTGCAAATCGCGCTTAGATAGCAGATTTGAATTTGAATTTTCGTCATTTTCTAATTTCTACGTAATGAAGTCTTCTGCTATGAAGCAAACTTTAAAGGGGGCAGTTACAAATTCTCAGCTATTTACAGCTTTGAATAGCAATTTACACACTTTTAAAATACTTTATTTAACTATTTTTATCCTTTCATATATATACCAGATTGTTGAATAAGTTTTGTCGTTCGATAAGAAAAACACAATTTTATGTTTTGAAATACACTTTATTATTCAATATAATCTCGCTGAACTTTAATACACTTGTTTCAATGATCTTCTAATTTATGAATTCCATCCCTGCAGTGAGAATTTGGCAGACTGTCGAAATATGCTTCCACAGCTGCTATTACCTCTTCGTTCGATAAAAATTGTTTTCCATACATGGTTTGAGAACAGCCATAAGTCACAGAGGAAGCCAAGTCTGGCGAATAGGGTGGATGTTGCAACAGTTTGTACTTTTGCGATGGTTTTGTGATCTGTGTAAGAGGATGCATTATCTTGATGAAAAATGATTTTTTCTTTTCTAAACCAGGTTTTTTCTCACGAATTTTTACATCCAGCTGGTCCTAAAGGTTACGATAGTAATATGTGTTTATTTTTTTACCAGTTCGAGGGTAATCCATAAACAAAATTCCTTTAGCATCCCAAAAAACTGATGCTAACACCTTCTTGGTCGATTTCTGGACCCTAACTAAATTTGGAGCCGAAGTACCGGGTTCACATTACTCCTTAGCCTCTTGTTTTGATTCAGGATCATGGTGGTAGACCCAAGTAATCTACAGTGATAAAACGACACACAAATCCTTTTTATCTTTTGCAAAGTGCTCCAAATGTTGTAGAGAAAGTCACATACGAATGTGTTTTTGTTCCATTGTTAGCAAATGCGGCACCCACTTTGCACACATCTTTCTGTAACCCAAAACTTCAGCCAGAATATTGCTCACACGTCCTAATGAGAAGCCTAGGGCTTCTATTAAATTTCTCTCGGTTAATCGACGACCTTCCATAATCACATGCTCTCTTTTCGCTATGTTTTTGGGTGTTGATGCACTTTTTGGACGTCCTTCACGTGGATCATATTCAATATTTGTATGACCACTATTAATTACAGCAACCCATCTTTCTACTGATCGAATTGAAGGTGAAAAGTCCTTATACACTTTTAATAATCGTTCATGAATTTGTTTACGTGCTACACCTTCCAAAGATAAAAATTTATTACTGCCCAATATTAACATTTTTCAATTGTACAAAAATACTGTGACACGTCAGCTTTGAACAGCTGCAAATATACGAATGAGTAGACATATCTGCATGAAACTTCACACATGTTCACAAAAAAGTAGTATCACTCTTAAAAAAAATAAAACGACGAATCTACTAGCTCCATCTCTTATTGAACGACAAAACTTATTGAACAACCTGGTATATATATATATATATATATATATATATATATATATATATATATATATATATATAGACAGATAGATAGATGGATAGATATATGTTGAAATATTAACAATTTTTAAACCTTTGCACACATATTACTTGAAGGATACCTAAAAAATGAATTAACATTTTGCAAAACTAGTATAGTTAAACTTTACAAAAACTTTTTAATTTTTTTAATTTTTATATTTTGTTTAATTTTAAAAATATTAAATTTTGAAATATCTCAAAATCCTTAATTCATTTTATTAAATTAGTTTGTACAAATGTTTTAAGACCATAAAGAGACCAATTAGATTAATATCACGGTAAGACATCTGCGGACAGTGAAAAAAAAGCGCTTTTGAAAAAAGAAGCGCTTTTGAAAAAAGAAGCGTTAAAATACTGAAATGCAATAGGTTCGGTTTTGAAACCAGCTACAATTTTGTTCATAACTTTTGAAACAAAGTACACAGAATCATAAATAAAGCATCAAAATGTTTAGAATTGTTCCTATTTCAACATATATATATTTAAGAAAGTCCCTTTTTAAAGTTAAAAGCCCAAATGACATAACTTTCAGTTAAAACGGAACTTTGCTGCGTTTCGATGCATATCTATTTTCGTCAGTAGAGCTTTTTTTTTTAATCACAAAAGTATTACAAATCCACGGAAAAGTTCTAGAATGTAAAACCTTCATTCTCCAATCGATCCACGCCCGTCATCTGTTAGATTTTCATTCTTTTTTACTTTTCTTCGTTAAAAGTCGAATCGGAGTGAATCCATTTGTGCTCTGACTGTTGTTTTGCGTAGCATCTATGCACCTGTAAACATTTGATGTGGACTAAAGAACCCGGCATCTCAGCGTATCATAAAAATCTGTCGGAAAAAAAAAAAGAGAAAAGGGAAAAGAACGGCTGTGAAGAAACTGAGTTTCAAGAGAAAAAGGTTTTTTTTCCCCCTTATTCCCTTTCGGCTACCTGTTTGCACACTCGCCTTGGATAAGTGAGAGAATGCGAGAAAAATATCAAGAGAGATAGGAGCAAACTAGGAAGATGAAGAGCAAAAAATATTCAAATAGAGGATCGTGAGTTATGTTTTGGGGGTTTGCATCCAAGCATCTAGAAAAACACCAAGAAAAGAATGAGATTTCTACTCACTTTATTGGTTCGTTCGCTTACTTCGAGAAATAACGTAGAGATGATGACATCTCAAATGTCAATCAGAGAAAAAAACTTTCTATGATAATGGATTATTTTTAGTCACTAGTAAGGATCCTAAAAAAAAAGTCTTTAGTCACCAACGCGCAGAGCTCCCAAACGCACTCGTGAGCCGCTACTGATTCAACTATAAAAAATCTGGTGTGACTCCACTCGACTTTACGAACATTAAGTAATTAACGGTTATATAATGTAAAGTAACTAACAGGCTTTTCCGCTTCGCTGGTCATTATATTGAAATGAATTCTCAATATACCATATCATTAATAATAATAAAAAAATCTCAAAAAAAAGAAAAAAAAAATCACCGAAATCAATTAAAATCTAAGTTAAAGTTCCCGCTAATTTTGGTTGTGGTATTCCCGCTCACCACGGTCGAGTCTGGAACCTCAATGCCTTCGACAGCGCCTTATCTTTATAATCGTTAAATAAACAAGAGAGAAAATTATAATAGGGTGTTTCAGTATTTTTCTCCATATAGTATAATGTTTAATTTAGCACTATTGTATTTAAATAATTTGAGCATATAGATCAAGATTATAATGATAAAGAATTTTTCGTAGTGTCCTTGTAAAAATTTATAAATCCTAGATTCACCAAAATCCGTACAGTTCGTGCGACAGAGACCTATAATATGTAGAGGAGAAGGTGTAAAAATGGGCATAAGTGTAATGTGTAAATATGGGCAACCCTCCACAAGCTGCTATGGGAGTGCTGAAGGCTGGCGGCAAGGATTGTAGATGATGCCACTTGTTGATATAATATATTAGAGAGCAGTTGGAATCATTTTTTCAAATAGTGTGGATGCAGTGTGATTTATTGTACGAATTGGTGTGTGTTCTCGACTGCAAACTTTTGACAGGTATTTGAAATCGTTTTCTTTTTAGGTTTTTATGGTTAGTTTAAAATAATTTCACAGTGATATCCTGAAAGCGGTGATGCTAAGCTACTTTTAGAAACACGTCTTTAGTCACGTATGCCTTTGGATTATATGTGATATAGGCCATTTTTTCTTAGGTAAGATTGGTGTAAACATGGGCATCTATCCTTGGTGTAAATATGGGCCTCATGAACTTCAAATGCAGTTCCTCCGTTCGATATATCTGCTATCCCCAACATCGAGAAAAATTTAGTTAAATTTGACAATTTAACAAAGATATTGATACAAACTGAAAATTTTATTAATAAATTGAATATTTAAATAAAGCTATATACAGTCGGTAACAAAAGTCTCCGAACACTGGCAAAAATTTCTATATAAAAAAAGTACACTTAATACAGTTTTGCTAAATAAATCCTTATCGAATCTTGTTCTTACTCAGTCTAAAAACAGGATTCGACAAGGATTTAATTAACAAATTGTATTAAGTGTACTTTTTTTACATAGGAATTTTTGCTAGTGTTCGGTGACTTTTGTTACCGACTGTACGTATGAATAACAAACTAATTTTCAAATTAATAAATTAATAATAAAAAAAAAGAAAAGAAAAAAAAAGAAATTAACATAACATTTGCAACCGAGTCGTGTTGACGTTGGTGTTAAGGCAAATTGACTACATGAGAATCCTAGGACTGGATGGTATGCCCTCTGTGAAAAATCTTTCTAAAGGATCCTAGCCCGTACTCACGCATGTTTCGGAGAAAACCACAAAACTTCGAACAGCTGGGCAAAATTTAAATTAGAGAACTAAATTTAAATCAGAGAATAAGTGATGAAATATGTATATACAATGGAACGTAATGCATCCGAATTATTTTGTACGTTCATATATAAAAACTATAAACTGCTAAACACAAAATTTTCAGCAATGGCTATTCTGATGGAAAAGTCTAAACACATATCGATTTTAATGACTTTTAAATAATTTAATCCAATTCAAATAATAAATTAAAGTCTATCCTC
The DNA here is from genome assembly GCA_963930645.1 of Salticus scenicus. Classification (NCBI taxonomy): domain Eukaryota; kingdom Metazoa; phylum Arthropoda; class Arachnida; order Araneae; family Salticidae; genus Salticus; species Salticus scenicus. The sequence continues at coordinate 121,177,246 of OZ005655.1, forward strand.
ATTTGAGGACGTTTGGTGAGCCAGTGAAAAAACTTCCAGGTAGGATAACTTCGAGATAACAGATTAGTTTCCTATTACATGTTAACAAAAACCTCGAAATTAAAGTATTACAATATATATTATTATTCAACTTCACTTAAGTTGGTATATCTCCGCAAAAAGCAAATATATGTGCAATGAATGAAAAATCATAAAATAACTATCCGAATTATGAAATAGTAATTGATATTGGGTACATAAAACTCTGTGGAAACATCTATAGGGATTCCATAAACTGTCTTTAAAAAGCAGAAATCATTCCAAGAAACCACAAAAGATATACGCGCTATTTTATTAGCTGTCCTCAAATGAGGACGCTGAGCATTAACGGGTTAAAGTAATTCAAGTGCATAAAGGCTGTAATGAATAAGAATTTTTCTTTGTATACCTGTAAAAGATTTATAATCCTTACACTCATTAAAATCAATACAGTTTTTGTGACGGTGACCTGTAATATACCTACTAATTTTTAGCTCAACCAAATTAGGCATTTAGACATTATGACACTACAAATATCTTGTATCCATAGGCTGTAGTGAAAGAGAATTTTTCACTACGTCCCTGTAAAAGAACTGTAAGTCTTACACTCATTAAAGTCTTATATATAACAAAACATCACATGCGTACCAGGTTTCAGGTTATCGCCGAAACTTGCATGAAAGCGGGTTAGGACACCTTAGAATCCCCTTACCCATGGTCATGACGGAACTCTCCACAAAGGTCTAAGATCTTCTCGCCAACAGTCAAGGCCCATATTGTTCTATGGGAATATTTCTTTCCCAGAACTACTTATTACCTACTGTATTATTTATTTATTTATTTTTACTTTCTCTTACCCATAAGGTAGAGAAAGTATTGTTTTTGGGTCAAATTTTCGAACGCGAGATTTTGTTATATTTACACGTTTTGAGGTTCCCTGAATACGAAAATCATGTTTTTAGCAAATGGTCTGTGTGTGTGTCTGTGTGTGTGTGTCTGTGTGTGTGTCTGTGTGTGTGTCTGTTATCAGCATATCTCAAAAACAAATTATGGCAGAAAGTTCAAACTTGGTATTCTAAATGTGTATCATATAGGGATGCTACAGTAAGCTTTTCGTTAAGAGCAAGCAAATGGTTCGTGTACAGGGACAATCAAGAGAATTCTAATACATTACGTCTATGGGGGAAAATGCAGGTAAGTACAGTTTAACGTCTATAGACTGCACTAAACCAAATGAAACGAATATATATTTTTTGTAATAGAGATAGTTAACTGGGAAAAAATGTTTGTGTATGTAGGAGCCTCGCCTCCCCCACTGGGGGGGAAGGCCCCCTCGAGGGGAGTAAATTTTCATGATGGGTATCTTTCAAAAGAGCTCGCCAATACCTTTAAAACGAATGGTTGAACCATCGATCTGCGACAATTTAAAACAAAGTTATCGATTTTTTTTTTTACTTTTAACGAAAAAAAGAAAAAAAGTCGTATATATATTTTTTTTAATATTGAGAATAAAATGGACTTTTTTTGGACATTTGGTGTTATACTACTTCTCTAATATGGAAATCGTCTGCATTATCATAAAAGATAAATTTTTAAATAATAATTTTAATAAATTATTTTTTAAAAACAGAATTATTTTTTAATAACCGAATTAAATTCTATATAAATGTAGGTGCATTAATGAAACGGGGGGTTGAGGGGGCGGTAGCCCCCCTCACACAGAACTAATTATCATATAAAACTCTTCAGAAGCCTAATATGAATTGTTTAACACAGGTTTACATAACAGTACTCGTTATCTTACCTTTTAATCTGCAACCTGTATTTATTGTATTAAATTTCAGGGTAAGAGAAAATCGTGTGAGTGACACACCAGATTATTTTATTCTGTTTCCCATTCAGAAAATTTATAATCGTTAAACTAATACTCGTTTTATAAATTTATTTTTTTAATTTTCAATATTTAATTTTTGATTTTAAAAAAATCATTAAGTGCATTTTTCGCAGTTTTTAGCTGGAAATAAAATATTAAAATTGTGAAAAATATTTTTTTCGGAAACGAGTCTTAATTTAATGATTGTGAATTTTCTGAATGTGAAGACGGAATTAAAAAAAAAAAAAAAATACTTTAGGAAATGAGTAATTGTAGAAATACAAAATTTCCCATGGAATAATATAGGCTCGGGCTGGGGCAAGATTACGTATTGTCGCCTCGTAAGTGCTGCCGCCATCAATAGAAAACGAAATCTTTTCCAAAAATAGCTTTTCTTGAGAGAACATCGAAAAGACATGGAATGAAACAATTTCAAATTAAATTTTTAAAACGAGGTAAATAATTTGGGTATGCAACGTTACATAAATATTTTCTTAGATTCATCTAATATTCGTAAAAAATTTTTTTTGAAAAGGTTTATTTTGATTAACAAAACGTGAATATTTGTAGTTCGATAGTAATTAAAAATTACGATCGAAATACTTGCCGCTCTCAACTGCGGCAGCAAACTCCCACTAGGTGGCGCATCAGACACTTTTAATCCGATGTGACAAATTTAGAAAAACGTGTTTGTGCCTCATGCTAATATCTGTTTTTAAACTATGTTTATGACAGACTCACACAAACACGCAAAAAGACCAAACGCTAAAAACCTGATTTTTAAATTCAGGGAACCTCAAAATGTGTAAATAACGAAAAACTCAAATTAAAAATTTTGAGCCAAAAATAATATATTCGCTACAGTGTATGGGTAAGATAAAGTAAAAATTAAAATATCTTCGAAGGCTTGGTCTTATGCAGTGTTGTGCAAGTTCACGAAAAAAACGAACTAGTTCAAACTCAAGTTCATCGTGTAAAAAACGAGCTAGTTCGCGCTCAAACTCATGTCTGAAAGAAATGAACGCGTTCAGTTCAAGTTCATTTTTAAAAACGAGCGAAGCTCACTAAAAGCTCATTTTTACGTAATTTTTTTTTTTTTTTTTTTTAATGGTTCTTATCCTCTGTGAACACTTTCTTAGGTAATTTCCCCTTTTTTTTTTCTAAAATTACCAATTACCATGAAAATTATTTTTAATTTTACGCTTAATTAAACTTATTAACTTATAATTCTTAATTATAACTTATTAATTTAATTGTAGTAAAAATTTATTTAGCAAACACTTCTGAATAGTGTACCCACTGTTTTTGCATGGTTTTTTATTCTCAAATTTTCAATACGTTTGTTTATGCGCATGAGAACTTATTAATAGGAGACAAATTCTATCATTTAGAGGTTCCGTTGTTTTAAATCAGTGTTGCGCAGGACCACGTTCATGAGTTTAATTAAAACTTTTTCAGTTTTGAGCTGAATTTCACTCGTTTTTTAAATTGTGAACTTGAGCTGAGCAAAGTTCGTTTTCTCATGAATTTGAGCGGGAAAAGTAACTCAAACTCATATGGATATTATTTCTTTGGGAAAAATTTTTATATTCTTGGTAGCAATACTTTCTACCCTTTTAATCGCAAGAGAGGACGCATTTCTCACAAGAGAGAAATGCGTCGGGTCGGGTAATCGCTTAATTACCTGCTTTGCTAGTCGGGTGCAGTTAAAATTTGCATTAACTTTAATTCAGAAAATATTTTCTCCGAAGATTGTTTTATGCTTTACTTATGAATCTAAACTTTTAAATAAAGAGATTGGATGACATTGTCTTCCTTCCTAGTAATTTAAAGACATGACTGGTAACATGAATTTAATTACATTTACCGAAATATTAATACTTAGTGTTAAAAGCTTTGTATGGAAAACTATTTTTTTTCCGACCTATATTTGCTTCTTTATTTTACTGTCAAAATACTTGGAACAGTGGATTTTTTAAATATATGTTTTAATATAGCTAAAAGTTTGTTTATAATTAGATAAATACACTGTTGTAATATTTTTATACCATACTTAATTGTCTGAAAGATTTCTTCAATAATGTAATTGTAGTTTGTTTAAAAGAACTTTTATTCAGTTTATTATATAACATAATTTTAACAATATAGCGGGTCAGAAGCTGCTGATTCAGTTCGGGTTGAAGGTCAAAAACCATTTTGCAGGTCGGGTCGGCTGTGAGTCAAGTTTACTCGAACCACGCAGGACTCTAAGCCAGTCCTTTCATATGAAGAAATATAAATTCCGCTGATCACCTAATACGATTGAAGACTTAAATGCTCTATCCAGTAGGCTACCCTTTTCCTTGCTATTGTAATTTTTTTCGTGCCCAGTTTTCCACGATATTATACTGTTGTCAATTTTGTATTTCAGTTGTCATGCAAGCAAATCCATGCTATTTCAGTAACACAAATTTTTGCGAAATACCTCCTATTATGAAAAGTTAAGGAAGTTCTAAGAGTAATTTAAGAAAAGTTTTAAGAAAGTCTTTCATTATAAATAAAAATATAAAGATTTAAAAGTATAATATTAAATACCAATAATTAAATCCTGTTTGCTAGTATCATAAATGATATTTTAAAACTAGCTGTACATTAAAAAAAACAGAAAAATAATCTTTAGTTTAGTACACGTATATTTGAATTTTTGTGGATGAATTCGTGGATACATATATTCATTAAAAAAAAAAAAAAAAAGAATAAGAGAATTTAAATTAGATTATAAATAGCTTGTTGTAATAAGGAGGATTATTATTCTGTTTTTATTTATATTTATATTTATCTTATTTTTTATTTTATTTACTTATTTTTACTTATTATTATTTGCATTTCCCAGAAACTGCTGAAATTAAAATAATCATTGATATAAAATCTACATCTCTGATATGAAATTATTTCAATAACCTGAATGTATTTTTATTTTTAATATTAAAAATATAAATAATCATTAAAAAATATACTATTATTCTATTTAATCTATGTGTAACATGTGTTAAACCAGTAATCTTTGTTTAATCTTTTATATTTTAAAGATGCTTATCTTTCAATGCAAGAGTTATGAAATAAAGATAAGAATCATTTTCGCAAATAACAGGAATCTCATTTTTAAAGAAAAAAAGAGAATGTGTGAACATGGACTCATGCCTATAGAGCAAGATATCATAGTCCTGTGATAGCAGATCCTTTCATTGATTAGCATCGTCTATCAGCGAAATGAAATGTCCATTACTTTTATGAGAGGGCGGCAATTTTTCACACTGCCTCAGGGCTATGGGGTATGTTACATCTCCCGTATCTCTGGGTGGTCTTACCAAAGATCTTTGCATCGTGGCACCAGCGTAAAGCAGTGTTACTAGTATTTATTTATAGTATTGTAGAATGCAGGAAGTTGTCTGCAGCCGAAGTATTTTACTACGCAACAAAAGGTTCTCACGCTTTTTTCTTTTGAATCCAATACAATGTTGCTGTGCATCTTCTTACTAATTACCTTTAACCTATATGTTCAAATTGTGCTGAAAACACTAAACAAATCCCTCTCTTCAAAAATGGTCAGGAAACTTACCATATAACTGTTATTTATAAAATGTATTTATTCGCAATAATTTCCAAGAAATTTTATAAACATGTTTAATTTGCTGTGAAAAAAAACTTATACCTCAGATTTATCAATATATATTACTATGTAAAAGGATGAGTTTTTATTTATTTATTTATTTATTTATTTTTTAATTCTTTTAAGCTTTTATTAAGATTTATTTTTAGTTCTGTAATATACATTTAATAAAGTTTGAGCGTTATAAATCAAAGATTGAATTTTAGGATGTAGATTCAAGATGAGGTTCAAGATATGAGATTCAAGGTATGAGGTTCAAGATATAACACTTTCAGATCATTATCAATTGATATTTCTTGAATATATATTCTAAAATTAAAAATGGTATGAATTAAGATGTTTTGTCTATATAATTTTCGAACAAATTAAAATAATAATCTAAAATATTTTTCTTGCTATAGTAAAATTTTCGTGTACATGCTATTAACAATAGCAGAGTTAAATTCATGAGTGAGAGAATCGTGCATTTGAAACTATTAGATAGTCCTATGAACACCTTTTAAATTGATTTCTTATAAATATGTTCAGATTTTGATATCTAGTAATTCCACGAAGATTTGAAAGTTTACAAAAAGTACGCATTTTTTCTCGCTAATATTTCTGAAGAAATTGAATAAATCTTAAAAACTATTAAAAAGTGAGAGGGGGTTCAGACTAATTCTATTTTTAATATGTAGTATTTTGTAGACGAAACTTATACAAAAAGTTCGCTCATTTTTTGAAAGAGGACTTTATTTCATGTTTATTGGTTATTGATATAAGGCGATTTCTTTGAATTTCTGGAAAATGCAGATAAAGGCGAACTCATCGTTTTTTGTCAACGTTTTCTAACGAGAAGTAAGAGGGAACCTTCATCCCTCTCCCAAGTCCTACACACATAATGTTAAAACAAACTGGCCCATTTGGTAAATTTCAAACTTAGTTGGCAAACCTCTTAAACACTTTTCAGCCAAAAACTATAATGCATTTACAGATTCTAATTTTTCATTTCTTTCCCCATCCCCTTTTTTTTTACTTTATTCTATATTCAATAAAAGAAAGTATTGGATTCGTAAAAATTTTTGGCTTCCGGTTTTCGATGAATTTACACGTTTTTAAAGGTCCAGAACACGATTGGACGATTTTTAGAAAATGTCTGTCTATGTGTGTGCGTCAGAAATTTTTGGGGACTGTATCTCAGGAACTACAGCACAGAATTACATGTAAATTTATATGCAGATGTACCTTGACTAAAATAGCGCCTACGAAATTTTGGTATCAATTTCGCAACAGGTGGCGCTGATAGGCCGCGACTTCCACAGTTTCATGGAAAGCTATATCTCAGGAACTGCTGCACAAAATTGCATATAAATTTATAAGTGGACGCACTTTGATCCAGGTTAGTGCCTTTCAACTTTTGGTGATCATTACTCAACAGGTGGCGCTGGTATACCGCGATTTCTTCAATTTAAGGGAAGGCTATATCTCAGGAACTACTGCACGAATTTGCATATAAATTTATATGCAGATGCACTTTGTCATTAAAATCACTAAGAAGGTAATATAAAGAAAGTTATTATCTTTCAATCTGCTCGTTGACTCCCCATTTCCCCAGGTATATATTAAGTGAAAATGGTAACAATTTAATTGATTGAAATTTCTAAAAAAGTATTATGAAATAATTCTTTAAATTTATTCTTTGATGTTTATTATTTTTGCAAATTGCAAAAATGCCCTTTTTTCCTGTGCTCTTTTTTCCGGGTGCCCTTTTTATGAGTGCCTTTTTTCCAAGTGCCCTTTTTTCCGGGATCCATTTTGCACAATTATTATCTTTTCTGTCCTTTTCTTCTTCTACTTTCCTTTTTATATTTCCACAGAAATATTTAATATGAGTTTGAGTTTGAATTGCTTTTTCACGCTCAAGTTCGTGAAAAAAACGAGTTTCGCTCAACTCAAGTTCAAAATTTAAAAAACGAGCGAAGTTCAACTCAAAACTCAAAATTTTTGAGCTACGCTCATGAACGCGTTCAAATGAACGCGTTCGTGCACAACACTGGTCTTATGCAACGATCATAATGGATGAAATCGGTCGCTCCGAAATAGAGCTCAGGGGTCTCAGAGTTCTATATTTTTACGTGCATTTATTATTTTGTCACCATTATTTAAAAAAAAAAAAAAAAAATTCTTGAAGATATTAATCCTAAAATAGTATTTAAAAAATTGCTGTTAAAAAATAGTGGTGAAAAAATAATAAAATGCATTCAAAAAAATAAGGACGCTGCGACCCATGAAATTTGTACAATCGGCAGCAAAAGTATATCCGAGCACTAGCAAAAGTTCCTATGTAAAAGAAGTACACTTAATACTGGTTTGTTAAATAAATCCTTGTCGAATCATGTTCTCAAACTGTCTAAGAACAGGATTCGACAAGGATTTATTTAACAAAACTGTATTAAGTGTAAATTTTTCAGATAGGAATTTTTGCTAGTGCTCGGATACTTTTGCTGCCGACTGTAACCCAGAGTCGTGACTTCTCGATTTCCGTGACGTAAAAGATACATTACTACAGATTTTTTCGGGTAAACAAACAGGGGGACTGTATAAAATTATGTAGCGCCACTCAAAAGAAGAAAGGAAAAAAAAAACTTCTATTCTTAACCCGTTAGTAGTCGCTAGTTGGTCGATTTGCCGCCCATCCTTCAGTTTTTCCAGATTTTTTTATTCAATAGCCACCAAAAATTTTTAGTAGTAACATTTGACATACATAAAACGCGAATAAAATCGAAGAAACGTCGATCACATCACTTCTTAAAATTATTGGTGACAGTTAAATAAAAAGTGCGCAATCTGTAATAGGTGGCGCTGTCTATAGCGACTACTAACGGGTTAAAATACGAGGTTCATCTGTTTTAGTACCACAGAAATGAGTTCTTTTACCAAATAAAAAATGCGATGCCGCTTTTCTAAGTAAAAATTTTATTATTTATTTTTTAAGAATGGTTTTTATCTTCGACGTCCCGATTTCGGCGAGACGAAATAATCGCGCTTGCAGGAATTCTCCGTTCGAAGGGAAAAATGCATTTCACTCCGATTCCCTCGTTTGTTCCGGAATAAAAGAGAGGAATAAGATGAAATGGCGGGGTTCGCTTTTAAAGAGGAATTTTTGCGGGAACATTCTGCGGAAAACATTTTTCGATCGACGAAACAAAAATATTAAAAAGAAATAAAAAATCCAATTGAAGTTATTTTTCAACTTTTCCCTCCCTTGAATTGGATTGGACTTTCTCGTATTCGAAGCTTTCCCTTGAAACTGGCTAAAAAATGTCCGAACACAATTCGGAGTATTTTATGGAAGTTACGGAATATGTTCAGATCTATAAAGAAGACAGTCTGTTTATTCATCAACTTCAGTGGTCTAGTTGCCAGATCGTGGATTTCTTTATCAGAAAAGTTTGTGGGTTCGATTGCAGACCGTCAAGAGCCCTTCGTATAGATTAATAGTGGGCAGTGCAGGTAAAATCCGTCATGGTTCCTCTATGTTCTGTAAAATTAATTCTTCTGGGGGGTTGCCGAGGGAGCATCCCGTCCGCGAGGATTAAAATTACGTTGACACGTGTCCGAACTACTTCAAGGAGTGAATCGTAGACCGTCGCCAATCGCTTACTACATAGATCTAGTGCAACATTAAACATACTCAGATCAACAACTATGTACATTAAGGTACAGTCGGTAAAAAAGGTGTCCGAATACTAGCAAAATTTCCTATGTAAAAAAAGTACACTTCATACGGTTTTGTTAAATAAATCCTTATCGAATCCTGTTCTTACACTGACTAAGAACAGGGTTCGACAAGGATTTATTTAACAAAACTGTATGAAGTGTACTTTTTTTACACAGGAATTTTTGCTAGTATTCGGACACTTTTGTTACCGACTGTATATAGGAAATAAATTGAGGCGGCTATCACGAACATATCGAAATATTTCGATCTTCAAATAGTGACGTAGAAATAAATTTTCAGAAATTACAAAACCAAAGTTATCGTAAAAGCAGTTTCGTTCCCCAATTTCTGATCGAAAGAGTTTTGATATGTTTATTATCGTACATTTTTCCAGTGTACCAAATGATAAAAATCTTAAATTTATTTCAAAATATTACATTATTATGATATCACATTCGGCAATAAAAAATTTTAATATGTTCGTGGTAGCATTCCGAGTCTTCTTTTACACAACAACATTAATCCAAAACACTTGTCGAACGGTTCTGCACTCAAAGCTGGTACAGTCGGCAGCAAAATTATTGCAGCACACATCCCAAATTTTCATATTTTGTTTTTAGTTTGATCGCTAATTTTTATCATCAACTTACATTTTATAAACAGCATAAAGACTAAGATCATGATTTTACAAATATGTACTTAACAAACAGTATTAAGTGCACATCTTTTAACCCTTTCAGTCGCAGTGTTCCCGCTGATGGAACACCTAATTTTAATTCTCAAGTGCAAAAACTCATCCCGGAAATTTTTTTAGCAAAAATTTACATTTATAACATAGCAGAAAAGGCCCTTTTTTTAACTTGAAAATTTAAAATTTTCTTTACTTTAGTTATGTGCGTAAATTCCGGTGGCAGTATAATTTAAATGATTCGAATTACCTTGCGCCGCAAAGGGTTAAAATACTCCGGGATAAATTGAAATGTTGGGATCTATGCAACTTTTACGAGTTTTTTGTTGTCGATAATGTTTACTTATAAAGTGATTTATTTATTAAATTAAATATTATTTGAATTTAATAAGGTTTACTTACAGATATTTTAAACCGAAAATTTCTCGAAAAGGAACAATGCTATTTTTTTTATTTTTTAAATATTTATGATCAGCTATGTGTCTAAAAGCCATTTTTAAAATTAGTTTAGTAATTTTTAAAATAAATTAAGTAGTGAACCTTAAAGGGTTAAATACAAATTATTGCTAGCGCTTCAACAATTTGCTGGCAATTGTAGATGGGATATGCGGGGTTCGATCGCAGGTCGGCTCAACAACCTAGCTGTTCGGAGTTTTACGTGGTTTTCTCCGAAACTCGGGTTAATATGGATTAGGATCTCTTAGAAAGAGCCTCACGGAAGGTATTCCACCAAAAGGTCTAGGAGTCTAGTGTAGTCAATCGGTCTTAATCCACACAACAACCGAAAAATGTCTGTAAAGTTATATCATTTCATATCAACAAAAAATAGGACTCTTTTCCTAATTAAACTGTGCATAGCGTGCCATTCGGCACAGAGAGACATACTGAAAAAAGCATACCATATACTATTCATCCCCACCCCGATTCGACTCCATTCAAACAGAAATATGAAAATGAGAGAGCTTTTCTCTCTCTAACTATCGTTCCCGACAGCTAAAGCCCATGTTATTCTATATAATAGTGAAATTTATTGAGAAAATTATTCATTACTAATATATAAATATTTATTTTTATTCCGTTTTCACATTAAAAAAATCCCCAACTGTCCAATTCGTTCTTGTTTACCAAAAAGTTATTTTTTTAAAATTTAAATTATATTTTTAATTTAAAAAATGCTAAAAATAAACTAAATACATTTTCGAGCTATATAGCCTGAAATTGAAATATTAAATAAAATAAAATAAAGAGAATGTTTTTAGAAAACAAGAACAAATTTAACAGTTGTGAACTTTCTGAATGCGAATACAAAATTTAAAAATATTTCATACATTAGGTAATAAACAATTCTGTTTACAAGTTTTCCCACAGAATAGCATGGTCTTTGGCTGCCAGAGATGACCAAAATTGTAAAAGGTAGAGAGTAGCTTTAAAGATAAAATAATTGAAGTCATTTCTTGCTTTACAAAGTAAACCACGAAAGAGTGCCTTAAGGATTCTACCCGCTTACGTGATGATCACCTAAGTCCAATTCAAAATTCCCCTCTATACAAAACTTCATGAGTTTTTAGCTGACAGCTTTACAAAATCTGTGTCACACAAACATTTCAGGATATTCCAAATCCTAGTTTGATTGCAAACTTTCCGCATCATAAGAATCAATTCGAGTGTTTTTCTACGATGAGGGATTGGAATCAAATTTTATGAAGTCATTTGAGAGGTATTTGAAAGATCCATGAGTGGTACGTCATTCAGAAAAAAGAGCACTCTTTTTTATTTTCTGAGTTTATCACAATTAATTGATTTTTTATTGATTTCCTGGAATTTGGGTCTATTTGTTTTTCCTCGCCCACTCTTTGGCAAACGAAAAGCGGCACCCTCATTCCTTGTTTTTAAATTTAATCTCCTTGATTTCTAATTGAGAAGTAAGTACAGCACAAAAAATGTTTGCAAAACAGAACCATTCCAATAGCATCATTTTGGATTTTATGATTTCGAAATTCATTTCTTTTTCAAATGATGCAAAATTTATTCGCGAATGAATGCAAATCATTTTACAATCCCTACCCTCCTCCTCCCTTGAAAAGTACTTTTTGGTTTAAATCCGAATGAGAAAATGTACAATCGCAGATATATATAAATTATTTGCTATGTCTTCTTCCCTCTCCCAATCTTTTTTCTTTTCCACAGGAAAGGAATGATGTAAGGGCTACTGTTCGTATTTCTTACAGCAGTATTCATAAAATTGAAAAAACATTTAATCTATAGAAAAGAAAAAAACCGAGAGCTGTTATGAGATTTTTGAATTCTGCTAGTTTTTTGCTCATAGCTCATATTTCATTCATTTATACTGTGCCTCACATTTCGTTTCGAATACTTAAGTCTGTTAAAATACACAACTAAATTAATTAACAAAACAATTAACATAAATAGTATGGTTCCATTCACCCTTTTTTTTTTTTTTTTTTTTTTTACTTTCTTCTATACCCAATCGAAAAAAGTATTGGATTCGTAAAAATTTTCGACCTCGGGGTTTTGATGGATTTACACGTTTTGATAGGCGTAGAACACGATTTGACCATTTTTAGAAAATGTGTATGTGAAAAAATTTTGTGCCAACTGTATCTCAAGAACTACTGCACATAATTTCATACAAATTGGTATGTAGTTACCTCTTGACGTAAATTAGTACCTATCAACTTTTGGTAAAAGTTGTCTTACAGGTTGCGTTGCCATCCCGCCTTTTCTAAATTTTTAACATGGGGGTATAGGACAAAATTTTGTATAAATGTGCATAAAGAGAATCATTTTTTAAATAATCATTATGAAATTTACAAGAATTATTTATAATAGTGATAGTCAAATGGGAAAAAAAAATTGTATATACCTTTAAAAGGAATGATTGAACCATCTATCTGCGATAATTTAAAATAAAGTTATCGATTTCTTTTTTTCATTTTTAACAAAAAAAAAAAAAAAAAAAAAAAAAACTAATATCGAGAATAAAATTAACTTTTTTTTAGATATTTAGTGTTATACAATTTCTCTAATATGGAAATCGTACTACATTATCATGGAAGATAATTTTATTAAATAATGATTTTAATAAATTATTTTTACTGAGTGAATTTGCATAGGAAAATATAGAAGAAAGTCATGTGGTGGCCACAACATTCTAGTTTTTTTTTAAGTTTTTTCTAGTTTTTCTAGTTTTTTTTAACAGTTTTTGAAACCGTTTTATTTGGTATTTTTTTATACGTTTGAATATTATACGTATACATTCGTAAAACATTTAAGATTGTTATTTTATTTTAAAAAATATTTTTAAAATTTTCAGAAAACTTTTACTCAGACAATACTTTTAAATATATTGATCTTGCTTGTTAATTATAGTTTTCAAGTGACATCCTCATATGATCTTGATGATGCCAAATTTGAACTTCCCCGTAATTATTTGTTTATAAGCTGTGCTGATAACAGACAGAAGCACAGACCAATCGCTAAAATCTTTTTTTTTTTTTTTTTTCGTATTCTGAGGATCTCAAAACGCATAGCGAAAATTCAGCTTCAAATATTGGACTCTAAAACAATATTTTGTGTATTGGGTGACAGAAAGTATTATTCATAAGCAATTTTATTGGACATGATATAATTTAATAAAGCACTTCCATCGACTACCAAAAATAAAAAAGGAATGCATTCACTTAATTTTGGATATCACTATATATATTGTCTACTACTTATTGTATCACAACCACATAGTGACTTAAATTCAGCGTAGTAAGAAAGACACCTAACACAACTGAAAATGCACACAAAGAGCGATTTATAGTATAACCTCTAATATATTTTAATTCTTTTGTAAATTAATGGTTAATACTTTTCATATCATATTTATACGATATACGAAAAGAACAAAAAATGTTTAATTCCTAATAAAAAGTTTTAAATAATAGTGCTACGTAGTACAGATTTAGAATACCGAATTTTGATTTCTTGCTCATACCTGTTTTTAAGTATGCGAATAACAGTCATACACAAAGAGATAGAGATGAATATAAAGAAAACCGATAAAAACCTGATTGGTTGGAATTATCGGACCTCAAAATGTACAATTTCAGCAAAAATCGGTTTTCGAAATTTTTAACTTAAAAACAATACTTTCTGTACTATATACAATTAAGAGAAAACAAAATAAATCTTGCGTTCCAGACCATCTGTATGAGCGAGCGGAATCTGTTTTCATCATATACATGTAGCACCCTATTTCGTCGACAATTTATCCTTTAAAAAAGGTTATAAACTTAATGCCCCGTTCACAGTGTTTAACTGGATGGCTGGATCGAAACACGAAATCTGCAAAATGTTAGAAGTCGCACGCGCTTCGTTTCATGAAAGAGAAACAAAACGCGAGCGGAGAAATGCGTCTACTTCGTGAATTATTCATGGCGTGCCGCTGCCGCCACGATGGGGGAAATTAAAATTTTAAAAGGCGCGGAATGTTTACTTATTCACATGTGTCGAGTTTTCTCGAATCGTTGTTTAACGAGATGAATGGGGCGTCGGAAAGTGGACGGCGATGACGAGTGTGTATATGTGTGTGAGAATTTAAATGCAGTCCAGGAGAACGGCGGACGGGTGAATTTGAGGGGGAGGCGTGGAGGGGAAACAAACCCATCCTTTACGAGAGGAAGTCGACTTCGTTCTAGGAGGGCTCATATCAGCTCTTTATTGAACACTCTTTTCGAATATCAATTCGTTCTTTCAGCAGAGGCAGGTATAGATGGTGTTATTATTCCAACTTCATTAAAAAAAAGAAAAAAAAAAAAAGTTTTCGGGCGGCAACAGATCAATAGACCAAATTATTCAATAGCTGTAATGGGATTTGAACGCATAATGAATATAAGTGAAGCTTCTTCTTATCTATGAAAGAGTTTTTTGAGTAACAAAATTCCTCGTATGCAGCTCTCTTTGATTAGGATGTCGTTTTACTAACTAAATAAATTCCATTTAAATGCCTAATGAACGTAAGGGATTTAGAATCAAAAACGGGCATCGAATAAAGATTCGTACTCTCTTGACTGCATTTTCTCCATCTCAGTCTGCGTACACAGATTCGGTGTTTTCATGAAAGTAGAATAAGTACATTTGTACAAATGGCAGTCAACAAAAATCTGAGTCAGACGGTTCAAAAGAGTTATATTTTCCCCAATGTTTCTTTATTGACAGAGTTTACTGTATTTTAAAGATGACACCTATCAATAGGATTCACTAGTAACCAATTCACAAGTAGCCTGTTTTATAACACTGTATTCACTTTATTCGTTTAGATTTTATTTATTAGCATCATATTAATGTAACTGTCATTGTAACTTAATTTTCCGTATGTTTCCTACTATATGATTGGCAACGAAACAGAGAAGTCACATAACATACACGCAGAGAAAAGTCTGTACTGGGAGTCAATGAAGTGTGCGAACCTAGATTGATTGTGAAACTATAACGTGCATTTATTTTCTTATGTTAGTGAACGTTTCATAAAAAATATGTGTTTATTTAAAATAATTTTTTAATTATAAATTACCCTTAGAATACCGAGATCCTCCCCACATTCATCTTGGTTGTTTCTCCCCCCCCCCCATTTAGTAAATTTCTACGAATGAGATGACTCATTAAAATGCTGTGCGATTGAAGTTTCTTTCATGCAGCGGCAAAAAAAAAAAAAAAAAAAAAAAAAAAAGAAAAATCATGCAGTACGCATTGATTAGTAACACTTTCTAACTGTACGTAATTGTTGTATCAAATAACTTTTAATATTCTTTGCCTACGTTATCACACGGCAGACAGAAGGACTGAAAAATATACAGGTAGACTAATTGATTTTAAAATTACTCTTAGGCATTTTGGAAAGTGTTAAAAAGGCTTAACGCAAAAGAAAATGCAGCCGTTAGATTATAATTACAGATTTTGATCTCTCTGAATATTTTAGTGCAGCCTTGTAAATCAGAAAGTTAATCATATCATATTCTGTAAAAACATTATTTTAGAATATTAAAAATACATTTCAATACTTTTATGATTTTTACAGTAGAAAGATTTTTAAATATAACTTTCAAAAAATTCTATCCTAAAACGTAATGCATTGGCTTTTTTTTTTTTTTTTTTTTCCCCCTTAAACAAACTAGTTGTACAGGACCTATTAATGTCATTTTAAATAGGGAACATTCTATAGGGAAAATATTTATAAAAATAACACTCATAGAACACAATGCTAATCATGCTATATTCTATGCAAAGCATTCTTTTGTGCATATAAATAACATATTTCAATTTCCTAAAACTTCGTGCAAAGTAAAGTTATTAAAATTTGATTTATAGAAATATCTCTCATAGAACGCAATTCTTTGGAATACTTTTGAGTGTCCTCTTATATAAACCGATGGTGGTATTTCCTCCATTTTATACAGGAAACATCCAATAGTGAGCTTGAATAACATATTTCATTTTCATTAAGATATGTCTACAGTAAAGGTATGGAAATATGGTTTATAGAAATACCTCTCATAGAACACAATGCTTTGAAGTACTTTAGGGTGTCCCTGTACACAAACCAGTAGAGGTATATACTCCATTTTCAACAGGGAACGTCTGATAGTGAACTTGAATAACATATATCAGTTTCAAGAAATTCCATAAATATTTACGGGAGTTAGAGCGCGAATAGACAGACAGACAAACCGAAGTCATTAACATTTTTCAAACTTGTTGGAAAGTGTTTAAAAGACTAAATTGGATAATGGCAAGAATATGGAATAAGCCGTTTGTGCATGAGACAACTCTGTAATACTTATAGATAAGGTAGTTTGTAACTAGTTAATGCTATTAGCTTTTCAATTTACAAAATAAATGACTGGAGGATTTAAAAGGGTTTAAAATGCCAATTTTCATATTCATTCAAAGAGAAAGAGAGAGAGAGAAAGTATCAGCCAGCTAAATATTCCTGATTAAGAAAGCAGCCACTGAATTCATCCACCGATTCGGATCAGCTGGTCATGAGCAAAAGAGGATTTTTGCGTCTACTCTCAACAGTAATAAACAGTCCCAAGGTGGGATAAAGAAACTTCAGCGGACTCATTCAGATGGTGAAAAGTTCCCTGAAAAATGCATATCAGCAGCATACTGGCGAAAGCAGGTTGCGTGATTCTAACGGTGTTAACGGAGTAACAGAGTCTTAACTGATTAAAGTCGGAGTAAAACGATTGTTTCCCTTGTAAAACATCTTGTTGTAATTTTGAAGAACGTTTTAAATATTTAGATAATTTCGCTTTAACTGTGCCATCGAAATATCGTTCCGAAATCTTGTTACGCCAATCAAGCTCCAACTAAATATAAAGTTTTAACTCTATCCATTGGTTCGTGAGATGCCCGTAAAGTTTTGGCAAGACAGACAGATATTTTTTGATAAGATATAAATTTAAAAAATTTAAAGAACCATGATTTTATTCCAAAATGTAATAAAACTTCAATTCATGGAATGTGGATAATATACATGCATGCAAAACACCACCTCAATAGAATGATAGAAAGCAGATTAAAATTCGAAAATAATTTTTGAACTGGAGTTGGTAGCCCAGGACCTCCAGACTCCAAGCCCTAAGTGCAGTACTACTTCAGCATGTATTGTCATCGGAGTTGAATAATATACATGTATGCAAAATTTCAGATTAATCGGACGATAAGGAATGGGTAAAAATTCATTTCTTAGATTTTAGCCACACACTTAAATAAACAACTTTCCAAACTAAATAAAAGTGTTTAAAAAAGGGTCAAGGACATATTAAAACGTATAAATCCATGGAAAACTGTATATCAAAATTTTCACGAAACCGAAAAATTTTTCTATTTATGTACATAGAAAATCTAAAGAACTGTTTTTAGTTTAATATCAGACTAATGGCATCTTCTTTGCATCTAATTCGCGTTTCCGTATTGCCTACCAGTTCTACCTTTGAGATACACTTCGACAGGGAAAAACGTCAGACACGGGCTTTGAAATTAGTAAGGACACTATCGCCTTTTTTTTTTTTTTTGTTTATTTTTTTCGCCAAGAATTAAAAATGAACATATTAAAATACTTCATTGCTATTAAAAATTTATTATTGATTTTCTTTCTTTTCCTTTTCTTTCTTTCTTTCTTTTCTTTTCTTTTCTTTTCTTTTCTTTTCTTTTCTTTCTTTCTTTCTTTTCTTTTCTTTCTTTCTTTTTTTTTTTTTAAGTTCAACTTATGCGAGAAAAAATTTCCTTTTTAATTTAGACGCACTTCGATTATTTATTTTTTCTGGATGAATTCCTAAAATATATATATATATATATATATATATAGTTACGTACTTGGGGGTTCGTACTTGGGGGTACTTGGGGGGTTTCTGGGACGGACCTGGGACGTGAAGTCCGTCTTCACCATCACTACAGGGAAACTAAGAGGAGGCCATCTCGCGGGGCGGAGGTTGCCTAAAATTAAAGAGCCCCAATTTACAGTATTTCATGTTTCATCGATGAGTGGCGGCGATAATGGACTTCACGTCTATGGCCAAGTCAACAACGCCACCTGCCGGATGATTCTGGACACAGGAGCCAACGTGACCATCATTAGAACGGATTTGGCTCAAGAACTAAAAGAGAAGATCATCTGGACGCCGCCTTGTGTTAAACTCCAGACTGTGACCGGAGACGAAATCAAAATATATGGGAAAATGAACTTGACCATCACTTTTGGGAATGCCAGTTACCATCATATGGCATATGTGGCTGATATAAGAGATCCTTTAATCATTGGAATTGATTTCCTGAGAAAATTTAACTTTCAGTTGGACTTCAAGAATAATGAACTGCATTCGAGTTCGGAAGACATCGCTGTGTTCAACACTGAAAGTCAAGACATTCAGACAATTTGCCAGATAACAGCCAAGTCTGAAATTTCCATCCCTCCACACACAGAGACAATAGTTTCAGGAACACCACCTACAAAGCAATACTTCCGCTATGGACTGATTGAATACCCGAATACAGACAATAACCCAAGAGGAGTTCTGGTAGCTTCATCTCTAGTTGATCTCTCAAAGAGTACTATTCCTGTGAGAGTCGCAAACATCAGCGATAAGGTCCGAACAGTGAAGAAGGATGAGGTGTTAGCAGCCTGCACTCCTGTAACATGCATCAACCGCCCCACGCAATCAACTGAATCCAAGTCTTCTGAACAATTAATAACGGAATTACTCAAGAATGCAGAGTTAGGAAAGGAACAGAGATGTGCTGCGGAGAAGCTACTCCAAGAATTTAAAGACCTTTTTTCTCGAACACCTGAAGACGTCGGGAGAACGAACATCACCCAGCACCGAATTGATACAGGAAATCACCCTCCAATCAAACAACATCCAAGAAGACTTCCCTTTGCTAAACAGGAGGAGGTCACTGAACTTCTAAGTGAAATGCAGAATAATGATGTCATCGAGCCATCAACGAGTCCTTGGGCCTCTCCCATAGTACTGGTGCGGAAAAAGGATGGTTCAACAAGATTTTGTGTGGATTATCGTCGTTTGAATGACATCACGAAGAAAGACAGTTACCCTCTTCCCAGAATTGACGACACATTAGACACACTTGCTGGCAATAAATGGTTCTCGACGTTGGATCTGAAGAGCGGTTACTGGCAAGTAGAATTACATCCTGATGATCGTGAGAAGACTGCATTCACCACGGGACAAGGACTGTGGCAATTTAAAGTTATGCCGTTCGGATTATGTAATGCTCCTGCCACCTTTGAACGCCTGATGGAGACAGTGCTAAAAGGACTTTCCTATGAAGCCTGTCTGGTGTATTTGGATGATATTATCATTGTGGGGCGCACCTTTGAAGACCATCTACGAAACATCCGAAAGGTGCTGGAGAAACTCAGAATGGCTAACCTCAAATTGAATCCAGGCAAGTGTAACTTGTTCCGTCGTGAAGTGAGCTACCTCGGCCATATCATCTCTGCCGAAGGTGTGAGAACTGATCCTGAGAAGATCTCTGCAGTCGAGAACTGGAGTCGCCCTGAAAATGTACACCAACTACGAAGTTTCCTGGGGTTATGCACTTACTACAGGAAGTTTGTCAAGGGTTTCTCAAATATTGCCAGACCAATCCACAAGCTGACGGAAGCCAAACAGAAGTTCCTGTGGACAGAGGAATGTGAAAATGCGTTCAAGCGACTTAAAGAGGCCTTAACATCATCGCCTATCTTGACGTATCCACAGCCCGACAGACAGTTCATACTTGATACAGATGCCAGCCATGAGAGTGTCGGTGCTGTTCTGTCGCAGGAAATTGATGGTCAAGAACATGTCATTGCCTATTGGAGTAAATGCTTGTCTAAACCAGAGCGAAATTACTGTACCACCAGGAAAGAGCTACTCGCTATCGTAAAAGCCATAGAACATTTCCATCATTACCTCTATGGCAGAAGATTCCTGCTACGGACTGACCATGCATCTCTAACGTGGTTGCTCCAGTTCAAGAACCCGGAAGGACAGATTGCCAGGTGGATACAACGCCTCCAGGAATATGACTTCGAAATACGTCATCGTAAAGGGACTTTACATGGTAATGCAGATGCCTTGTCACGGAAGCCCTGTTTGGAAAGCTGCAAGTACTGCTCTAGAGCCGAGCAGAAATACCTGCCGATAAATCCGGTTGCCTGCCAAGTTACTGTCTCAACACCATCAGATCAAGATCCCGATCCATGGAGTGACGAAGAACTTAGAAAAGCCCAGTTGGAAGATCCTGACATAAAGCCAATATTACAGCTGAAGGAGACGACCAGCAACAGACCTACCTGGCAGGATATTTCCAGATTTAGTCCCATTACGAAAAGTTATTGGGCACTTTGGGACTCTCTTCATATCAGAAACGGCGTATTATACAGAAAGTGGGAATCTGATGATGGGAAAAGCTTCAGATGGCAGATTTTATTACCAAGATCAAAAATTCCAGCTGTTTTAGAACAACTGCATAGTAGCTCTACCGGAGGCCATTTTGGGGTAATGAAGACTCTGCAGAAAGTTCGGGAACGCTTCTACTGGTGCAAGGCAAAGGAGGATGTGGAGAAATGGTGTAAATCCTGTGATGCTTGTGCGGCACGTAAAGGCCCGCAGAAGCGAAGTCGAGGAAGACTGCAACGGTATAACGTGGGAGCACCATTTGAACGAATTGCAATCGACATCTTGGGTCCTTTGCCACGGACCTCCAGTGGAAATAAATACATCCTCGTCGTGATGGACTATTTCACCAAGTGGCCTGAGGCATATCCCATTCCCAATCAAGAGGCATGCACAGTCGCGGAAGTCCTAGTGCAGCAATGGGTGTCAAGGTACGGCACGCCCCTACAACTTCATACCGACCAAGGTAGGAACTTTACCTCTGATGTTTTCAAAGGACTGTGTCAACTACTCGGCATAGACAAAACCCGGACAACACCCTTACATCCCCAGTCGGACGGCATGGTCGAGAGGTTCAATCGTACCATCCTGAATAACCTCTCCCTTCTAGTATCAAGGAACCAGCAAGATTGGGACTTGAAGTTGCCATTGTTCCTGCTGGCTTATCGAAGTGCTGTCCATGAAACCACCGGCTATACTCCAGCCCAGATGCTGTTTGGACGTGAACTTCGTCTCCCTTGTGATCTCCTGTTTGGTTGTCCACCCGATGCGCCTTCATCGCCCGAGGAGTACATCCAAGATCTCCAGGCACGATTTGAGGACGTTCACAACTTTGCTCGGGAGCGAATTCACATTGCATCGGAGAAAATGAAGACAAGGTACGATCTAAAGGCTACGCAACATGAGTTTCAGGAAGGAGAGAAGGTCTGGTTGTGGAATCCTGTTCGACGCAAAGGACTCTCTCCCAAGCTACAGTGCAACTGGGACGGACCATACACAGTCTTAAAAAGGCTGAATGATGTAGTGGTGCGGATCACTAAAACACCTTCATCAAAACCGAAGGTGGTGCACTATAATAGGCTAGCCAAGTACCACAAGTAACGGTAAAATTAAAATTTAAAATGTAAATACTTGTAAAATTTGCGCATGCGCACTGTAAATATTTGTATATAAATATTTGTACATATTTGTGAATTTTGTAAATATTTCCCACTTAATTTATATTTCTATGTTATCTTTACCTTTCTATGTTTAGTTTCGCCTCTTGACCAAGGGTTGCACTGCCCGGGACGTGCAGTCCTTGGGAGGGGGGCAGTGTTACGAAATTGTAAATAATTGTGTTTATTTTTGTATAAATTCTTTCAAAGAGGCTTAGTAAGTTGATAAAGTGCTAATTTTGTGCATTTCTAGTCGTTTTAGCGTTGAAATAGCCTTATTTTCCCTTAAAAACGCATTAAAAAGCCCCAGTAATGCACGTAATGGATTTGGCGCCAAATTTGGCGACTTTTCCCCACCTTGGCGATTTTTTTGGCGACCTTGGCGAGAAAATCCTTATATGGGATATACCAAATATGGAAGCTGTAAGTTGATTGGTTGACCACTTTCTAGAGTTTTCTCGAAAAATCTGGATTCCATGGAAAAGTATATAAGCCTGTTTTCTTCGCCAAGGCCAGTCAGAGTTAGTTCAGTTCAGTCTTCAGCCAGCTTCGCTAGTGCTTGCATTGCTCTTGAGCCTCTTTGAGAGAGATTTGCTTCAAGTGTTATTGTGATACAGTTTGTACTGTGGATTTGCTATTGACAGCTGTTGTTTAAGCTGTGTTTACTGTTTGAATTGAAGCTGATACTTGGTTTATAGACCTGTATTTTTCTGGAACCTTCTGTGAATAAATTACTGAATTTTTATACGTTTGGCCGTTCATTCTCAGACAACTCACGAACCCCCAAGTACGTAACAATATATATATATATATACACCTATATATCGAAATATGGAATATAGTCCTAAAAGTTTTGTTATTAAAATAAAGCAGACAGATGAACTGTTTTTCTTTTGTAATCAGACTGATAGTATCTTCTAACACCCAACCACGGCCATTGTTTTTGTTTCTAATTTAACTTTGTGTGCAGCCTGTAAAACCAGTTCTACCGCTGGGAAACACTCCGTCAGGAAAAGCGTGAAACACTCTCAAAGATTGAGATAGTTTTGAAGTAACAAGGACTTTTTCCACTATTCCCTTTTTTAACGAAGTTGTAAATTCCCTTTTAGTTCTCAGAAAACTTTTACTTTTTGTTAATTTTGATACACAAATAAAATAGCAACTTTAAAATTTCGTTGCGTGGAACATTTCCGGGCTAAACACCATTCATAATTGGTATTTTCTTAAAAGCTTTCTGTGGATTGGCTAATTTGCAAATATGCAGGGTATTTTAAAAACTTTAACATCGGTTTTAATCCCTTAAATTTTGATCTGAGATACATAATATGAATTGCAAAACTGTCTATAATAAAGGTACACAATCGTATAAAATTAATCGAGTTCAGAAGACTCAAAATTCCAAAATTAGAAAATTTAAATTTGTATACAGAATAGTGTAAAAAATTGGCCAGTGAGTAAATTATAACCCAAATCCTAATTAGGTAATTGCCCATTGCGCAGCACTCGTGTGACGTGAAACCCAACCAACCAACCAATCTAATTAGGTAATGTACTAAATTTCAGAATTGTATCATAAGTTGTTTCACAGAGATGACAAAAAAAAAAAAAAAAAAAAAAAAAAAAAAACTGGGCCGATATAAATATATATATAATAGAATACAAATATAAAGCAATAGATCTGCAGCATTTCTATATCATGATTTTTTTTTCTTTCTGGTTCAGAAACATTTTTTAAAGATTTTGAAGAATCACAGAAATCTTTAAACGACTGTTGCTCATTAGCAGAAAAAAAAAAAAAAAAAATGCTGATATTGACTGAAAGATTGCGTTATGACATACTGAACAAATGTCCCTTTTTCTTGAAATCATTTTTGTAAGTTTTAAAAAATTGTAGAAAGTAAATTATTAATCAGTAATAATTTATTTTTAGTCCTTATTTATTTGGAATGAAAAAATGCGTCCATAATTGGATAATTGTAGCAATTTTTAACACTTTTCTATTATAAATGTTACTTTGATCTGGTCAGCCAACGTCATGCGCATCTCGGATTTTTTTTTATTTATTTTTTTTTCATGCATAGTAGACGATTTTTGCTTTTAATCTTTTTTCTATAATCAGTATGAAATAATCCTGACGAGTTCAACTTCATTAGAAGATAAATAAAAATGTTAATTTCGATGGGTTGACGAGATTGCTCGTGGAAGCGTTGCTTATAAGACAGGCTGACTGAAACAGGCCTATTTAAAAAGTATAGTATACTTAAAATGCAAGAATGATGAACAGATCTTTAAGGGATCTCTTCACCAATCGTCCCCAAATTCCATATTATTCAATGGAGAAATTTGGTTACAAATTACCCATTACCTGAGGTATTTTTTTAAATTCCGTTTTTGTTGACAGAAAGTTCACAAAAGTTTAATTTCGCTGTCAAAAAATTGACCTTTTTAATTTTTAATAGTTCGTTTTAAAGTTGCAAATTGCGAAAACTGAAATAAACGCATTTTCACTTTACAACTTCAAAAGTGGGCCGAAGAGCGCGATCTAGGTTCCATTTTAGCATTTCCCGTCTGCCAGCTTGAGAGCAGAACTTTTTGGTTACTGGTGGGGCACTATTTAAAGGGAAGAACTCTGATCTATCGAAGTGTTATTAAAAAGACACACACACAAAAGAAGAGGCGTGGGTTTCTTTGAAACAGGCGGAAAACATTTTCAATCCGAAACGGAGTGAAAGTGTTTTTCTCACAACAAATAAGATAACTCAAAATTTCGCCTATGCAGTTCAACTATCTTTGTCAACAGGAACGCACAGCTGCCAAGTTTTACTCCGTGGGAGTAAAATTTACTCTTTTTTGACATTTTTTACACTTTTACTCCTAGATCACTATTTTTACTCTTTTTCTACTATTTCAACATTTTTCTACCGATTTTTACTTTCTTCTATTTGTAATATAGAGAAAGTATTGGATTCATGAAAATTTTCGACCTCTGTTTTTTGATGGATTTACACGTTTTGGGATGTCCAGAACATGAATTGATAGTTTTTAGAAAATGTCTGTCTGTCTGTATCACTTTTTTGTGGACGCTGTATCTCACGAACCAATGAATGAAATTTAACCAAACTTTGTATTTAGTTGCACCCTGACATAAACTGGTGCTGAATAGATTTTGGGATCAATCGCTCAACAGGTGGTACTGTGATTGTATTTTATGCAAACTTTTAACATGGCAGTATAAGACAAAATTTCGTATAAATGTGCATAATGAGAGTTATTTTAAACTTGTAATTGTAAAATTAATATGAATTATTGATAATAGTAGTAGTTAACTATGAAAATATTTTGTGCATGTGGGGGCATTGGTTGCCCCCCCCCTGGGGGGGAGTAAATTTTCAAGATGGGTATCTTTCGAAAGGTTTCATTGATAATACTAGTAGTAGTTAACTAGGAAAAAAATTTGTGCATGTGGGGGCATCATTTCAAGATGGGTATCTTTCGAAAGGTCTCATCAATACCTTTAAAACAATTGGTTGAACTATAAATATGTGATAATTTAAAACAGTTATCCATTTCTTTTACTTTTAACGAAAAAAAAAAAAAAAAAACTGGGGGGAGGGGGGGTCCTGCAAATTTTTTTGTTTGTGCGCTGTTTTACTCCTTGGAATTCTTGCAGGTTGGCAGGTATGGGAACGTAATTTGGCGCTTTTATTTTCGGCATAAAAATGCTAACATCAATCGACGCTTAAAAAAGACTTTAAATAAAGTACCAAATGAAAAAATAAATACTGTATAACGTCTTTATTGCGCGTCGTTTCGTGGCTTCGTGTATCAACAAATCTAAATTATTTTCTCGGGCGAAATGTCGCAAGATAAATATCCGCGATCAATCTTTCCCTTTCATTTTTCATCGAAAAGTGTTTTACTCTAGCTATCCGATGATGGAAAAAGAAATGATAGTCGAATTCCTCCGATGAAAGTCGCAAACAAGGTTTGACATAAAAAAGAAAACTCCACAAAAGAAGTCATTTCAAAAAGTGTAAAGAGGAATCACAAAAGGGAGCGCCTAGAGTTTGTAAACAGATTTCGGATGCCTCCTCCCTTCCTCTGAACAATTGTAATGAGGTCGGGGATCCTCCCTGGACCCGGAGTTCATTTTTCGAAGCGGGAATCGATTTTTGTGTCGCCGCTTTTGAAATCGAAAGCATCGATGAGAGGCGTCGTTTACAAGTAATTCCCGATTCCACAGATATGATCAGTTGGCGATTTTATCGGATGCCAAAAACGTCGGACTAACAATTTAAGGAAGGAAGAATTTTGCATTGTGAGAGGTTCACGTGTTATTTGCATAGGCGACATTTCGGGGAAATCAAGACGATTGAAATGTCAGGAAAACTCCCCTTGAATTCCTTACTTCTCTGTTCTTACTTACTTCCTGACTTCCTTACTTCTCTGTTCTTATGTTTGTATTTGGGGCAACGTTTAACTATAAAAAAGGATTCCGCCTGTCCTAGTATCGAGTGTAACAAAATAAAGCTCCCCCTGTCATCAAACTTTTCTTTACGCTTATTTGGTTTGTTTTTCCATTTTTTTTGCAATATATGTTTCTCTACAGCAGCTTTTATGTGCATGTTTCCCTATTGGATTAGTTTTATAGGCTAAGGATTCTGAAGGTGCTTGCTGCGCGAAGATTTTATCGAGGAAAAGTATTTATTTTAAAAGACCTGTAAAATTCATTAAAAGTTCTTATCATTACACAGAAGTTAGTTAAGTTTACTTTGCAATTCATTCAACCAACTTCGATTAAAATTTAATTATCGACTCTATTATTGAAAAAAGCCTTTTCTTTTAAATTAATTTCTCAAAGGTATGAACTAATAGTATTTATTTAAATACAATTGAAGTAACATAATGTTTCAGCTTCTGTAATTCCAAGCTATTATGATCCTGTGAAACTCAAGACAATACAACATTCAAGAAAGGAGTCTCTGCTAGGCGAAATGACAACGCCTCTGCAATTCAAGGTCCGCTGCACTCACCGTTGCCGAAAGCCGAAGCTAATGTTATTCTATGGGGAATTTTCTTTACTTATTACTTATTAACTAATCCATATTTTTAAATTCTGTTTTCACATTCAGAAAATTCCCAACTGTTAAACTGACGCGAACTTTTTTCAAAAAAGTATTTTTTTATTTTTTAATATTTTATTTTGAATCTGTAAAATACGAATTTTCAACATGTGAAATTTCTCATTTTGCAATTTCAAAATAAAATATTAAAAGCTAAAAAAAATACGTTTTTTAAAAAGGTCCGTCAATTTAACAGTTGGGAATTTTCTGAATGCGAAAACAGAATTTAAAAATATGTATTAGTTAATTAGTTATACGTAAAGAAAATTTCCCATAGAATAACATTGGCTCGGGCGACCGCGAGTGGAGAGGACCGTCAAAGGAAAAGAAATCTAAACATGCGGCTGTCATAGATTATAAAACACTTTCCAATTATACTTATCCGTTACACTCCGAGTAATTTGCACACACACAAATATACACTAAATATATGAATATTTTTGTGAGGATCTGTAAACCAAACAAATATCAATGTTCATCATACCACATTCAATAGAAACATGCTTTATAATACTGAATGTTAATTTCAATAAATTGTGTGTAAAAAATATTAAAATATACTTTAAAGAAATACTTATTATAACGCAAGTCATCAGAAATCTTTTGTGTGAATACTTGTATTCAAATCACTTGCAGGATTTATACCATTATGAATAAATAAGTGTCATAATAAACCTATTTGAGTAAGCTTGACATTGCTCTACAGCTGCCTAGTGGATTGTTAGCGATTGTATGGAGTTCACCACTAGGAGTAGCCCGAAGACATGCTAACACAATTTTGATCGCCTGCGCAGGGGGTAGCTTCCCCCCGCTACCCAGAAAGGTATTAATGGAGGACTTTGCAGCCATGGCGGATTTTACGTGCGCCAGTCACTGTTAATGTACGCGAGGGTGTTTGGCAGATCCGAGATCTCTCTGATTATGAGCTCGATGCTCTGCTAACTAGACTACAGCGGTTCTTATATTAAATCTGGATAACATATATCAATTTTAAGGCATTTTATAAATATTCATAGAAATTAGAGCTTGGATAAACAGGCAGATAGTTAGAGGAACAACAGATCATAAAATTTTTCAACCTTATTGAAAATTAGGGATAGACCGAAGATGTATTTTTCGAAGTTTTGACATTAGCTTGTTAGACCTTGTTAGACGGAAGGAGACTGCTTACCACATATTTAGCAGTTTGGAGCGATTTTGGAGCCTCACCCAATAACATTAGTTTCTCTGCCTTCCTCTCTACATACACGCAACTATCTACTAAATCCTACTTATCATACCAGCAAAATTCTTTATCGAGGTGTGATTAACAAAAAAAAAAAAAAGTTGGTGATTCCTGTTTAACATGAAACTGTTAACAAATTTGTGTCATTAAGCCATTATAAAATTTTTAAGCTTTTTTTTCTTTGTGTATGTGTGTTTCATTCGATTGGCATTTATAAACCCTTCAAAACTTCAGATCACAGCCTATGAAAATAATAATAATATAAAAATAAAAATACTATAGAATGAAACAAAAGCTGAAAAACTAGCGCCTTATATAGTCAATAAAGAAAAGAAAAATGTTAGGTATTGCAAATTCTGATCGGTCTCTACATCAATCGAACACATCGAAAAACTCTTTAGAAAATATTAATTTTTCATGGAGAACAGTTTAAAATATTTTAATCTCATACTTACTACTAAGCAAAATAGTAACTGTTGCAGCCTCCGTTTCCTCAAAATATTCATTCAAAATTCAATTTAAAAAAA
The DNA here is from genome assembly GCA_963930645.1 of Salticus scenicus. Taxonomy (NCBI): domain Eukaryota; kingdom Metazoa; phylum Arthropoda; class Arachnida; order Araneae; family Salticidae; genus Salticus; species Salticus scenicus. Next base: position 121,206,179 of record OZ005655.1, read on the forward strand.
AGTAGTTTCTGTTCTCATAGTATACACCAATGCACTATCTTAATTGTAAATTTAAGCACTCCTGCTTGTTTTGCAATTGTTATTCAGTGCTCTACAATAATTTTAAAACAGAGAAAAAAAAAAAAAAAAAAAAAAAAAAACATAGCGAGGTTTTAATCAAGCAAAAATCAAAGTTTAGTGACAATTAAATTTTACTTCGGCATGGAAAATTCATCTCAGTTATTTTATATTTTCTTTTATTCATATAAGGCAGAGATATATTGTTTTTTTATTCAGTTTTTAAAAATGCTTGATACTGCCAGCTTTGCACTTGCTATTTATAATTAGTGGATTCAGTAATTAAAATAAAAAATCCACATTACCTTAATACTAATATATTTTTTTTAATAGATCACATGAGAGCAAACAGTTTTCTTTAATATAATATGAGTTTTGCTGCAATTGCACGTCTTGAGATATCTTGATTCAAAACAAACTTTTTTTTTTTTTTTTTTTTTTTTTTTACAAACGGCTATGTGTGTTTCTGTTTTAGCATAAGACAATAATATATACTGGCAAGAAGACAAAACTGGGTATTCTAAATTTGTATCATAAGATTCTACCTGAAACTGTTTATTGAAATCCGACAAATGGTTCTTGTGAAGGGGCATACAAAAGAAATTTAATACAATGCGTCCAAGGGAGAATTTTATATTGGCACATTTTTACATCGTTAGGCTGCACTAAAGATAATGAAACTGATATTTATTTGCTATATGTACAAAAGCATGCTTCATACAGAATATATTATGAAAAGTGTCCATTATTCGTTTGTAGGGCCATACAAAATAATCGATTTTTATATCAAACTTACTTCGGCTTGTATCGAACATGATTACAAAAAGCTATTGAAAAACAGCATAATTTAGTTAGCGATATTGTATGTATATATATGTATCATATTAAATCATAACAATGCGTAAAGACCAGGAAACAACGCTTGATAAAAATTTATTAAGAATTTAAAATACAATCCAAGCAACTAAAGATTACATATTGAAAAATATCTGATGTAGACCCCATATGACTTCCTTATAGGCTTATTGAAATATACATATTATTATAAAAACATTGGCGTTTTCGGGCTTGATGGGGGTAAGTGGTTTGTAAATAAACAGGCAGGTTTCAGTTTGTGAATATTCCAGAATAAATATTATTCGAACCATGAAAGTCAAAGATAATTTGATTATATACATCGCAGATCACAAGTATAGCTTCTTCAAGGATAATATTCCACAGATTGTAACATAGAATCTCTCATTGGCAAATGCATTTTAAAGTGCAATGGAATTCACTTGAGTGTATACGGCCTACTTTTATGCACTTTATTGAAAATTAGTGTCGAGAAACGATATATTATACCAATAATTACATTCATTTACATTAATGTAATTATTAATTTACATCAATTTACATTAATTACATTAATTTACAATAATTACATTATACCAATACTTACGCTAAAATTGAGAAAGGGCTTACTGATTAGAATCTCTCATTGGTAAATGTACAGTTTAAAATTCAATGGAATTCACTCGAGTGTATATGGCCTACATTTATAAACTTTATTGAAAATTAGTGCCGAGAAATGATATATTATAACAGTAATATTAACTTTGTTAAAATTGAGAAAGGGCTTACTGATTTTTGCAACCATTTTTGGCCAAATATGGTCGCAAAGTTCCTCACCAATATGAAATTTGGCCTGGGGATGAACTTGCGAAAATAATGGTCGGTTAGGGTTGCCAAAAGTAGGAAGAACTATCCTCCACAGAAAAATATTTTTCTCTTCCACGAAGATATTCGTTAGTGGCAAACTTTTTGACTTAACGTCAAATTAGGCAAATTGGCATCGCAGCAATTTATCGAAAAGTGGTAGTTACCAAACTTTGGAATCTCTAACTTCAATAAAAGTCGAGTTCTAGAGTTTTCCGAAATTAACCATTGGTTTATAGTGCAGAACTATATTCTTCGAAAGTTCTATAAATCCTTAACGGGACTTTAAAAAGATAAGAGGCATTATTTATGATTGTCCTCTATAACATGTCTATTTCTTTACGTACTACTTTCTATACGGTATTAGGGTTAGGGTGAAAAGAGGTAGTTTTTTCGTTTCCATGAAAGTGTGTGCTGGCGGTAAACTTTGCCACTTGGCGTCAAATTAGGAAATTTCCTTACAAGCATGAGTCGTTGGACCATCAGCAGTTAATGAGTTAATGCTTCAAGCGGTTGGTACTTGGTTAGCTGGGATAGTTGCAGTTGGCCCAAGGATTTTTTTTTTTTTTTTTTTTTTTTGTCCTTTCCGTTGGTATTTTATTTGTCGGTGTAGCTACGGTTGGTTTACCACAATGAACAATGTTATGAGTCCGACAATAATTGATGTGTTAAATTTAAATATAAAGGCTCATTGCTAAACATTGCGTAAGTTGAAAGAAAACATATAATTTTATTACACGCATTAAAATGTCGACGAGGATGTTGATTATTCGGTAGTAAGTAAAAAAATAGCAAATAACAAATACCAAAATGTATATCCAAAGTAAAATATTGCATATCGGCTAGCAGTTTGTCAATGATTGGACCATCAATCTAGCCAACGGACACTTGTAACCACTGGCCAAAAAAAAAAAAAAAAAAAAAAAAAAAAACCCTCAAGTTATTTCAATGTTGGCCCATATAAATTTTGTTTGCAGGTGGCACTTGAATTTGGTGAAAAGTAGGCTTGCCAAAGACAGGAAACTCTAACTCCAATAGAAGCCAAGTTCTAGAATTTTGCAGCATGGTCTCCCTCTCTCTCTATTAGCTTCTAAGACAGAATTACCTCAGAAGTTCTAAAATCCCTAAGAATACTCTCTATGAGTTCGGTTTTAGTTCAGACTTCACAGTAAGCGGTCATCTGTGAGAGACCGGGCGTTAAACGGTTAATTATTATTTCTGAATAAACTACATTCCTGCTCTGTGATGTAATTAGATATTTATTTGACTTTTGTGGTATTAATAACTATTTTATTGAATTGTTTCGAAAATATTTGTTGTTTATGGATTTTTGTCTTATGAATATTAGTTTTATTCGACTGTTTCTAGAATATTCAAAAAATAAAGTACATTTGTCGACTAGAATTCGTCTAGTAGCTTCTGTTGAAATCTCTATAATGGTAGATCATATATAATAACCTAAACTTTTGTATTAGCAGTCATCTTAATAATAAAAGCCCAAATTTCCTGAAACTAATTCTGGAAACTGATGTCATTGCTAGAAAAATGCATTGAAATAAAGAAAACAATTTTTCTTGGATTGGAGGAATGAATAAGATAATGAATGAAGGATGATTTGCCAAAAACATATAACGACACAATTGCAACAATGAATTGAGAAAAATTAAATTTTACTGAATTATGAAATACAGCAATACTTATCATATATCTTAAAGTGTAGTAAACCGTCATTACAGAAATTCTGTTTAATAGAAAGTAGTGCGAGTGCCACACCAAATTATCTTTAATGGGACAACCCCTTCCCCATCTTCAATGCTTGAACTTTCAATCGTTTCGAGCAACTGGTCTTGAATTGAAGAGTTTTTATCCTTTTGTAAGTTAGCCGGGAATTAGAAGATGTGAGAAACTTTCCCAACTATCGCCGATATCTATTTTGAGGGGTCGCCCCGATCGTTTGTGGGCATCTCTCTCCTCTTTTCTGTTCCCTTCACTCGCTGCTAAGCGCGAGGATCCACACACAGAGGAGAAGGATTTCTCCTTCTTTCATAAGGATACTCTATGGCGACCCGACAACTGTTGCTTCTGGTAGCCATTGCCACGACGCAAGGTAAAACACATCTTCTTTTGTATGTTATTTTATTTTTTTAAATATTTTTAAATCTTTATTTCTAAACCAATTTCAAAGGAATGTATGTAATATTTCATTATTATGATGATCAGGAAGGAAAAACTTTTTAAATAATAAGGTATCAACAAATAGAGAAAAAAAAAATTAAATTAAATTAAATAAAGCACAATCAAAGAAATGTTGGAACATTAGTAAATGATAAAAAGACAACTTTGAAACTTCTCAAAAAGCTTTATACATCTTTATCAAAAGCAATTGTAGCAGAATGGTAAAGTAGAGCTGTTTCTGCGAAAGCGATATATGAAATCATGTAAAATCATTATCATTACCTAAAACATATATTCTCATGTACAACATCACCTAATTAAAGTATGAGAAGTACATTTTACTCACAGGACATTTTTTTTTCGGGGGGGGGGGTGGAGGGGAGAAGAGGATATAAAAATTAATTTAAACTTTGAAATTTTTGAATTAGATTTACATGAAATTTTAGATCGATTTTGTAAAATTTTGTCTTTTTTGTTTTATTTTTTATATTAAAATTTCTTAGACCAATATTTATGAGGACTGCTTATCTTTTCGATATAAATATTTTTATTTTTTAAAATTATTGTAAGGATTTTTAACTTAAAATGCATTTTAATGTTCAAGTAAAAGTGCATTTTGAAAAAAAAAAAATATTTTTAAACTGCACGTTTAAAAAAAAAATAATAATAATGAACTTCAAAAAATACTTTGTTTGCCGTATGGATATGAGAATTTAATTTTCATTGAACAACTTTCGTCAACATATTGAAATGTAGCAAAAAACTTCCATCAATTACATTCAATTGAAAATATAGTTTTCGCTTATTTTTAGCCCTATATATTTTTTATAAACCTTATACACATAACATTATGTATTTAAATTTAGAACTACACGCAAAGCACATAGCACAACCTTAAATTTACTTCCAGAAATTTACATGTATATAGCCACAATATATCTAAATTCTTTTGGGTAGCTCTGAAAATGAATGACGAATGATTTCTGTACCACAATCTACACAAAACATGCTTTTATGCATAGAAAAAAAAAAAAAAAAAAACATATGCTCATTTCGTTTTATTTAGGGCAGTACACTGTACCTACCAGAAATTTTGGCCACAGTCGTAATGTAGGGGAGAGTAGGGAGGAATGGGACAGTTTTGACAAAAATATTTTTTAAAAATTTACTTTTACTGGTACAACACTGTAAGTTGCAGAAAAACAAATTGAAACATTTTAACATCTTTTAAAAATATAAATTTGATGATAATTATTAAAATATTAATTTTATAAGCCAATTAACATAGTCATAAAAATGTCCCATCCTTCCCTTATATTAGGGAGGGATGGGACATGTTTATAAAATTAAAATAAGTACATAAGTACAGACATACTATGAAAAATGACAAAAACAGTGGGTCACTATGTATGTAAGGTTATTTAATTACTAATAATATCTATTTTATTCAACATTAGAATATAATGTACTACTTAAATAAAAAATTTCAAATGATCGATTAGTTCATTTTTTTTTCTTCCAGCAGAGAAAGTATTGTTTTTTAATTCAAATATTCAAAATTAAGTTTTTCTTATATTTACATGTTTTGTGGTTCCCTGAATATTAATAAGGTTTTTAGTGGATAGTCTGTGTGTATTATCAGCATAGATCAAGAACAAATATTACCAAGATATCCTAACTGTAATTGGTGAATATAATTTCTTTTGTATATTTTACCATGTCCAGGAAAACTGCTCAGGAATGAAAATTAATTCCTCATACATGTATGGTAAATAAAGTATTTTTAAAAGTTAAAAGGGTAAACAAAAGTCGTGTGAGGGCCACACCAGTTATTGTCCATAATTTTGAATTTGTTTCGTGCATTTTCTTTTCCATCTATTCATTCATTTGCCTCTTGATATTCTCTGTTTAAGGAATATCAGAATCTTCATTCTTCTTCCTTGTCTTACATGTCCCATCCCTCTATTTCCATTATTTAAAAAAAAAAATAAATAAAATAAACTTATTATTAGACACATGCTACTTTTAGGCTTAATTTAGCTATTAATTCATGAAAAGTTATATTATTAGGTATATAAAATATGAAAAGTAATTATGCTAACATCAGTGAGTGACGTTGAAAATTTGCCTAGAAAATTAAGCAATTGTTTACCTTTGGTGTTATAAAATAGTTTTTTTTTTTTTTTTGTTACATAAATTTACAGAATTCTGCAACTAAAATGATACATAATAACAAATATTGGGTTGTAGTTACTTCACCTGGTAGAAGTGTCAAAAACTATAATTTTAGGTGTCCCATCCGTCCCGACTCTCCCCTATTTGAATTCTGTTAGATGTCTACCCTGTGCACAAACCATTTGTTTCATCGCACGCAACGAAAAGTTTAGTCTAGCATCACTATATATATGATATAAATTTAGAATACCAAGTTTTTGACTTCCTGCTGCTATTTGTTCTTGCTAATAGTACTCACAGACACACAGACCAACCACTAAAAACATGTTGTTTGGGTTCTGAGGACCCCCAGCGTGTAAGTATAACAATATTTTATTTCGAAAATTTGACTAAAAAAGTTCTTTCTCGATCCTACATGGGTAAGAAAAAGTAAAACATCATCATAAGTAGACAAATAAAAGAAATATCAATATATATATATATATATATATATATATAGAGAGAGAGAGAGAGAGAAATTTTAACCAATTTTGAAGTAAACTGTCCTTTTACAACATTAAAGTATAGGAGATTAACGTTCTTGAAACACTTTGGTGTTTTTCTTGCAAATTTTTCTGACCGCATTTTTCTATAAAATTTTGTCACACCTGTGTTCCACCGATCTGACTCTTTATTTTTCTTTTTTTTCAACGGGAAAAAAAAAAAAAAAAAGGTTTCGCAGATGTTGGGCACAAAATTGATTTCCTTAGAACGGTTGGTATTATGCTTCTTTCAGATGAAAATCGTCTGCATTTATCATGGAAAATAATTTATATTGTGTGAATTTCGGAGAATATGGAACAAAGTCTTGTGGGAACTACAATATAGTTGTTGCGCATTTCTCCTTATTTTCATAACAAATATAACAAAGATATATAGTTTTTTATATAATGCATTTAACTTGGTAAAATAAGTTTGTTTACTTGTGAAATTTTAAACTCTTTCTAAATTTTAAAATATTGAGCTTATTACTGAATGTAGCTGTCCAAATTATTTGATAGGAATGTATTACATGTTTTTGTTACATTATAAAATCATGCTTTAAGAATTAATTATTTCTTCGTTTAGGATCACTATGTTACGGCTTACATCAGCTCTCGTTCTACAGACTAATAATTTTTCTTAACCCTAGAACACTACCGTATTCATATCTGCCGCTATCGCTAGCGATACGCAAAATTTACGCGCTCATGTAAAATTCGTTTTATTTCCTTATATTACATTGCTGTTTTTAAATATGCTTAATCATTTGCTGTTTTACCCAATATTACTAACTTTTCATTAACTGAATAATTATTTGTATTTAAAAATATATTTGAAAACTATAAAAATGCATACCTATAAAGAAAGACCGCACGTAAAATTTACGTATACGTAAATTTTACGTTACACTAGTTACGTAAATTTCTTTTCTTGCTCAAACTTCAGAACAGATTTTTTGTACTACTCATTTTATTCCTTTTTGTAAGTAAGATTGATTTAGAAAAATGTCCGTTTGCGATAGATCGCTTAAAAAACATATATATATATTTAACCTAACTTATGGGCTCTTCCCACCTGACGTCAGAGGTCACATGATAGAGGAAAAACAAATAGTAGACAAAGTTTTGTTTATCTAGAGCGATTGCTGAAATAACATATTTTCTATTCTTATTTATGATCAATCGTATTTAATCTGTGTTATTCTTTATAAATCATCATTTTTAATCCATTTTATATCATTATTCATCATCTTTTGTTTGCTGTATATATTTACAATCATCATTTAGTTTATGTTTGTTATTGATGTTCATGAAGAACATGTTTAATAGTCTGATTTTTGGTACTTAAATCAGTGACAGTGCAATATCGTATTGTGTAAATCCATTTAGACCAGTAACTAAGTTAATTAACTTGTTGTAACACCTTTATGCAATTAAATTAAATGAAAACACTTTAAAATTTTAAATTATAATCCATAAACATTCCACAAGAAGCTATTATTTATTGCTAGATCAGTTAATGTTACAGTTACACTACTATGTACAAAAATCGATTCTTATAGGTAAAAATAAATAAACACATAAAATGTTTTTTAAAAATTATTAAATTTACAAATACAATTATTCTACTGTTTACAAATGCATAATATTACTTTTATTTTATTTTATACTAAATATTAAAATTTTTGTTCTTAAGAACAATATTTAATTGATTTCGATTCTCAGAATTCGATTATTCGTTTTCCTCTATCACGTAATTGAGCAGACGACGGTGGGAAGAGCCCATTGAATAAAGTTCAAGATTTAACACACAAAAAAATCAACAAAGGCTTAAAAAATGAATGTGCTTGAGACCGCAAGAGCAAAATAATATATTAAGGCTATTCATACCCTTATCTATGGGAAATATATTTTTGAGCACCTGAAAAAAAAGTACGTCGATTTTCTTATGTTTAATACAATGTAAGGATGTTAAAAGTATATTGCATTAAAATTATTTTGTGTGTTCCTGCAGATGCACTCTATTCTCTATATAAAATTTTTAATAGTAAAATTGTGATAGTAAACTTAAAACATCCTATATAAATTTCGAAATATTTTAATATTTATGAAGGCTGCAGTGCGTATAAACCTGACAACTTTTTCGCTGAACATTATCGGCTGACAAGTTTGACTGTAAAACGAGTTCCCCTGCAGAGTAAGCCTTTATACAGGAAAATAGATTGGAGTAGATTCAACTGCTTTACTTTTTATGAAAAACCACCAACGGATGGTTTTAAATTTATCCGAAAAATTCTATTTTGTTTTGTTTTTTAAGCACAGGGAAGAAATGGGGGAAGTCATAGAAAAAGTTTAATTGACATTAGATGAAAATATAATGCTAATAAACAAAAACAATTTTAGAAATAATATTTATATATATATATTACAAAAAAAAAAAAAAAAAAAAAAAAAAAGATTCTTTATAAGTTTCTATACCAAATAATAGAAGTGTATTGTCAGTTTTTTTTAATGAGGGAGTCTAAGTAAGATTTTGAAAATAATATCTATATACATAGAATTGTTGAATCTCTCATTTTGTTACGTAAGGCTTAATATCAGTATTTTCAAATAATAATATTTTCTACTATTATTGTAGTTTTAAATTTAATGGAAATTACTATTAGAAAATATTGGTATTATTATTTATTCGAAGAAGGATGAAAAACGTAGTAAATATAACTGGTAGTGAATTACTGGCTTAAATATATTTTACTACTAGCAGGTCTACAATGGCACTGCTCTGTTTGAAGTAGTGCTTAAAAACTTTTGAATTAAGGGGACTCTCTACGTATCGTTTTCGAAAGCTAAAGCCAACGTTATTCTATGAGAAATTTTGCCTCGTTGTAACTTATTAAGTAATACATATTTTTTAATTCCGTTTTAATTCCGTTAAAATCTGCAATTGCTAAACAGGTTACCCCTTTCTAAAAATTGATTTTTATAATTTTTCAGATTTCATTTTCAGCTAAAAAATGCAAAATTTCACATTGTGAAAAAATTCGTATATTACAGCCTCAAATAAAATAATAAAATTAAAAAATAAAAAATCAATTTTTAGAACGCGATAAACTATTTAATAATTGTTAACTTTATTAATGTGAAAATGGAATAAAAAAATATTTATTAGTTAATGTGTTATAACGGGGCAAAATCGTCCATAGAATACCATTGGCTTTGGCTTCCAGGGACGATAAGTAGAGAATCCTCTTGAGATGAAATTCAATTAAATTAAAAATCTTCCAGCTTTATGAATAAATGGATTTCAAACCCAATCCAGGAGGTCGATAAAACATGTTGACGTATCTATAGAACGTCTGTGTAAATAATAATTTTATTTTTTTCCTGAAGGTGCATTTACATAAACATAGGAATAAACAGGAGTTACTTATTTATATGATTGTTAAGTTTTAGTATGAAAATTGTTTAAATGTTAAATTTGAGAGAAAAATTTAATGGAATAAAAAAGAAGCAGTAAAATGAATAACCGCGTGTACTATCTGGATAAAATCCTAATAATAACAGTTTGAACTCATCGTGAGAATTTAAACGAACTTAAAACTACAAAGAAACAATTAAATTAAATAAAAAAATGTTTACATGCTCATTTTTTTCTTCGACTTAATGTATACATATACATATTTACTCACACGTAAATAATAAAATTGATCGCCTACTCTTTTTTTTTTTTTTTTTTTAACCCGTTAACACCCGAATTAATTTTTCAAAATATTATTAGCTGATTTTTTCACTTCTAAATTAATATAGACAACTGACAGTAAAATGCATTAACTTAAACAATTCTTCTGATAGTTTTAAATTTAAAGCCTATTCTCATTTATTGACGTTTAGTGTTCTAGCGAGAAAACTTCGAGATAGAAAAACTTTGAGATAACAGATTAATTTCCTATTATATGTTGACTAAGATCTCGAAAGTGAAGTATTATAATATATATTATTATTCAACTTGATTTAAGTTAGTATACTTGCGCAAAAAGCAAATATATGTGCGACGAATGAAAAATCATAAAATGACTATCCAAATTATGAAATAATAATTAATAGTAGTCACATAAAACTTTCAGGAATCATTTAGAGTGACGCTATAAACTGTCACTAAAAAGCAGAAATAATTCCAAGAAACCACAAAAAATATACGTGCCATTATATTAGCTGTCCTCAAATGAGGACACTGGGCGCTAACGGGTTAATTTTTCCAGCTTAATAAATGAATATTTTCTTTTATGTCTGAAAAAAAAAAAACTGATTGTCGTTTGTTTATTTATTTATTTTTGCCATCAATTATTTATTTATTTATTTTTTAAAATAATTTTATAGTTAAAATGGAGTTTTTATTTTAATGTCTTTTGAGTTAATTACCTAATTGAACCAAAAAATACGGGGTTAGATAGATTTTGTCCTAATTAATAACTGTACCAATTTTTGTAGCGATCGGTTGAATGGTGAAGCTTTGTATAGCGATAAAAAATTCAGACAGATGAAATGACAAACTTTCAGCTATATATATACAGATATTAGAAACTATTTTTATTTATTTTTTACTGCAAAACAGATTCCGGGGCGCAAAATCTGTTTTTTTTTTTTTTTTTTTTTTTTTAATAATTTAAATAATAATAATAGCAATAACATTTCTTTTGTTAGGGTGACTAGATATTTTCTTTAAAAGATAATTTTAAATAATTTTCGAGTAAAAATGTTCCCACTGTTTGAATACTTATGTTGTGGGAAATGAAGTTTCTGAAATTTTATTTTGAGAAAAATAAAAGTCGACAGCGTATGTTATATGCACTAACACCTTCTGAGATTATACAATTTTGTTTTACCTAAAGAGAGTTCAGAACTATTTTATACTATCATAAATATAGAAATATGTTTTTGTGTTTTAATAACTTCAAATTATTAAAATATTAGTCGGGAGACTATTTTTAATATAGAGCCTAGAACAGTGGACTCCAGTACTCTTAGAACTGTTGAGTACGGAAATTTATAAAGATTTAAAATATATTGAACTTTAAAATTAATTTTATTTTTATCATAATAATTTGTACTATTATTGTACTGTTAAATTTAACGGAAAATACTATTAGAAAATAATGCCAAAAATTCTTCAAATAAAGACGAAAAAGCTGGAAACTATAGCTAATAGTGATTAGATTGACTGTCTTTTTACTACATTGCATTACTTTATAATTCCTGGCAAAACAGATTCTCTGACGAAAATTGTTTTAACTTTCTGATAACACTTCACAACGAAATTTTACTTATTTCTGTCTTTTATATAAACTGTATGAATCTTTATGAACCAAAGAGGTTTGATTCATATATCATAATCAAAATCATCTCTCACGTATACCTTTTGTAGAAGATACAGTCGGTAACAAAAGTCTCCGAACACTAGCAAAAATTCCTATGTAAAAAAAGTACACTTAATACAGTTTTGTTAAATAAATCCTTGTCGAATCCTGTTTTTAGACTGACTAAGAACAGTATTCCACAAGGATATATTTAACAAAACTGTATTAAGTGTACTTTTTTTATGTAGGAATTTTTGCTAGTGTTCGGAGACTTTTGTTACCGACTGTACATTTCTCATATGTACGCAAATTTTTTACAGAGAAATGTACTTGAGACTTGATTACAGAAAACACAAACACTAAAATGATTTTTTTTATTCGTGTCCTCTTATAGGCATGCTTTGGTGTCCCTTATAACAAAGCAGCAATATTAGGTAGTATACATCCATTCCACCATTCACTGAAACGTTTTTCAAACATAGAGGTGTCCTGCTGAAACTTTTTTCTCAACACTAATTGCGCCAAAGTTTTGAGGAAAGAAGTCCAGTAGTGCATAATAATAATAATAATAATAATAAAATCTGGAGTGACTCCACCTGACTTTCCGAACATTAAGTAGTTAACGGTTGTATAAATAAATTAAAGTACAATCGGCAGTAAAAGTGTCCGAACACCAGCAAAAATTCCTATGTAAAAAAAGTACACTTCATATGGTTTTGTTAAATAAATCCTTATCGAATCATGTTTTTGCACTGACTAAGAACAGAATTCGACAAGGATTTATTTAACAAAACCGTATGAAGTGTACTTTTTTTACATAGGAATGTTTGCTAGTGTTCGGACAGTTTTGTTACCGACTGTAAGAGAAGTCATTAAAAAAATCAAAAGTGAAAATTATAATAGGGTAATTGAGTATTTTTCTCCGCTGTCAAATTTTACGTTATTGCATTTCAGATAATTTGAGCTCATAGGTCATGATGATAAATAATTTTTCTTTGCTTACCTATGAAAAAGCTATAAGTGTTAGATTCACCAAAATTTATACAGCTTGTATGACGGTGACTTATAAAATGTGTATAAATTTTCAGCTCAGACGAATAAGGCGTTCAGAGGTTATCGCACTTTAAAAAATGTAAGTCCGTAGGCCTCAACGATAAAAAATATTTCTTTGTGTCCCTTGTGTGTGTATTTTGTGTGTGTATTTCTTTGTGTAAAAAAAAAACTATAAATCCTAGCTTCACCAAAAATCAATAGGGTTCGTTCTATGGTGACTTATAACATATATACAAACTTTCAGCTCATTCGAACAAAGCATTTAGGCGCTATCGTGTTCATTCGCGTACACGCATACACACATCATTGTAAAAATAGTAAAAATGAATTTAGAGGGCTTCAAAACGTATAGAAACACCAAAATCGCAAAATCAGATTTTTCACATGATTACAATTCTTTCCTTACATATGTATGTTGAGAAAGTGAAAAGGGTAGTTTTAATGACGTATTGCAACTTAAAGCAGGAAAGCATTTCACCTTGTCACCAGCAAGATCTTTCATAGTTTAGGTCTTCTAAAATGTGGATTTTTGGGGAAATGGTGCTTGATAAACAAAAAGAAAAAAAAAAATATTACAGACAGATTCGTTATTTTCAACCAAAAATATACAAAACACATATTTTCATCTAAATATAAAAACACGTATTTTCATCTAAAGGACATTTTTCATGTTGTACATAGTGTAATTTGTTTCAACTTATTCGAGTGCTACCCCCGACAAAGAAAACAAAATGCTTACTTTCTTCGTAAATAGAATTTAATTTAGCACGACAGTACTTATTTTAATCTATTTTTTCGTATAAAGACATGCAGTAACTGTATTTCATTCCTTAGCATCGGTTACTATATTCATTTCTTAAAATTACTTTGCTATAGCTTTAGCATAGGAACCCCTTGGCGGTTTTTATATTTTTGTTGTCATTTTGGCGATGAATTAAAATTGGTATCACAATTGCGTAAGTAAACATTTTAGCGAGAAACGCCCACTCACTTCAGTATCAAATTTCAAATTTCGTCCAGAGTCCAAGCTGTTCCATTGCTTTAGCACGATTTTTATCAATTTTCTTTTAAATATATTTTAACTTTAAAGGACTTTCTACTTATCGTCAACAGAAGACAAGGCCAATGTTATTCTATGGAGAATTTTCCCCCATTATTAATCATTAATTAATGCATATTTTTAAATTCCGTTTTCACATTCAGAAAATACACAACTATTAAACAGTTTGTCACTTTCTAAAATTTTATTTTTTTAACCTTTAATATTTTATTTTGAGGTTGTAAAATACGAATTTTTACAAAATGAAATTTCGCATTTTTGAACTTAAAAATAAAATATTAAATATTAAAAAAAATCAATTTTTAGAAAGCGATAAACTGTTAAGCAGTTGTGAATTTTCTAAATGTGAAATCTGAATTTAAAAATCTGTATTAATTAATGAGTTATAATGAGGCAAAATTTCCCATACAATAGCATTGGTTTCAGCTTTCGGAGACGAGAAGTACAGAGTCCCCTTAATGCGAGAGGAAAAAAAGGAAATCTCCAGGATAAAATATTAGGAATGTTTTTTCCTGATACCGTTTTTCCTATACAATTGATATCTCTGTATAAACTAAATTAAATTATTTAATAATTTTTTGTACACTTTTTATTTTCTAAATTAAATATTACTTGGGGGAAAAAAATCAATGTGTAATACAATAAATGGCGACAACGCAAATCTTTCTCTGAAAGAAATACTCCTGTCATACTAAAAAAAAGAAAAAAGAAGAAAGTGCTATATACGACTACAGTCTTTTTCATCTGTGTGTGTTTGTTTTGTGATACTGTGGCTCCCAAACGAATGGACCTGACAGATATATTTCTTTAATTAAAATGTGATTTCGTAAGGCTGCTTAGCTTAGATATTTTTAAATTTATGACCTGTCAATAGTTGAACTTCCAGTTGTTGTCACCGCTGTAATTCTGTATGTAGAGTATCGAGCTTGTAATTAAAGGATTTCGGGTTGGATACTGGAATAACCGTCGTGTACATTTATGGTGGCTGGCGCACGTAAAATCCGTCGGGCTGCAATATCTTACATGTTCGGTAGTCTAAGAAAAATAAACAAATAAACAAATATTATAAAATGTGAATAATCTGACTTTGTGTCGTAACGTACAGAAACAGTTTTCCGTTACATTTGATGGGTACATAGGATAGTAAATAGATACTTATAAATACTTTATAAAACTAACATATTAAACAATTCATTGTGCCATAAAAGTTTAAATTATTAACCTATAGGAAAATATTACTTATAAAATAAATAAATAAATGACGTTATGTTTTCACAGAAAACGCTATTTGCAAGTTTAATTTCTGATAGTAAAATTTTATATATATATATATATAATAACATATGCGTCAAAGAAAAATGTTCGAGGACTGATTTTATTGCAAAGATGACGCCATTATAAAATATCTCCCTTTATCTCCCCACATCTCGCTAAATGTAAAGCTATTTTAGTGAAGGGACAGATTAAATGAATTTACTCCGAAGGAAAAATGTATGTAGTGCAATATTTCAAAAATGGGGCGGAAATAGTGTGTGCTCATTTACATTCGATTTTATATCATACATTGTAACTTACTTTTTGCGGGTGAACATTTTATAAAAATAACGTCTTTTTATTTTCAAACTCAAAATTTACGAATGTATTAAGTAAAAATAATTAACAAGATTCAATCGAGAGTCGTAATCAGTCTGTCTCGACTCTGAGGGGAATGGGGATCAGTAGGAAAAAAACGCCATAATTTCTTTGGATGTTTTCATTTATTTTTTGCTTTTTCACTGTAAATAATTAAAGAATCCAATAACCAGCTGAGTCGGTGTCCAAAAGAAACGACACGATTGGAGAAACAGCAGAATAAGAATAATATTTATCTTAACGACACGTAAGAGTTTTTCTTCCTATTTTAATTATGATGTTAGAACCTAGAATAAATATCACATTTATCCTCTGTGTATTGGGTGAGGAGCGGAAGAAAGGAAATCTGTTCGATAAAAAAAGAACAGATTAACAAATTCCTACGTGAAAAAAGAATGTCTTCGAAAATTGGCAATAGAAAATAGACCATTTTTTTTTTTTTTTTTTTTTTTTTTCACATCGAATCTATTGTTAGAGACGTTATTCTTTAAAGCATTTTAAACAAAGTTTTATGCAAGAAGATTTCCACAAACATTTGCCAATTAAAAGTTTTTATTTATTGCCGAAATGTTAGTGAAGTCTCCGTAGTCAGATTTGAAAAGTTGTTGTAACGAATTAAATCATTTCCGCTGCATCAATTATGCTGTTGCAGAGAAAGTAGTTTTACAGTCAAAGAGAAAATAAATGGCATTTCCATTCACTTCTAGTAAGGACGGCATTGGCGACAAATTTAGCGGCTCGGCGAACAAATTTGGCGAAAAATGGTAGTTTAGGGTTCCCAGTATTTCGAGACTCTACGTTGAACATGAGCCGAGATTTGGAGCTTTCCATTGGATTCTAGCACAGAGCCATCAGTATAAATAGAAGTAAGTTGACTTCTGTAAGTCCTTGTTGTCCAAAGAGCTATTTTGAGTGACTACACTTCTGAGACTGTGTTCCAAACGATTAATCTTTGTTCATAAATCGACGAAATTCTTGCTCTATGGAGTATTCGATGCTGTTTGCTGAACTCTTGTGGAACAAGTAACTGTTTTCATGGACTGTTTCCAGAACATTCGTTGAATAGGAACTTTCTTAATACGACGACAGCTTTATTGGAATGTTCAGAGAATATTCGGTGAATTGACAGTTCTATTTGACTGTTTTGAGAATATTCAGTGAATTGACAGTAGTATATTGGACTGTTATGAGAATATTTCTTGTAATCACAGTTTTGTTGAACTGCTTCGCTAAGTTACGCTGAATAAAGTGCATTTATTGACTAGAACTGGCCTCTTTCTTTACGAACTACTTTCCTCGCACAATAAAGTCGACAAATTTTCGTAACATTATGTATGTAATCCTGACTGTGCCATGATCGTGATCACAGAGTTTCTGTGATTGATTTGAAATTGCGTAGAAATATTTAGGTTAGGAGTTACATTAATTAAGCTCTATAATTTATAAGTATATGCGAGTGTACAGCAGCACACACAAAAATGTTTCACATCATTACAAACTATAGATAGTACTATTTTTTTTTTTTTTTTTTTTTTTTAAATAATAAATTTACTATAATGAAATTAACATTATTTTTAATACACATAAAAGGTGGTTTATGTAGAAAATGATGAGCAAAGAAGAAGAATTAGTTTAACAGGCTAAAAAAAAAAAAAAAAGAATACATTGATATTTTGTGTTTTATGCGTGTTTTCAGTATGTTATTAGGTAAATACAGTAAGTTTCAAACGGGAAGTTGGGAGGAGGGGATTTTCTAGTTCGTTATTAAACGAGTTAATCCTATATATATATATAGAATATATACTGACATGAAAATTAAAGAAATAATTTGTTTTCTCGTTTTCTTGTTTTTTGCATATATTTTTAAACAAATGAATATATGCACATAAAACTTAGCATGCTCGTTATCAAATTATTAATTAATTAAATTTCATATAACTTTAACATATGCCTAATAATTCTTAAACTGATATTAATTCAAATTTTCACAAAAGCAAGCTTTGGAAGAACTAAAAATTAAACAATTTAGAATAGAAAATTAAATACTAAATGGTGTTAAGGATGTATTACAGGATATGTGAAGATACACATGCCTCGAAATGTTAAATTAAAACCTGATTTTTCTTTTTCTATTTACTTTTCTTCTTTCTCCTTCTTCTTCTTTTTTTTTTTCTTTTCAGTACGTGAATGACACTTCAAAAATTATACATACGAACATGTAAATTTAATGGGATGTTCGTTATGGAATTATTTATTGACATTTTTATTACTCTGGCGATATTCCTTGTTTACAAATTAATAATTACATTTTCTGAAAAAGTTCTTCATTAAGGAAGAAAAAGAAAAATGGATGCAGAAGAAAAATAAAGTTTTAATTTAACATTCAGAGTCATATGTATATACGTCTCTTTTTAAGCTATTTTTAACATCATTTCACATTTACTTTTCTTTTCTAAAATCATCTGAATTTCTCTTTTTTTTTTTTTTTTTTCTTCAAAGCTTCCTTTTGAGAAAATTTCAATTAATAGCAGTTCAAAAATTATTGCTTCCGTTAAAGGAGCAGGAAATTTGATTAGTGATTAGATAAAAAACATGCCATCCAAATTTTATGGCCAAATGTATATTTGTTTAAAAATTATAAGCAAAAAAGGAATCAATAAAACGTTGTTTTAAATTTTTTATACCAGTGTATCGAATTAAATAAAACTGAATCGCTCTTCTATATAAATCATAGAATAATAATAAAGGAAGAAGGAGCATGCCAATACTCTAATGCTTACAAACCCCTTCTAGTGAAATGCCAGCGAAAGCTACTTTTGCTCCTCTCAACCTTGAAGTAGGGCACCCATCCTCAGCGCTATTATCGCTGTTTGTTGTGGGTGCTGCCTCGCAGACTGATTGAGAGAGAGACGAGACGATTCAAAAATCTCACCAACAAGTCGCCAACCAATCAGATGGAAGCACTGTTACAACCCTATACCCGGCATTTTACAAACCGAAACCAAAACACGTACGCTCCTTCTTCCTTTATTATTATTCTATGATATAAATAAAGCAAAGAGTTTGTCGGGAACACATCCGGGTGGACCACTCCTATTTTTGATTGGTCTAGATTTAACTACTTTGATGGTGAAAGTTGGCCATTTTTTTTTTTTTTTTTTTTTTTTTTTTTTTGTGAAAACTGAAGATTTTTTTTAAGAGGTACTGCATAGATGTTATACTTTTTAAAAGAGCACTAAAAACTGTTCATTTTTTGTGTGGACACTATATACATCAAGTTATTAAAGATATTGCGTTGCAAAGTTTTTTTTTTTTTTTTTTTTAATTAATTAAAATATGAAAACAAATATTAGCTATAATTTAATAGTTGCAAAAAATAAGATAAAATAAAATAAATAAATAAATACGAGTTTATTTTCTTTCGACATAACAATTAAATGCATTTAATTAAACGTGAACATTAAAAAATTGTAAAAAATTAAATTATGCATTTCACAAAAATTGACGTCATTATCACTTTAAAATTTTCTACACATTGATAAAGTGCTAATGTAGTTTCTATAGCTATATGATTCAACAGAAAATTTAAAAACATGGTATATAAAAAAGTTTTTTTTTTTTTTTTTTTTTTTAATCTTATAATTATTTATAAATTTGCTGTCATTTCGGCGATGAGTTGATATGGGTATCGTAAATGCATAAGTAAACATTTTGGCGAGAAACGTCCGAGCTACTTCAGTGCCAAATTTCAAATTCCGCCAAGAAGTCCAAGCTGTTTCAATGTTTTTTCACAATTTTATTTAAAATATTTTTGCAATGCAAGTAAGAAAAAAAAAAAAAGAGGAACTTTTTTCTTTTTTTAAATTGGTCTAATTATACAAAATACCTCCATGTAAAATTTTATGCGTTTTCCGTTCTATTTATTATCAAAAAGAAAATGACTAATGCAGTTTTTCCTGTATTATTTACATCTCTATAAATTAAATTATCCAGTAACAAGACGTTGCGGTGAAGAAGTTTCTGCCAAAGTCAGCGAGGGCCCGAAGCGAAGTTTTTAAGTAATTTCAATGTATTTTCTTTTTAGTTTTAATTTGTAAAACAGTATAAAAAATATTGATTCTTTTTTTTAATTCATTTAAATATAGTGACAAGCGAAGCGGGCAAAGCCTGCTAGTTAACAAATAATATGAGTATAATTTTTGAAACTTTTGATCTGTAGATCCACTATTATACTACTTTGAATAGATTTGACTATAAAAGAGCATATTAACGATTTTTTTTTTTTTTAAATACTGTCTATAAAATAGGCTAAGGGTTATAGCATCAACCACTTTCTTCAGCCAGGCTATACTTATGAGTGTAGAAGCTCCTTTCTGTTTCTCAATTTAATTTAATTTTTTTTTTTCCCAATTTGGGAAAGAAAAAAAAAAAACCTCTTTAAAGATTTCTTTTATGTTAGAAAGCAAATTATGGAAGTGTAAAAATCTGTGTAAAACTTAATTTGCCTTAAGAAATAATGTCTAGGAGAACCGAAATGGAGAGGTAAAAATTGACACGTATCGTCATCATCGGCTCAGTGGTTGCGGCATTATTTTGTAAAAGAAGCGAAAGATTAAAGGACGCTAAGCGAAAAGAATATTTAGTCGAAATAGAAATGGGGAAAAAAAAAATGCTGTCTTCAAAATAATCTCCATTATCTGGAGATTCCCTTGAAAGTAAATTCGGTATTTTTTACACTTAATCCTGTTTCGAGGAACTCAACAAAACTAAACAAAAAATGTGTACAGAAATAAAACTAAAATTTACTGCTATTTATGAATCGCCGATGGCAACGTTCGAGCGTTAAATGCATCGCCATTTTCCTCTCGAGAATCTTTTTCTGTGAAAAATATTTTCAACTCTATTAAAATTTTAGAACAACCGCAATTTTTTTTTTTAAAGAAATTTTTTAGATTTTTGTTTCCCGAAACTATTTTATTTATTTATTTATTTTTTACACAACAGGCATAACACCTTTACTAATTGTCTGAGCGAGTAAAATGAGTATATTACGATAAACGATAACTAAATAAAAACGTGCCCGTCTTTTAATTCAATCTCATATATGTGCATATTAAATTTAGAATAAAATCGGAGACGTAGAAGCTGAGATATAGTCTTATCGCTGCATAGCAGTGGCGCGTGTCGGTCGATATCCATTGAAATTATGTCAGCGTGTGTCTTCATAATGTTATCACATGTATCAAGTTTGGTGCCATTTTATGCTATAGAAGGTTAGATTTAGTCTTCCCAAACACAGGTAATATAGAAGCATATCAGCGTCAACTGTTGATTGATGTATACCCAATTTAAATGAGATTAGTGTTTAATAATGGTCTTCTTACATACTAAATTTTGTGCAATTATACGCAATAAAAGCTGGAATATAGCCTTCGATAAATGGGAGAAATTGTGACATAGCAGAGCTAAACTGTTAGATAATTTATACCAAAAGTTGATAGGCGTAAATTTATGTAGAGTTTCAATCAAATATAAACTTTGATGAAATTATTTGCAATTGTTTATGAATGAGAACTGCCACAAAATATTCGACACACACACATAGGTACACAGACATTTTTCTAACAAATATGTTGTAGCCATCAGGAAATTTTCTTCTAGATTTTTCCTATCGAAATTCACGCAGTACAAATTATTTATTAAAATTGTCATTTATTTATTTACTGGAAAAAAGAAGCCGCTCGAGAACATCCATAGAGCATTAGCATTCTTCTGAAATTCTCAAGCACTTCGGGATTCGTGCATAAGAATCCCTCAACAGAAAGATCAGGGAGATCACAGACAACATTCACTCACTGTATTATTTGAAACTTAGCAATCTTGGTCAAACTGTTCAAGTTGTATTCGTATTTGATTTTTAAAATATCAAAGTTGAATTTCCTGTAATTATTTGTTTTTAAGTTATGCTAATAAAAGACATACTCGTATATAAACCGTTTAAAACTTTATTTTCGTATTCAGAGGACCTTAAAACGAGTAATTATAGCAAAAAACTAACGTTGTAAATTGAATTTCAAACAATACTTTGTCTATAATATGTTTATGATTAATGGATATGTAAAATTTTGCAAAACACTTCTTTCAATTGCATTCAATAGAAAAGAATGTTTTCACTTAATTTTGGGTAGTCCTGTATATTGTCTATAAACTACATGCACACCACACTGTATATTGTCTATAAATTTTATGCAGACATCAGAGTGTACTTAAATTTAGCACATTGTGAAAAATCATACAACACAACTTGAAATGCACTGACACAAATTTTCAAATATAGCCTTAATGTATTCGAATTATTTTATGTCGCACTCTAAATGAATGATGAACGATTTTCATACCATATTCTATACGAAACAAGCTTTTATGAATATAAAAATATGCATCTTAATTTATAAGAGTTGCCCAACTGAAAAGTGAACACGGGTAAAACCATCAGAAATGCAGCAGCCCCATTATTTAGAGTTATAACAAAAAGTAGGAAGATAACGGTCACAGATTGCAAACCACTGAAATGCTCTCCTCGTTTCTTTTAAATTTCCAACAAAGGTATTTTTATTTATTTATTTTTCAACTTCTCCACTCATCATTTGAACAATCCTTACATTTTGTTTTGTACCATTTAAAAAATTTTTGCCCATAGAAATAATGTATTCGAAATTCTTGGATGTCCGTATATACAGACTATTTGTTCGATTTTGATAAAAAGTTCCGAAGAATTCTCATGTAATACATATTTACAATACCAAGTTTGGACTTCTTGGTGATATTTGTTCTTATGCTGATAATAGCCTTGCAGATGTACAGACAAAACAAACACAGGAAGACACGCATACACAAACACAGAGCAATTGTTAAAAACCGCATTTTTATATTCAGGAGACCTCAAAACACCTAAACATATCAAAATCTCAATTTCGAAAATTTTACCCAAAAATAATGTCTCCTCTGCAATATTATATATACATAAAAAAAATAAGAGAAAATCAGAAACAGAAGAAACCAATCGAATTGTTTTCGAGGGGAACATATAAATTACAAATTGCTATATGAATTTATGTTAATGTCTTTAAATTTTCACATCTTATAACTCTATAAAGAGTCAAATAAAAGTAAACAATTCGTAATGCTCCACAGTGCTATCATAATCCTCGAGACTCAAATTGTTTGTCAAAAATGGGCTTTACCATTTGCTAAACTTTAAATTGGTACAATTTTTAACACAACACATTGTCGTCGGTTTACTTTCCTATTAGTAAGCACCGCCATTTGGCGTTCATGCAAAACGTTATATTATTTAATAAAATGATTTTACGTATTGGTGATTGAATTATTTAAATTTGATCTGCAGCAATCAATGATGTAAAATGCCACTTATATGCCGGTAGCACATGAAGAGTTGAATATTTATACAAAACATTTTTCTGTAATTTAAAGTAAAAATTTTGATGAACACCTAAAGGTGTAGCTCGCAAGCAACAGGACTCGTAATCAATGAGTTAATTATGAAGATGATAAATTAATTAGTTGTGTTGCAACGTTTTCTTCCTTTTTCATATCCATTCCCTAAAATAAAATGTAAATGTCTCATTCGATTACTTATCTCAGATCTATAGTGAATCCTTTTAAACACTTTTTATTTTTAAAAGTAAAATCAATTTTTGTATACCGAAATTCGAGAGAAATCCGTGAGAGAAATGACAAGCATTTATTTAATCTTGGTAAGAAAATCCTGAACGATCCACTGCAAGACCCGCCTCTATAACGACGGATCATCCGTTTTCACGGTGACAGCATCATTTTTTCTTACTTTTAAAATCGGTTGGTTTTAGCAAACATTCGCCAGATCGCTTTTTTTTTTTTTTTTTTTTTACATTTTCAACATACTGTTAATGTTTTTTTTCGTAGCATTAAGATTTAAGAACATTAGAATGTGTTAAAATATTTTCAAAACTATTTAAAGTAAATATTCGGGTGTGTCACGCACACTACTTTCTTTTACCCTGATAGTTTAAAAGCAGCTTAAACCTTAACGGTCAGCGTATTTTCCTATTCTGAACAGTAAGTACCTTATTTTAGCGTTTCTTTGAAACGTTATACATGTTAGAGGTATTACATTTTACATACCTTTTAGCATTCTAATTAATATTTCGTAGTATTGTTGTCATTGCCCCTTTTTCCACATCACTCTATTTTTTTGGATAATTATCTCCAAATAATATTACGATAAATAAGAAGAAAAATACTCTTAAAAAAAAAAAAAGGCTAGTGTGTGTGGGGGGGGGGGAGGGGGGAGCGGTACTAACAGTACTACGGAATATTAATTAGGGTGTTGGCAAGTACGCATTTTATCCTCAGAGGAGTGCCTTAAGGCATGCCTGGATTATTTTTAATGCCGCCGTAGAAACGACATTGGTTTACTAAGGGTTAATTTATATTATATTTCTGTGTCAGGGGTGGCTACCGCCCATCTCAACTCTTCCTTCTCCAGCTTAATTAAATCATATTCCAAAAATATTTAAACTAGTCTTTAAGTTAAGAATAAACTTTCTAAAATTTTCAGAGAACATTTACCCCCACTATTCTTAGAAATTTACCAATCTTAGTCAAAATTTTCACATAACAACCCCACATGATCATCAAAATATTAATTGATTTATTTATTTCATTTTAAGTTATGCTGTCAACAGACACGTAGTCCAACTGCTAAAAACTGTATTTCCTTATTCCGGGACCTCAAAACACGTACTTATAGTAAAAACTAAACGTCGAAAATTGTACTTCAAATAATATTTTCTCTGCCATATGAGTAAGATGAAGTAATTGTCATTCTTAAACTATTTCCTTGGACAAGATGTAATTTCCTAAAGCACTTTCCTCAATTGTATATAATAAACTAGGATGTATTTATTTAATTTTGGATAGACCTGCATAATTTCTGCGAATTATAAATGCAACGCTAAATGTACTTAAATTCAGCACAGTAAGAGAAATACACAACACAACTTGTAATGTACTTCAAGAAACTTCCAGATATAGAACCTAATAAATTATAATTATTTTGGGTGGCTCTGTAAACGACTGATAAAAGGTTCTCATACAGTATTCTTTTTAAAATATGCTTTTGTATTATAAGATATACATGTTTTTTTTTTTTTTTTGTCTTGTTCAGTGCAGTTTCAATATGTTAAAATGTATCAACAAAAGATATCGTGTCTATAGGCGTAAAGTATTTAAATAATTTTGAGTGTCCCTGTACACGAATTATTTGCCAAATAAGAAGTTTTAAATAACATCCTCATATGATAAAGGTTTTAAGTACTGAGTCTGGATTTCCAGCTTATGTGTTCTTGAGCAGAATTGCCAACATTATAATTTATTCCACAGCATTTTTAGCCTCGCCTTTATTTCATACCAAACAAGTATGAAATAAAGGTGGGTTTTTTTCATATAAGTTTACTTTTTTCTTCAAATTATATATTGGATAAAATTATTCTATAAATAAAGTGGTGCAAAATAAAGGAGGGCTGAAAGGCTCCTGAATAAATTAAAATGTTGGCAACGATATGCTTGAGTTATGCTGATAACAGATTCATACACAGACACACAGGCCAACCGATAAAAGTGTTATTTTCGGGATCAGGAGACCTCGAAACGCATAAATACGCCAGAAATTCAGTTCAGATAATATGATCCCACAGCAATACTTTCTATAACTTACATAGGTAAAAGAAAGAAAGAAAAAAGTAAAATTCAAAATTTTATTCTATTTTATTCTATTTTTATTTATTTATTTATTTATTAATGTTCTGTTTTTACTAATTTTAAGTGAAATATGATAAAAATTTTAGTGAACACACGGTGTAGATATTTAAAGCTATTTGTGCAAACATTTTAGTCACCGTCTTTGGACTTTAAAATACAATTTTGCGTTTTGTGAAACCTGAAATCCACATACATTTCGCTGTTTAAACATGAAATGAATCTGGTATGTATCCACACGACTTCTATTACCCACTACTATACATGCTATATAATCTTTTTTGGAAAGAGTGCGGTCAGAAGACATAAAATTAACCTAAAAAATTAAATACCTAACTATTTTCCTGTAAGAGCAAACTAATATACATGTTGTGAAGACATAAGAATTATAGCGAGTTATTAAAATAATAAATAAATAAATAAATCGTTAGGACCGTTTCTTGACATTTATTTCCAAGTTTTATAACTGATCTACCTAATCAGGACCCCTGTCAATTTTTCTGTATTAACCAAGTAATATATGCGAGCCGTTTTTGAGATACGGGAA